>VMOF01000035.1:10396937-10579887 GCA_011764245.1 Trialeurodes vaporariorum | reverse complement strand
TATAAGCAATTAAATAGTTCATTAGTGTGCAAAATACAGCAAAAATTGTGACGAGCACATTCAGGTGCGTGATTCTTCGGCGTTTAGTGCCAATTTCTGCCACCAGAGCGCAACCGTTCGATTAAAGTAAAATTACATGCCAAAAGTAATTTATTTTTAAGAAAACGGAGTGTCAGTAACTATAGATAATCATCTGAAGAGTGTCTCTGCAAAAAAGCTCGTCAATAACTTCAAAAATAAGGCTGAAAGTACCAAAAAATGAAATCTAGCAAATCGATTCTTGTATATCGAAATGCGATATTTCATTTTTTTTTGGTACTTCCAG
Organism: Trialeurodes vaporariorum; assembly: GCA_011764245.1. Classification (NCBI taxonomy): domain Eukaryota; kingdom Metazoa; phylum Arthropoda; class Insecta; order Hemiptera; family Aleyrodidae; genus Trialeurodes; species Trialeurodes vaporariorum. The sequence continues at coordinate 10,579,562 of VMOF01000035.1, read as the reverse complement.
CCTTATTTTTGAAGTTATTGACGAGATTTTTTGCGGAGACACTCTTCAGATGATTATCTAGTCACACTCCGTTTTCTTAAAAATAAATTACTTTTATTGGCCTGTAATTTGACTTCAATCGAACGGATGCGCTCTGGAGGCAGAAATCGGTACTAAACGCTGAAGAATCACCTTAAAAAAAGCACAAAATTCACTCACCAACTCACAATATGACACTTAAGTTCAAAGCGTAATGGCGGAACTAGGCATAGGTATAAAATGGAAGAGTTTTATCTAATGTGATGCGTTCCTCTGTGTGTTTCAACAGAGAGAGAGAGACAAATTTCAAAGGAATCTTCTATGATATTTACTTGCATAGCTCCGCCATATTTTCTTTTAAATGGCGGAGGTACGCTGGTATCGTGGAGGATGAATTCCTGTCTATTTCGTTTCCTCTCTCTCCAGAAAAAACACACATAGGGGAAAGAATCAAATTAGATAGACAACTACCTGCGTAGCTCTGCCATCACGTCTTGAACTTTAAATTCATATTGGGAGTCTCTGAGTGAATTTCGTGATATTTTAATGTGATTATTGTGATTTTTGCTGTACTCTACTCATAACTTAAATCAACGTAATTACTTGTTTGTAGCGAAAAATTTCAAGAACCCCAATGGACCATTTGCACCGCCTCAGCAATTTGAGGAATCCCTAAAAACCACATATAAGTGTATACGAGTTTTTTTGGAGGGTTCGTGAACTAAAATATTCATTGTCTCAGGTTTCCACTTATGCACAGGGTTTCTAAACCATCACCCTATCTAACTTTCGAACGGGAGGGGATTAAACAAGTTTAAACTTGGGGTATTGTTATACCACTGATTATGTTATACCAATGATTTGCAACTTTTCTGTCCGATTCAAAATTTTGAGGAGCACCCTCTCAAGCGACCCTTCTCGTGATTTTTTTCAAAATAAGACAAGAAAACAGAACATTCCGATGTAAACAGTATAGGTCGATATCGTTTCTCACTCTCAATTCATCAAAGATCAAAGTACGGTTTTGACCCATCAACGAGAATCCTTTTAACACTTCAAATTCAAGTATCGTGCTCAAAATGTTTTGCTAAACTACTGCTACACGGACTTTACGTCCACTTTTTTGACGTCCACAGGCTTTACGTCCACAGTTTTTATGTCCACTACTGTAATGTCCACCGCTATAGACGTCCACAGAAGTGACATCCACTAACATATGTATGTCCACTTACATTACGTCAACTGAGCTTCATTGCTCCACGCAATTCAATAACAGCATAAAATGGGAAATATTCGATAAAAAGGTGCGAAAATAGATTTATTTCTGTGACAGTAACAGGAAAACTTGGTACTTTATCATTCTTGTCCTTTAGCGGCGCATAGTTAAAAACAGTTGTACATAGTTAAAAAAAGCAAGTTCTGGGTTATAATGCTACTAACTCAGGGTTATTTGGACTTAAGAGAAAATGCCCCAGGAACTCGAATAAACATCTCTGAAATGTCTCAATACATTCCTGGGTAAACAAGTAAACTTACTGTGAAAGGAAGAAGAAAAAAAAGTGGTCCAATATTGTGGACATTTAATGTCCACAAATTATTACGATGACGGACGTTTGTTTTGTGGACGTTTAGTTGGGTGGACGAAAAATTTTGTGGATGTAAAGAAGCGGTGGACATAAAACTAGTGGACGAAAAGTTGATGGACGAAAAGTCCTGGAACCAAACTACTACTTTATTTGGGGAAAAAATACATTAATCTCCTAATACTGGTGAACAATTATGTTTAACCCCGAAAATTTGTCGATTCAAAAAAAGTTATATTCAATCAACGAGTTTTATGGATCACTATAAGAACACACATAAATTAAATAAAATCCGGCATTCATGTCCCCACAACAGCTTGTAAGCCCCTAAAATTGTCTATTTTTTTCATTTGTAACCTAAAAGTTAGTCCATGCAGATTGTTAAGTTTTGAATCCGAAACTTTGAGCTCTTTTGGAGATCAAATGGAAATATTGAAGCTGTTGGGGATATTATAGCCCCTTATTTTCATTACGTACCTATTCTCTTCCTAAAATGCGCAAACTCAATCGGATCAATCGTGCTGAAAGCGAAGTATTCAAAATTTCGAAACGTTCAATCTTTCGGAACTATCCAAACACAAAGTTGTGACAAATTCATTTTGAAATTGGTTTGGGTTGATGAAGCTAGTGTTCTAGAGTGACCAACTGGACACAGACTTTTAAATTAACTTACCGTTTGGAAGGATTTACACGGCAAAGAAAAACTGACACATATGTATAATTAAATGAGGAAAAATAACAAAAAACCTCTCCTGGATAGCTAGTTGCTTCAAACTGGTGTGTCCATTCAGCCGTTCTAGAATACGTACAAACCAAATCCAAGTGAAGTAATCACAAGTTTTTGTTTGGGGTTAAGGTTTGGTTAGGAAAATTAGAGGATAACAAACTATGTCAATGCTTGCCTCACTTCGGTATAGGTCAAAGGACATGTGACTTGGTGTCACGTCTTTATGGTTATAACTCGTTGGTATTCTTACATTTTGAACTCTCGCGTGAAATTTGGCAACGTTTCATTGTATCCATTTAAACCTGTGTAAAAGGTCGAATGCGAAGGTGTTCACCGAACACCCTATCATTTGATCATTTTCATGAGTTTAAATGGGACGAATGGCAACGTTGCCAAATAGCACGCTACTCCACTGTTTGAACTACGTATTTCTTCTTCTTCTAATATTGATCTTACAAGGGGAGGCTCAGAAGTCGCCGCCTCGAATTTTGAAAAAAATTGCACGAAAATGTAGCTAAAGTAAAACTATTAGACCCGTGTTTCTCACTTTTTGCCAATGGGCCTTCCCAAAGCGTCAGGAATTTTTTGAAAGTTGCCGAAATTCAAGTAAATATTCGGAACGCTCTCCGCTCGGGTTTTTCCGTGAATTTCGGCAACTTTCAAAAAATTCCTGACGCTTTGGGAAGGCCCATTGGCAAAAAGTGAGAAGCACGGGTCTAATAGTTTTACTTTAGCTACATTTTCGTGCGATTGTTTTCAAAATCGGAGGCGGCGACTTCTGAGCCTCCCCTTGTTAGCCCTTACTGGTCCACAGCCGTTTTACCCTGCCGCCGTAGCGGGTCCGCGTACTTTTTGCCGATTTTCGGCCTTTTTCGGATTATCCCGAAAAAAGTGAAAATATGCAAAGGGAGACCAGGCTAAGCCAGCTGTCACCGTTGCCGACTGCGAGACTAGTTCCTTAAGTGTTCACCAGAGCCCGCCATACGCTGGACGAGTCGAATATATCCGACACCGGACTGCGAAACAAGTTTAAATTTTCGTGTCGAATATATCCGACATGGACCCAAACGGATTTTTTCTTTTGTCGGATATATCCGACATTGGACCGGAAAGGGTTAAAAAAATGTTACCGTTTCCGAAGGTCGACTCACGCTGTAGTACAACAAGGTGTGTTGTCATTTGTAAACTCGTTCAATTAAATACTCAACAGTTATTCATCGGGTCATTTCTCTAATTGCATTTGCTCTAAATGAAGGAGCTTAGCTTCAATAGATTTTTTTGCAGAAATTATACAATCTGCTTCTGGAATGCCGAGCATCATTCTAGAATTCTTGCGCCGCACCGTTCCAATTGAAGCGTTTTTTTTATTCTCCGGAATCCGCACCGGTGCAATAACCCGGAGTTTACGGAGCTGCTCCGAAACTGTCTGGTGCAGCACCGGTCACGTGCCGAAGCTCCGGAGCTCCAGCTCCAAAACATTGGTCTTCAACTCCGATACACTGGAGCTTACACCGGAGTAGCTCCGAGCGCATCGCACCGCTAATAAAAAAACACTTCGGTGCGCTACGGTGCTGGAGCACCGGAATAAAAAAAACACTCCGGTGCACTGGAGCTGCACCGGTGCGCGCTCCGGAGAATAAAAAAACGCATCAAATGAAGCTGTTGCAAACTGTTGCTCTAGACTTTTCAATAATTTATTTTGAGGTGAAACCCTGTAAACATGACGATAAGCGCAATAAAAAATCTCGAAATTCACTCTCAAACTCATAGAATGATTTCAAACTCGATACCATAATGGGGAGGTGATTACTGCTTAAATCTTACAGCAATCGTATGCTCTTCTTCTTCTTCTTCTTCTTCTTCTTCTTCTTCTTCTTCTTCTTCTTCTTCTTCTTGCGTCGCGAGAACACCTCGTGAGGATGAAGCTTATTGAGATAGGAAAACCCAATGTAAAAAACGGTAAGCACCGCCATTTTGGTCTCGCATTTGAAATCGTTTTATGAGTTTGAGAGTGGATTTTGTGAATTTTTTAGTGCAATTTGTTGTCATTTTTACAGGGTTTTACACCGCAATCAACTGTTAATGAGCCTATATCGCAAAAGCTTGTAATATCTCCATTACATAACACGTAAAATAAATACACAACTGTGCATATAATTGTTTTTGCAGTTTTATTGATGGTAAAACTTGCTCTGAAAAGTTTCTAACACTTTTAATTCAAGTGGTCTCTATGTACGGTTTTAGTGATAGAAACGAAATAGCGATACGTACATGGAGTTTACCCGAAAAAAAAAAAAAAAAAAAGTTCATATATTTTGAAACGGTCAACGGTTGTGTTCAGCAACGGGCCGTCATCACTAAAACCCTTCGATTGAAAACCCCAAAAAGCCCTGGAATCCCATAAAATTTCCCTTGAGCGCCTTCAATTCCCAGTTTATGCAATGGGGCAGTTGCAAGGGTCTGAAATGTTGTGTTTTTTATACAGAGAATGATGGTACTTAATGAGCTGAGAACATTGGTGCCCTTGATTTTTTCTCAGTGTTCGGGTTTTGGAGATACAAAGGTGTAAAGTTGTAAAAAAAATCGTGTACGTAGTGACGTCACTACGCGGAATTCCCATTTAAAACAATGTATTTTGGGCCAAAATTTCATCTCCGAAACAATGAGACTTAATTAGAAACCAAAAACATCTTTGTTCTCAGCTCATCAAGTACCTACTAAGATTTTCTTTATGAAAAACAAAACATTTCAGACCCTTGCAACTGCCCCATTAAATTCCATAGAATTCCCTATGACCATAAAAGTACAGTTGCAACGCAGCTCTGCAACTTTCTGTCTGGTTTTTGTTTGTTTTTGTTTTTGTTTTTTCTTTGATGATCACGAGGGGGAAAAAAATTAAGTAATTGACACCGCTCGGTGAGCACTTCGATGAATCCACAGACGGACATGTATTCTGTCCCCTTTCTCATAGATTCATAACTCGCACAGAGAGACTACCGATTCGGAAATTTACTCGTGGCCACATGTAAGACATATTATTCCATAGGAAAGACTTCCATAAACCAATTTTCTCATTTCAGCAAAACGAGCTCTAAAAAGTTAGAAAATCAATTTTTTTTTAAATCAAACCTTACATAGGGGTCTCATAAACTTCAAGCTCCCTTTTCAACTTGAAAAGAATAATTCAACGTGATGAAGTGTAGCAAATATACTACACGGGCAGATTGGCAGACCCATTTTCGTGGGCTAGTTCAACCATTTCTTTGGTTTGCCACTAAATGGTCCAAACTTTTACTGTCCTTTTACAATTTTCCCATTCAGATAACTGTCCCAGCTTATTAAGCCTCAAAAACATATTATATCTGAAAGGGAGGATGAGTCCCAAGTAAAAATTGAACCTCAATATTTTTGTCAAATTATTTTTATTTTTGAAAATATTTTTGAATCTGCGATTTCTAAGCCCGCAAACAGACGCGTGCTGGACACACAGAAAAAAAAAAAAAAAAAAAAAAAACCGACCCCCCTCCCCACCCACCCCTCTAACTTTTGAATGGTTCGAGATAAGAGGTTGTGGTTTGGACCAATCTTTGTTATTTTGGATTCACATTTATTTTTTGGAGGTCCCCCCTCCCTATGGAGGGCCCAGAGACAAATAATAGAGACCCAGCAAACCGTATGCTTCCCGTGTTAGAAAAGTGAAGCAAGTTTAGCGGTCACAGTTTTGTTCGGGAGTCACCGGCTGCAACGATAAACAGTCACCTTCTGTTGAGTGGTGAGCTAAACAAAATGCTGTGATTAGTGTCTGCGGTCCCGGAAACAGGTTTTGTTTGGCGAATGCAAACCACGCGCTCATCAGTCAACAGTAGGCGACTGTTGGCTGCTGTTTCGATGAGTTCCGACGAAAATTGAGCCAGAAATGTGGACACCTGACGCAAGCTGTGTGCTGGGTCTCTATTTGTCTCTGAGAGGGCCCTGATAGGAAAAACCTCGAAATTTTAAAGGACAACCCCTATAACGTTAATATTTTTGGAGACTTTAAATCCTAGTTTTGACCAAATCCGTGTCAAAAGCTTTTTTTTCTGAAAAGTACTTGCTTTTTAAAGTGTTGTGTTTCTTTTCTATTTCGACTAAATGATTTTGATAATATAGTCTAGGGCCCGAAAATCGACTTTGGGGTACACTTTTTATACTTTCAGGGCGTGTTCTGGGTCACATGGGACACCCTTTTTTGCCCATAGAAGTTCCCAAAAAATCCGGCCGCACCTTCATATCCGCCATTTTGTATTTTTTTGGAGTTTTCCGAGGTGCATTCAAAAAATCACCTAAATGCAGAGAACGGCCGCTTCTAGGAAAAAATGTATAAGGAAAAAAGTTGTTTAAAATCAATTTTTACATCCCGTAAGTTCGCTATGAAACCCCATTTCGCCTGTTTAAGTGGAAAAAAAAACGCAAAAACATGAAAAAAAAAAGTCAAAATTTTCCTCTCTAAGTTTTGAGGCAAAAATTGTCAACCAGCATAGCTGACGCCAGAAAGGTGCTAATTTTTTTTCAGCTCGGTAGAAATCATCCCAACATACTACCAAAGCACCCTACGTCCCTAATCGCTTCAGGGCTCAGCCCCTTTCCCAGCCTTAGCACTCGGACTTGGCCTATATCTGAAAACTCAAAAATCTCCAAATTCGCGTAATATACGAATACCTCTGAAATGTAGCGAAATATCAAGAATACAATCCCGAATGAAGCCTCATTTTGTGTTTCCTGAGTCGCAATACTCAAGAATATCATCTGAAGGACGTAAAAGTTTACCCGGAATGGTGCTTTCCTTCACATTTTGACTGAAATAGCCTGAACTGGCTGCTGTGAGAAATGCGCTCAGCAGGATGAGCCAGACCACCCGTATCAGCCGTTTTTTGCGATGAAGGACTGAACTTCCAACTTTGAGATAGGTAAGTCAGGTGGGGAAATACACTCGAAAAATCAGAATTTCGTATTTTCAATAGCTCCCGAGGTCTCCCTAAGGGGGTTTCGGGGGACGGGGAGGGGCGGGGCGGGGCGGGGCGGGGGGCTGGAGGGGGGTTCAAAAACTCTGATTTTACAAGCTTTTACTGGCTCTCTAATGGCAAATGTAACGTCAAATTTGTAATTTCCTCAATATTTTAGTGAAACATTTAAGGGAAAAAAGCCAATTTTGTCCGATTTAGGGCCCCCGTAAAAGGGGGACTCCCGTGCTAAAAACCCCCGCAAGTATTCAAAACCACAACAACGGAAATTCGTTGTAGAAACTCGGGAAAAATTGCTTTTACAGGTTTTCGACGACGGGAAACTCGAATATTTTGGTCTCAAAGAGCACCTGCTGATGTTTAGGGGCCGTTTGGGTACGCAAGGGGGGGGCGACGCGATCCCCAATCGCACGTGTTTCAACTAAACCTCATCGTAGAATCTCGGGAAAAAATTCTATTCCGCGGTCTCTCACGACGGAAAACTCGGATCTCTGGGTTTCAAACGGCACTCAGGGACATTTCGAGGCCGTTCATGGGGATGCGGGGGGGGGGCGCTCCAGTCTTGTCCAAAGACAATAATAATAGAGACCACGCACCAGCCGTGCGCGCAGTGGGTAACTTATTTTTCGGGACTCAACAGGAATTATCACAGGGAGCATGAAGGAGCACCATCCATTATGGACCATACGTTGACTGATGCAATTTTGGTGCTGCGTTTTCTTTAGGCAAAAATCTCAACGAAATTTCTCATCAGTCAACGTATGGTCCATGTTTGTGGTGTTCTACTGAGACCCCGAAAAAAAAAAGTTGCCGCCGCGTGCAAACATGGGAAAGATAGTGCAAGTGCGAGGTCTCTATTATACAAACAGGGTGTTTCAGACCGCACCCGCCCACTATCTTTTTAGCGAAAACAGTACAAGAAACGGAAATTTTGACGAGACTGTTCCAATGTATGTCATCCGCAAAGAATTAAGGGAAAATATTGCGGTCCCCGAAAAACGCCCTTTGAAGGCCTATTAGGGCCCAAAAAGGGGGCCGACTTTCTGTGTCTCGATGTTTTCTAATGTGACGGGTGTTATTATGTTTTAGAAATGGAGTTAACACATCAAAAGAAACATTTATGGTTCAGGGCATTTTTTTCAAAAAATGGCCCCTCCCTTTTCAAGTTAAACCGTTTATAAAAAATTTGGGGCCATTTTGAATTGCTCGCTGTGACCTTGAAAATGGCCGGAATTTTAAAAACTAAAAATATTCTGAGTCAGCAGATTAAGAGCTTTCTTTTGATGTATCGCAACCCTATTTTCTGCGAAAAAAAATGGGGGGGCCCCTCCCCCCCACAATTTTTGAGGCTTTGGGGGCCTCTACGAAAAAAAATTTCAAATGGCAAGATATAGGTTGTGATACATCATTCGAAAGGTCTTGAGGAGACGAAGAAAATGGTTTAAACCCGAACTCAATCCGATAATTTTAACGAGAGTTACAGCGTGGCCTCTCACCCTATATTTTGCAGCTTGGGGCGGGGGGCCTGTGAGTAAAATTGAAAATGGCCGGGTACAAGATGTTATAAATTATTCGAAAGTCCTTGAAAATACGAAGAAAATGGTCCAAACCGGGTCTTAATTCTACAATTTCAGCGAGAGTTACAGCCATTCAAAGATTTGCAGTATTTTTCTCGAACTCGCTAGATTTTGTAAGTGGTCGTGGTTGATTTCTATGGCCTCCTCGATGTATGGTGGATGGTGCTCCTTCATGCTCCCTGTGATAATTCCTGTTGAGTCCCGAAAAATAAGTTACCCACTGCGCGCACGGCTGGTGCGTGGTCTCTATTATTATTGTCTTTGGACAAGACTGGAGCGCCCCCCCCCCCGCATCCCCATGAACGGCCTCGAAATGTCCCTGAGTGCCGTTTGAAACCCAGAGATCCGAGTTTTCCGTCGTGAGAGACCGCGGAATAGAATTTTTTCCCGAGATTCTACGATGAGGTTTAGTTGAAACACGTGCGATTGGGGATCGCGTCGCCCCCCCCTTGCGTACCCAAACGGCCCCTAAACATCAGCAGGTGCTCTTTGAGACCAAAATATTCGAGTTTCCCGTCGTCGAAAACCTGTAAAAGCAATTTTTCCCGAGTTTCTACAACGAATTTCCGTTGTTGTGGTTTTGAATACTTGCGGGGGTTTTTAGCACGGGAGTCCCCCTTTTACGGGGGCCCTAAATCGGACAAAATTGGCTTTTTTCCCTTAAATGTTTCACTAAAATATTGAGGAAATTACAAATTTGACGTTACATTTGCCATTAGAGAGCCAGTAAAAGCTTGTAAAATCAGAGTTTTTGAACCCCCCTCCAGCCCCCCGCCCCGCCCCGCCCCGCCCCTCCCCGTCCCCCGAAACCCCCTTAGGGAGACCTCGGGAGCTATTGAAAATACGAAATTCTGATTTTTCGAGTGTATTTCCCCACCTGACTTACCTATCTCAAAGTTGGAAGTTCAGTCCTTCATCGCAAAAAACGGCTGATACGGGTGGTCTGGCTCATCCTGCTGAGCGCATTTCTCACAGCAGCCAGTTCAGGCTATTTCAGTCAAAATGTGAAGGAAAGCACCATTCCGGGTAAACTTTTACGTCCTTCAGATGATATTCTTGAGTATTGCGACTCAGGAAACACAAAATGAGGCTTCATTCGGGATTGTATTCTTGATATTTCGCTACATTTCAGAGGTATTCGTATATTACGCGAATTTGGAGATTTTTGAGTTTTCAGATATAGGCCAAGTCCGAGTGCTAAGGCTGGGAAAGGGGCTGAGCCCTGAAGCGATTAGGGACGTAGGGTGCTTTGGTAGTATGTTGGGATGATTTCTACCGAGCTGAAAAAAAATTAGCACCTTTCTGGCGTCAGCTATGCTGGTTGACAATTTTTGCCTCAAAACTTAGAGAGGAAAATTTTGACTTTTTTTTTTCATGTTTTTGCGTTTTTTTTTCCACTTAAACAGGCGAAATGGGGTTTCATAGCGAACTTACGGGATGTAAAAATTGATTTTAAACAACTTTTTTCCTTATACATTTTTTCCTAGAAGCGGCCGTTCTCTGCATTTAGGTGATTTTTTGAATGCACCTCGGAAAACTCCAAAAAAATACAAAATGGCGGATATGAAGGTGCGGCCGGATTTTTTGGGAACTTCTATGGGCAAAAAAGGGTGTCCCATGTGACCCAGAACACGCCCTGAAAGTATAAAAAGTGTACCCCAAAGTCGATTTTCGGGCCCTAGACTAATATGAGTAATTTTTTTTTTTTTTTAGAGCATGAGTGTCATGCTCTATTGAAATCGTTTCTACAAGGTCAATAATGCTTTTCTTATAGGAACGGCATGGTTCGGGGGTCCGCTCGGGGGATCGCTTGGTTTCAGTATCGAGGACCGATTGACCCATGTGATTCCGCCAATCCGGTGTCCTCCCAATTTGTCGCTTTTTCTTTGTGGCGGGAGTTTTTGGCCAAGATTGAGGTTAAGCATTTTTGGGAATGTAATTACGTTACTAATTTGGATCAGACTTCAACGAAATTTTCTGTATGAGATATTGAGGTTTTATATCAGAGGATTGTGTCCATGTTTCGTGTATTCTGCGATTTAAAATGCATTTAGATGATTTCAAATTTCCAATCCTGTTATTGTTGATGTTTCGGTCCGCTAAAAGAGTTCGTTTGGGGAACGCGATCGGCGTTGCGTTTTAAGGTGAATCCTCAGCGACCTGTATTAAGATTCTCATCCGCTAGATAACGCCACTGTTCCGCGGTCCAGAAACCATGCTTTTTCCGCCTTTAATCGTTAATTGCGAGAGCTAGAGTTAACTTTTCGAAAATGTAAGAACGTTGCGTTCTAGATCAAATCCTAAGGAAAATTTTAAGACCATTCCGAGCCATGGACGAAGATATAACTAAGGACTGCCGACTTCCTATCTCCGCCCCTGTTAAAACCTGTTAGCGGGTTTTCGAGCGCGACCGCAGCGCTCCAAGCAGCAGTAAGGGTCAACTAAAAACGAACCGCTGCAGCGGTGGCCGCTCCGGCTCCCTTTCTCCCATGCCTTCCCGCAAATGTATACCGTGTAGGTAATTTGAATCACGATTGAACGAAGGGAACAAATGATCAGCGAATTAAAAGGAAGCAAAATCCGCTAAAAAGCAAACGTCTGGAGTATTTCTTGAAAGATTCCTGAATTGTCGAAAATGATTAATCAAGGACTGAAATACTATACATCACAGTTATCCTCAAAACGGAATCAAACAAGAAAGAGTACATAGACATTTGTTTTATTAGTAGAGATCAGGCGACTCTTTTAATTTGCTGATGATTTCTGTTACCTTGTCCAAAGTTGATTCTGAATTTCCCTTGCTTTCGATCTTCCATTGAGATACTGCGAGTTATCTGATCCTCTTGGGTCGCCGACAACAGTTGACAGCCATGCCATAACAGACCAACTCCAACAACGGTTTTAGCAGTAGCACAGCATGTGAGCATGGACACATCGCCAGGATCGCTCACTTGAAAGAGTAGTTCAGCTGACCGCTGCTTGGAGCGCTGGGGTCGAGAGCAAAACAGGACTAACAACAGTCGGCAGTCCTTAGTTATATCTTCGTCCATGGTTTTGCGACGACCTCCCGTCCCCTTTGCCCTCCCCACGAACTACTGCACCTACGCCTACAACAGTTGCTTGCCGCGTTGTGCAGATTGCATGAATGATGTGTGTCCATCTACTTCATCCCAATTTCACAGCCATCACGGATGCCACGCCCGCCACGGGTCTTCTACCTGGTTTTATGCGACATCGGTCATCGTGGCCCAGTGTTACATGGTAATCAGCGGCGGATTCGGGAAAGGCACGCCCCCCCCCCAACTCACGGTAGCCTTTGCCTTTTTTCAACAGAAAAAATCCCATAAATTCCTCCCTGCAAATTGGAAAATTCATAGGCGTGAAGCCCCCCTCCCCCCCTAAAAGAATTTTCTGGATCCGCCATTGGTAGTAATTTTTGCGGCACACTACGCCGGATTCCCGTGCGCTTTCTCACACGTACCTTTGTCCCTTATCTGTCAATGGGCGCTCCCCGAGGGGCGGCGCGGCGCCCCCCCCCCCTAATTCAGAAAAATCAAAACTTTACAATAAAAAAGAATCGGAACATTCGAAGATCAAATAATAACGAAAGGAGTAAGAGTTAACAAACTTTATTCTTAGTTTACTTTACAATTTTAATTATGGGCGTAATTTAGGGGGGGGGCAGGGCGGGAAGTAGCCCCCCCTAAGCAGTGGTGCCCAACCACCCCTTGCCACTATACAGCTCGCCCCCCAGTTTCAGGATTCCTCTCCCCCCCCAGATCTAGATCTCCCCCTGATTTTTACCCCACCCCCTCCTGATTCAGACGACATCATCCTTCCCACCCGTCATCTCCCTCGCCGAAAGAAGTTTTAAAATCTACTAGTATGAACGTGTCTACATTGGCAACTACCGTTGGCAACGAGAATTTTGCGAACTTCCTTAAAAATTCAGAATCCTCTGGTCGATAATTACATGATTAGAGAATGTATAGGCAAGAGTTTTGGTTTTGTTAATTTAAATAGGTTAACTCTTAGAATTCATCAGGACAATGAAAATAAAGAAGGAATAGTTGTACTTAGCTTTTTACTATTTCTATCATCTGATGCTGTCACTTTATTCATAATATCAAACACGTCAAAAATAGAATTACTTTTGATACAACTACATGCTACAATCACTTACAATTTCTACCATTTGGAAGGATAATTGATTTATTTTCTATTTTGGGCGGAAGTGGGGGGGAGGGGGGGTTCTCTAGACTTGCCCGTCTCTAGGTGGTGTCCCCTAGACCTTCCATTGACATTCAAAAAGTTGCCCCTCCGGGCAATTGTTTTGCGGGTGCCCATGTCTTTGTCCATGGTCTCTGAACCAGAAATTGAACGTTCTTCCGGTCTGTGGTTGCCTTCTTTTCTCATAAGTTTAGACACGGCCACCCTGTAAACCCCACAACAAGTTAAAAGTCCGCAATCCGCACCCTCGACCCGCAGCCACTATCAAAAGTAAATTGCCGGTTGACTTGCAGGTACTCTCCTCCTCCTCCCCCAACTTAGATTAGACACAAATATAAATTAAAAAAAAAAAAAAAAAAAAAAAAAAAAAAAAAAAAAAAGTGAAAAATAGAATGTATGCCCCAGCAAAGGGCCCCCTCCACAGTTTTCCAAGAGAGGGAGCGACCCCCTTGCCAGCGTAACTCCGAAAAAAGTAATTCCAACTGGGGTCCATGTAACTCAAGTAAGGTCTCAAAATGAAATCAGATGGATCCAAAATTTTAACGGCGAGTACCGGTAAGCTTACTCTTTTGATCGGTCCAAACCGGATTGCGATTTATCGATTTACTCTCGAGATATCGATTTTTCAAAGGCGCGCGGTATAGGGTCAGAAATCTAATATTCTCTAAAATCCGCGAATTTCGACTCTCATGGACCTAGCATGCGCCGTGAGAAGTCATATGTGAGTTTTTTGAGTTCACATGAAGTTCATTAAGGGCCCTGACAAATGTCGGACCGATAAAGTCTATATCGGGGGGGGGGGGGCGTGGCCCCAACTCCAGCGTAAGTCTCACGTACAATGTCTAACTGCGGCCGCGGAGGTCCCATAAGATCCGTTTAAAAACTTGGATGGATCTGAATTGTTTTCAAGAATTTTCTAAAAGCTGAAGCTACCGCCCAATCCAAACCGCAGTGCGCAATCCATCGATTCGTTCTCGAGATATCGATTTTTCAAAGGCGCGCGGTCTTGTCAGATCGACCTTAGAGGGGCGCTGGAGGCTGGAAAAAGGCGAATTTCGTCTCTCACGAACCAGTCGTGTGCCGTATTATATCGGTTCCGCTTCTTTTCGGGTCCCAATGATGTCCCGAGAGGGCCCAATGCAGTTTCGAGCCAAAAAATATCATCTTAGGGGGGGGGGGAACTACTCCCCGTTTCAGCGTAACTCTGACAAGAAATGTCTAACTGCGGCCGCGAGAGGTCCTGTAAGGTCATTAAATAAACTCGGATGGATCTGAAATTTTCGAGGTTGTCAGTCACAAGCAAGCGCTTTTGACCGGTGCAAACCGAATTGCAATACATCGATTCACTATCGAGATATCGATTTTTCAAAGGCGCACGGTCTTGTCAGATCGAACATTGAAACAAGCTGTGGATACTCTGTATCCGCGAATTTCGTCTCTCATGGACCGTTTAAGCTCCCTTAAAAATCGAATGAGCTTTTTTCAAGTTCATATTACGTTCCTTAAGGGCCTTGATGAGTGTCGGATGACATTTGATCAATATTAACATTCATTTTTTAATCTGAGACAAAAAGAGCTGAAACCATAAAGACGAAGAATTTCCATCGTGATGACTTTGGTTCAAGCGAGGAAAATTCTAGAGAAGTCCCAAATAACTAGACTAGACTTTCCGGCTTGCTAGGATTGGTATTAAAAATTTCCTTCCTGATGACTTTGGTTCAGGCGAGAGAAATCTAAAAAAGTCCCAAATAACTAAACTAGACTTTGCGGCTTGCTAGGATTGGTATTGCGTCATCCGATTTTAAAAGAACTATCACTATCGAAATCGATTTTCAAAACCACAGTATTCACCTCGCCTCGTGAACAACTGTTTCAACACGCTATAAGTAAATTTTCATTCCCACTTTGACCTATCAAGTTATTTTTACAGCGATCACTGTTATACCAACACAAATGCAGCGTTGCGATTGACTTTGTCGCAGTTTTGTACTATCAATATGGAACTCCACACTTACAATGATTTACGGCCGACACTCATGCTCTCTTTGCTAACACTGTTCCAGTGTTGCAAGTTCCAACTTGTTTTTTTTTTTTTTTTTTTTTTTTTTTTGAAAATGGGTTCAAATGGTACTTTGACCATCCATATATTCAAATTGGAAAACGATATCGACTTCCGGTTTGCGACGAAAGTCATAAAATTGTATGTTATTAAACACTGTTTCACAATATAGGGGTTGCTTCATCAAGGCTCCGGAGCCTGAGGCGGGCCCTCTACTGGAAAAAGGAGGGAGTTTGGACTATCAAAAACAATGTGAATCCAAAAATATAAAAATTGGTCCAAACCACAACCACAACTTTTTTTCTCTACTCGTTCAAAAGTTAGACGAGGGAAGGGGGAGGTTACTTCCATTGCACCCTATATAAGTCTCTGTTTGGGCAAATGAGTACCCTGATCCCATGGGCGCACCCGGGGGGGCCAAGGGGGCCAAGGCCCCCCATAAGAAGAAAAAAAGGAGGAAAGGAAAGGAAAAAAGGAGGAAAGGAAAGGAAAAAAGGAGAAAAGGAAAGGGAAAAAATGAGGAAAAGAGAAAGAGAGAAGAGGAAAAGAGGAGAAGAGAAAAAGAAAAGATGGGAAAAGAAATGAGTTCAAACAAAGTATCAATGTCATGAAACATATTTTTCCTTGGAGGAACACATCTTTCCCGACAGAAATGTCCTTAATTGTCAATTTCGCTCGATCTTCTTCTGAAATCTAGATTTCCTGAAGACTCCGTCATTCTATCAGCATGCGATGAAGATATTTCCGTAACATCAGCATAGTCTCGGAAAATCTCATTTTTCTCGAGAGTTAATTCAATATAGTTTCTGAGTGGCCTAATGGAGCTGTTGCAAACTTTTGCTACAGGCTTAATATTAGTTGATAATGGGGTAATACCCAGTAAAAATAACGATTAGCGCACTAAAAAATCACGAAATCCACTCCTAAACCCACAAGATGCTTTTAAACGCGAGACCGTAATGGCGGCCGGGGCCGCGGTTTTCATTCGGGTTCCCTATCTTCAATCAGCGCCATCTACACGAGGTGTGTTCTCGCAACACCACACAAGAAAAAGAAAAAGCATACAATTGCCATAAGAAAACCGCGGCCTCGGCCGCCATTACGGTCTCGCATTTAAAAGCATTTTGTGAGTTTTGGAGTGGATTTCGTGATTTTTTAGTGAGCTGATCGTTATTTTTACAGGGTATTACCCCATAATGAACTATTAATAAGTCTGTAGCAAAAGTTTGCATCAGCTCCATTTTGCGTCTAAGAAGAGCCACATTTTCAAAATTTTCCGGGGGAGGACCCCCGGACCCCCCTTATGAAATGACAACTTGGCCCCCCCCATACAGAAATCCTGCGGGTGCGCCCATGCCTGATTCTGCGAAAAGAATAATATTTTGACAAAAATATCGATGTTCAATTTTTACTTAGGACTTCATTAGTCATTATGAGTTTAGCTATATTCATTAAAAAAAAAAAAAAAAATAAATAATCTAATAAGTAAAATGTTCCTTACAGTGTGTAGTTAAAGTGGATAGCCGCAAAAATGAAATGGATTACTGCATTATTGCTTTTTATTCTCGTTGGAGTGCCGTGTTTCATTGGAGGAGTTCAAGTGAACACAAATATCAATACGGTTTATAAAAATAGTCAAGTAACAAATCACGGATCTGGGACTTTTGTAAACAACACTGGCAATGGAGACACAAGGACACAAGTAAATCAAGCGGTTGGATAAAAATATTGATGTATTTATTCATATATTCATTTATTCATTTTGAGATGCTCAAGCACCGTCGTAATAAAAAACCAATTAAATATAAACATTCTTTTATTCGTTCATTCATTCAATCATTTCCCCAAATCTCGAAGTATTTACAATCCACTATTGTTTCTTCCTCATGTATTTAGGATGTTTATTCAATGGATTTTTTATGGATAACACATCCATAACTGTCCCAAATAAAGGTTGTATCAACTGTGTCTATATATATACTTTAGAAATATTTACTTTATGTATTCACGTCTAAGTTACATGGTTATGAACTGTCAATTTTGTTAACAATTTGTATTCTGACGGTATAAATTTGTACCACCAAATTATAACATATGGTTTTAAATGTATTTAAAAAAAAAAAAAAAAAAAAAAATCATAATGCACATTGAACTAGACGATGAAATTTCATGATATTCACTGAGATTGATAAAACATTTGTGAGAAGGCTTTGTAATACTCCCGGATTGAAAGGGTTAAAGTACCCCTTAAATTGAAATGAGTCTTACGGATATTACAACTATACATTTATTCATTGATATCTCCAAGAAATGAACTCAACAAGATTAAAAGAAAAAATTCCAACCAATTATAAAGGTGCTGACAAAATGAGGTAAGGGTCATTCTACAGGAAAGAGGACATGATATGCAAAAATTGAAATTTAAAAATTAGTGCCTGGCAGTCTTGTTTTGCATTAAAATGCAACCAGAGACGAAAATATTATCTAAATCTAATAAATTCAAACGTGTTGATGTTACAGCAGGTTTGATATGTATTTTCAATGACAAAATCACACGCGTCCCACCCGTTACAAAACTTAGCTGTCCCATCCGTTACACTGTTTTTTGATTTTTTTAGAGAAAAATAATTTAGTAAATGAAAAATACTTTATGTAGGATCAAAGCTTAAACCCTCACCTCTTACATATATTTTTCCAAATTATTATCTCTTCAAAACTGACAAGAGTTTCAACTTTTTCTGAAGTGATTCAAAAACCTTGTCCATTTTCTGTCCCACCCGTTACACCCTTATTTTGCTCATTTCTCAGTTTTGGATAGACTTTTTTTAAATTTTGACAATCCCATTACTATCTAAAAGTTAAGACCTTTCCGTTGGTGGGAAATTCTTTTCATTTAAATGATTAAAAAGTTGAAAAAAATTTCTTCAAAGTCGTCTGAATGTCCCACCCGTTACAAAATAATCACCCGTAATGAAAACCTTTAACTGTTTCTAAAGTGATTCGCTGGTTATTATTGTACAGGTTCCTTTGTTGATGCTCCATTTATCCAATAAATTATTTCTTTATTGGACTCAAATTTTATTTATAGTTTTACCTTTCCTTTGTTTTTTGTTTTGGTGTCAACAAATGTATTTATTAAAAACCATATTTTTTTTTTTTTTTTTTTTTTTTTTTTTTTTTTTTTTTTTTTTTTTGCATGCATTTCCTTTACATGCGCCATGCTTGGAGCTCGTAACCTAGCCCACAGAGTGACGCAAAAGACTGGATACCCCTAACGATAAGTAACTTTTGAACGGCTGCAGGTAAAAAAATCCAAAGTCGAGGGATGTTTAATGGTTATAACTGCGAATGAGACCTACTTTTTTTTTTTTTTTTTTTTTTTTTTTTTTTTTTTTTTTTTTTTTTTTTAATGATTTTGGCCTTTTTATTTGCTTGAAGCAAAAGTTTGTAAGAGTTCCATTGCCATGAAGCTCGAAAAGTTTGGACTCGGGCATTTTCCTCCATTTTAAGTCAGTCAGAAGCAGACTTTGAATTAGACTCTTATCAGCACTGACAACGAACGCTTGCTCTCAATGCAATGCGACTCATGTTTACTCAAAAGTGTAACGTCGTTAGCATGACCTCAGCAAAGAGGAAAGATCTTGAATCTATGGGCGTCCATAGAGAAATATCCCGCTTGTGGAGTGGGAGGGGGGTAATTTAATCCTACGAACATTATTTTCTAGAAAACCAATTTATGTCAGACCATCAGCGTCTGACACGTACCGACGCGGTAACAACAATGTTTTGGTGCCTAAAAAAAAAAAAACAAAAAACAAAAAAAAAAAAACATGCTTCGGCCTTCGGGGTAAGCTTTTTTATTCATAGCATTGGTCAAACTTGACCAATCTTTAAAAACCTGGACATATTTTGCTTCATATTTCTTCCTCTGTGTAAATATGGCAATCATTTTTTTTTTTTATTTAGTTCATTCCTGCAAATATGTTGAGCCAGAAACAAACAAAGAGAAAGTCTTACTGATAAAGACAGAAATCACGTTTGTGCCAAATTTCAAACACCTTTAACTGTTTAAGCAATTTTTGCAGTCTCTAAAAGAAAGGAGTAACCTTATGAAGCGCACCTTCATAAATATGTGAACTAATATACAAATTTTGTATGACTGTCTACTATGAGGATCTAGACATAAAATACGCTGCACATCTTAGCATTTCCTTGCCTACCGGCGTGAACAGCAGGTGGCGAAAAAGTGACTAGTCAACCCTCATAACTATTTTCATGTTAAAGATAAAAAGTTGCGGTTTGCTTATACGATTAGAGCCCCAGAGAAAAGAAGGAGGGAAGAAAAAGAGAAATTGAGAGTTTTTTGACCTGGGGTCATTTAAACCCCCTACTCTCAATGCGCAATCATTAATTTATTGCATGCTTATATTTTACTTCTTTTTATATATTTAATTTTTTTTAACAACAAGGGACCATTTACACCCCCTAAATGCAAATAATACGGACATTTTTTTTTATCAATTATTTATTCCATTTCTTTTTAAGCTAAGCACATCAAAAATGTTTTGACGTGTGGCTATTTATACCCCCTAAGTGCGAAGTGATATTTCTCTCTTACGTTCATGGTACCGACGCAAATTTTCACTATTGAAAAGGGCACAGGGCCGGGGTAAAAAGTTCCCACACTTTACTGCGGTTGCTTTTATGAAGCAAAGTTTACGAACTTCTTGTCAACCAATTCAGTCTTTCATCGGTTTATTACATTGACATCCTAGCGAAAAATAACTGGTGAGTACATTAATTAACTCCCCACTATCTCTTAATATTTTCATGGCGCTTCTGAGGTCATCATTCTTTACGCGATTTTGGACTATTGATTTGCTAACAAATTGGCAGTTTAGAGCTCTTTTTCCAAAAATTCCTTGGCTTATTTGGTACATGTTTTTGGTGCTTTTGGATGGTAGCCTCCGATTGTAAAAAAATACTTGAAAGAAACAACACACTGTTTGTTTAACTAAAGTGATGTTGGTGTTTGTTCCTTATGAAAAGGTGTTTAACTAAATTAAGAACTATATATAGCAAACAACTTTTCAGTATTTGGCTAGGTAACTTTTTTCTTTCTCCTTATGATGTAAGTCAACCAAGCACTAAGTCAACTAGATGAAAATGCTGTATTTTGGCAAGAACAGAAATATTTTTTAAAATTTTGCCAAAATCTTGCCTCCTATCTGGCAGAGTATGCCACAGTTTTTGATTATAGGGTCTTATAATTTGTGGAACCTTTTTTTTTACAGGGTAGAGAATATTCAAGCTGCACAATGAATACGTTTGCACCATTGATTTTCATTCTCGTTGGAATCATGAGTATTGCTGCAAAAACTCAAGCAGAATATCATGTTTTTGTTCAAAGTGGTGGGGGCAACAATTCTGTAAAAACAGACATCACTACCACCAAAAATGACAATGGTGTTTTAATTTCAGGCAATGATGGCATCCGCATAATATATGAAGGTCCAGGTGTTCATAATATGACGAAGGAAACACAATCTTCATCCCAGGCTGTGATAAATAAATCCATTCATTCGTTCATAACTGTTCCTTCAATGATTTTTTTTTATTTATTGTTATCCAGTATGGTCTAATTTTTTGCCTGTTTTAATTATTTGTTTTTTGTTTGCACTTCAAGAACAATATATATTAAAATACATTTACTATCTAAGGGCTATCTTTATATTTACTATCTACATATCATAAGCTTTCGAATGATACCAAGTTGTATGGAAAAATATTTCTTTTAGTACTTTTTTAATAAATTTTTAAAAAATGTAATTTTCCCATTTACTTCAATGTATTTCCGAAAATCTTAGCATATACTGTAATCGTGGTTGCCTACCGATCGTCTTCAATGGGCAGGCGTTATGTCCAGTCTAGATAATATTAGAAGTCTTTGAAACAGAGTGTGGGAAAAAGAAATAAGCAGCAAGGAGGGATTGTAAAAGGAAGTAGTTCTCTCGATGCGCACTGATGAGTCGAGCGATCCGACCAAGAACGTTACCCGCGGAGAAACCCGACCTCCTACGAATAAACGAAAACACGAAGAACCGGGCAAATAGTTCCCAATTTTAGACGCAAATATCTCGAAATCCTGGAATCATTCTTTTTTTCCTGCCCTTGAGAGCTTTTTCTCAAGAAACACTATTTCACAACATATTTCAATTTCAAAAAGATATTTCAAAAAGATTGACCGGAAGCAGTGGCGTCGCGTGCCATCTGGCAACAATGCAACAGCTCCATTTAAACTCGTTAAATATATCGAATTTTCATTTTGCACTGCGCACCCCCTGATTTCGATCTTTTACATGATTCTAAATGGATATAATACATTGTTGCCAAACTGCACGCGACGCCACTGACTGGCGAAGCCAGTTCTTATAAGCAAAGCGTGGTGTCCTTTCCCTTTTATAATTTTAGGCTTAGAAATTTCTAAAAACATTTTTTGAATTTGGAAAATATTAAAAATTTAAACTTGGATATAAACCACACTATGGAAAACCAAAGAAGTTACCAATTTCTTTGAAATCGTCATTAAAAATTTCTGGCCTAAAATATTAGTACTTTCTAAAATTACAAAATCTGAATTTCCCATTTTTTAGTTTTTCGCCATTCGCAAAAAAAAAAAAAAAAACGGGTCAGTATTTTTAAAATGTTGGTCATTCAAGTTACAGGGGAGGGTTTTCCCTATAGATTAAGTGTCGCAGGAAAAACGCAATCAGCTTACGATTTGCCTTGGCAAAGAGCAAACCGCTTGTTTCTGATCAGAAAAAAATCAGATCAAGTGTAGTAATGACTTAAATAATAATTATATTGAGATTTGATTTAGCTCGTTTGAAAGCTATAATAATGTTCACAGCCAAAATTTGTTTTATCGCTTTAAAATTTCATTAAAAGAGAACTAGTTCATTAGAACTTAATTTGTGGTTATCAATCAACATCATCCGTTAGCTTGCTAGCTTTAGACTGAGCTAAATCAAATCTCGGTATAATTATTTTGTAAGTCACCATCACGCTTAATCTGATTTTTTTCTGATCATAAATAAGAGGCTTGCTCTTTGCTTATAGGCAAAGACCAAGTCGATTGCGATTTGCCTGCGACGTGTATACAAGGTGTAACAAAACTATACACACCAATTTTCAGGGTGTGTTTTAGAGCTAAAAATAAGAATGTTTTCCCTATAAACATGGGTCCAAAAATGGTCCCCTTTTTGAGCCACAGCCCCCAAAAGTTTTAAGAAATGTAGGTATGGTTTTTTTTTAGAATAACGACCACAATTGTGTATCAAATGTCTTCAAAATTGGTGTCCCGAGGTAATTTCACGTGTAGAATCCATTTGTGACCTCGAAAAATTCAGAATTTTAAGTTCGACTGTACTTTTCAGGCAATCTTGTACCTTTAATAGCACACATTTTATGTCACGGATTAAAAATTTGAAAATTAATTACTGCAATCAGGTGAAAAAAACTCTTAGAATGATTTTTAGTCAATTGCATCTTTTCGATATACGACGCGTTTCAAGCGAGATCATGGTGAGCGGCAGTAAGTATGTATAATCCGCCACTCCACTGCATCCTCAGGCCGCCCGCCACAGTAAAAGCGCTGACGTTTCCACATTGCGCAGCTATTATCTCGCTTGGAACGCGTCGTATCAAAAATATGCAACTGACTAAAAATCTTTCTAAGAGTTTTCTTTTCCACCAGATTGCAGTAATTAATTTTCAAATTTTTAATCCGTGACATAAAATGTGTGCTATGAAAGGTACAAGGTTGCCTGAAAAGTACAGTCGGACTTAATTTCTGAATTTTTCGATGGTCACTAATGGATTCTACACGTGAAATTACCACGGGACTAAATTTTTGAATTTTTCGAGGTCACTAATGGATTCCACACGTGAAATTACCACGGGACTTAATTTCTGAATTTTTCGAGGTCACTAATGGATTCTACACGTGTTACCACGGGACACCAATTTGCAAGACATTTGATTCACAATAGTGGTCGCTATTCTAAAAAAAAAAAACCATACATTTTTTAAAACTTTTGGGGGCTGTGGCTCAAAAGGGGAACATTTTCGGACCCATGTTTATAGGGAAAAATTCTTATTTTCAGTTCTAAAACACACCCTTCGAATTACTGTGTATAGTTTTGTTACACCCTGTATATGCACTTAAGGCTCAAAATGGCTGACTTAAAGCGATTTTTAAAACTGGATGACGCACGGGGATGGCGCACGGTATTCACGCGCCACGCGACGCGACGACGCTCCATGTCGCAAATGCGACCGCGACCACGCGAGGGTTAAATAGGGACGCTGATTCCAAACGAAAAACGTCTAATTTGGCCGATAACACGAGCCGAGCCTAACCGATCGGTACCAAGCCCCGTAGCCCGAGCGGCGCTACGGTCCTCCGGGAATTTCAAAACATTATCATAACTATAGTTTAGGATTCTGCTAAAATGCCTTTAAATAAATAAATAAATAAATGGATAAATGAATAAACAAATAACCACCATAAGGAAATGGCAACATTTACTTACTTCGTTTTCCTTGTCCACTAGAAAAATAAGGAAAGACATTAGAGAAAACTATTGTTTTCTTTTCAATTTCCCTTCAAATTATTTATGAGCAGTCTCTTTGTTTTAACAAAGAAAATTAAAATCATTGTACTTTTGTGTTTTTGTTTTTTGTTTTTTTTTAAAGAATATAACTTCTTCGTTGCAAATGAAACAAATGTATGGCATTAGTATACCTACATCCAAGCCATTCCAGTGAAAGGGAACCTGGTTGAAAAGAAAAATGAAATAGATTCAAAAGACAAAATTAATTAACAAATCAAATCCGAAAAGTCTTCGCATAATGCCCAAAAGGCTATCTAATCAGCCAGGGGGCATCATTACCCAAAATACGCAACTACGTAGGGCCTCAGATCTAAAAGGGTCCTCAACTCCCGAGGGAAAGAATTAATAAGAGAAGAAAAGAAAAAGAAGCAGAGTAAGAAGGGGAAAGAAAGGAAAGGGAAGGGGGAAGAAAAAAAGTCGAGATACTATGATTCGTATTTGGAGTTTTTTTTTGAGTTTTTCTTTTTATAAATTTTGGGGGGAGGAATGATTCCCCACTTCAACCTATCTTCTCTCTAGGGAGAAAATCACCCCAGACACCCTACCTTTCTTCTAGGGGACCTCCAATGCAAGACTGCGTAGAGCCTTAAGTGGTGTAAATCCGCCCCTGCAATCAGCCCAAAAATTCCTAAAAACGAGTCCAAATAGCACCTATAGAACACGACCTAAAAATCCTTGGAAAATGTGTAGAAAGGTCTTGTAATAATCTAAAAGAATCTTAAAGTCCACAGGACAATAGATCGTAGTCTGCTCGAATTTTGGAACATTTTAAAATCGATAAAAGTACATTCAAGATTGAAGTTGGGAACAAAGAGCTGTCCTTACATTTGCCGACCCTTTTTTTCATTCCGAAATTATAATAGATAGTTTGAAATTATAGTTTATTTTTGTTAGTCTAAATTTGATTCTCGCGATTGAAGGCTCATATCAAGCACATCTGACATCAGTGGCGCAATCAGAAAGTCTCTATCTCTATCTTTCCTCCATTGAAACATGTATGTTAGACAAGGATGGACAAGGCGTTAAAACACCTTCGTTCTACCCTTTTTCAATTTGTACATTCAAAAGGGAGATGAGAGAGATACAATACATACAATATCCTGGTTATGCTATTGATCAAGCATAAGTCGATTTTTTTATCTAGTTACCAAGTTGGTAACCTGGTTATGGAACTTTTGCTTTTTATTGAGTGGCCTCACGCCCAGTTACGTCGCTGTTGCGTGCAATCTAGTAACGCTGCAAGTTATTCATTTGAACATATTTGAAAATTATTATTGATTTTACGAAGTACTCACTGCACCACCAATACTGTGACTTTTTTCGTGGGTTTTAATTGACAGAATATATAGGATATAGGGTTACCAATTCGCACGTGACCCTACTGTAATCACCCTCACTATCGCGGCGCCAAAATGTTGCACTGCAAGATATAGCTGGGTGGTACGTCGAGTTTGGCGTCTGTCCTCTAATTGGAGGGGAATTCCACGTACACCTGAAAAACAGAAAAAATGAGTATCATAAACTTTTCTTACTGTTGAGATTAACTGCAGGCTGATTCCACTCGTTTAAACAAGACGAGACAAGATAGCGGAAATCAACTAATGCCATTGGTTTACACGGCGTCACTTGATAGATTTGAAGTCATACAGAAGTTTTTCGTTTCAGACCGAATGGCTCTGAATTACTTACATGGTCATGTGATGCCGCTTAAACCAATGGGATTCCAGCAATCTCGTCTCGTCTCATCCAAAAGAGCAGGACCAGCTTACTGGCAGGTGGCAAAACAAAATAGAATTGTATCTGAAAAACTGGAAAAGGTTATTTTTCTTCTTCCTCCACATTCTTCATTGTTAAATTCATTAACCTGACTCCTTTATTAACTATGTCTAATGCACGCAAATGTCCCTATTTCAACTGCGTGAATCGCACGGAAAAGAAACATGATGATATTTCCAAAAAGTTGGATTCAACTGCATCGTGAACTTTTCGGAAAAATGGTGCCATTTTGGAGCGGGTTATATTTATCATTCAACCTAATGGTTTCTGGATATCCTCCAACTTTCGGTAATATCCACTTTCCACGATGGGGTTCTTCCTAACTTTTGCTATAAGCAGATAAATGGTCAAATCTGATGTCATAACCAGCGAAAATCGCGAAAATCACGCTGAAATAGTCTAAAATTCAGTGATAAACTCACAAAACTGCTTCAAAGGCAAGATTGTAATGGCGAGGCGCTTCAACGCAGGTATCATGGGAGATTCCTGTCTAATCTGTCACTTTCTCTAAGGCAACATAGAGATATGTCTCATTTTATATGGGAATCTCCCACGATACTTGCGTTGAACCGCCATTATGCCCGATTCTGAGAGTGAATTTCGTGATTTTTCAGAGTTCTCATCGTTATTTTTACAGGTTTTTATGCGAAAATCAACTCTTCAATCCCCCGTAGCAAAAGTTTGCAAGAGCTCCATTGGCGGGAGCGATAAAAGGCCAACTTTGAGGAAATATCGACAGCTTTTTTCCTTACGGCTACGTCATGGAGGGCTATTTTGGGGAATGGGTCTGTTGCAATCTTTTGCTACAACGATTAAGAGTGTTTAATATAATGTAAAATCACCCGAAAAGTCCATTGGTGGCATCAGAAAGTCATAAAATGCAATAATAAACTCACAAGTTGCGTTTAATGAAATCCAAGATGGCGGAGAAATATCGAGCAATTTGTATACATGCACCACAAACGTCCAAGGATAGCCAACTTTGAAAACCTCACTGGAGGTAGAGGTTATGTGTTTATTTACGTTGTGATTGGTTGTGATCGATATTGTGAGGTTGGCTATCCTTGGATGTTCATGGTGCATGCATACAAATTGACCAATATTTCTCCGCCATCTTGGATTTTATTAAACGCCTCTTGTGAGTTTATTATTGCATTTAATGACTTTCTGATGCCACTAATGGACGTTTCATGCGATTTTACATTAGATTAATCTCTCTTAATCGTTGTAGCAAAAGTTTGCAACAGACCCATTTAGGCTATACACAAAGTCTCCTTCAGAAAGCCTCGAATTGAGGCTTGAGAGGCGTTCAGTTTACTCTTTATTCTAAAGGTACGGTAATAATTTCTATTTGAACGTTTTTGGTCGACCACACGTATTTTTTTCTTTTAATTATTAATTATATAAGCTATTCTATACAATACTTTGCGAAAATTAGGTCATATTTACAATCATCACATGAGTGTGGTACTCTACATTTAAGAGTCCTTCTTTTTTACAGATGCACACGTTGTGCAGGTTCTTTGTTTATGTTATTTTTTTTTCCTTTTAATTTTTTTTATTTCATATAGTTAGGTAAATCGTAGTGGCAAGTCCAGGGGCTTAAATCGTTTGAGCCGTCTGTTTTCATTACTTTTATCAAATAAACTTACGGTTAGCCAATTAGGGGGTTTTTCTAACCTGTTCTCATACTTTTTACTAAATTTACAAATTTCTTCTCTGATTGTTTTAATATGTACGCTTTCTCGAATGTTCTTATAAGTAACATACCAAGGATTATTAACAATCGCTCTAAGAGTTTTACTTTGAAACCTTTCAATTACATTTATGTTCAATTCTGCCGCACTCTCCAGTGTTTTTGGCTGACCGCACGTATGAGACGGTAGGGTGTGTCAAAAATACCAAAGTTGTGAAAAACCTTGCTCCCCCGCGTTTTTCCCATTCCTTCTGTCCTTCTGATGAAGAAAAATCCATTCCGAAATTTTTCGGAGGGGGTGAAAGTTCCCCGAAAGCTCCCCAAAGTTTCAAATTTTTCGTCAAAATTAGGTAAATTTAAAAAAATTCGTGATAGCATGGATTTTCTTGTAAACCCTAAAAATGGCATGAAAGTTACTTTTAGGATGTATTTGAATCATAAAAAAAAATTCTCAAACCGTTTCAGGCATAAAACAGCCCCCCAAAGCCCCCTTCAAAATACGTAATTTTACTGAAAAATTCCCGACTTGGCCGATTAGTCAAATTTGTACCGTGCACCTCCTTGAGGTTAGAACGTTGTCACTCAAAGTGGATTATATACTTTTCCTAGTTAAACCATGCCAGAAGGACTTCTCTGTTCAACCGGGGGGGGGGGGGGGGGGAGGGTCCAGCGCGCTCCTCAAGAAAGTCCTGTACAGCAAACAGCCGCTTGAAACCCCACGGCAACAAACGAGTATTCTGATGCCGTGGATGCATGTAAATTCTTTAAGCAGTTTGTTCTTTTTGGCTCTTGTTTGCCCTAAATTATACGCAAAGTATTAATTTGTAAATTAGGTAATTCTGGCACTCTTTTAGAAATCATCGTTGCCTTAGGATTTGTTGGTTGTGGTTTTCGATTACAATATATAATCATCAGATTATTTATTGTACGATGTGTAGCTTGGAGATTTTTATTAGTTTCTACTTCTGAACTCATTCCAAGGCGTTCATTAGCGGCGCTAATAAATTCTTGACCATAGCGCTTTCTTTGCACTATTTTTCTATTAAATACTTGTGTAAAATGCTTAGTCTCCGTTCAAAATGAATATTGGCTTATTGGGGAAAGCTTAGCGAGTCTTTCCATCAAAACAATATTCCAACAAATGGCGATATTCTCCGTCGTTTGTGCTACTTGAAAGACGGGGATTTCAAGCAGTACAAACATGGATACAGCCTGCAGCCTGTGTATGATGTAATTATTGGAGAAATTCATGAGATTTGGTCAAAAACAGGGATTCCGCTTCAAAGGAAAGATAAAATTAAACAAAAAGTGGAAAAATTATTCCTAAATTATACAGATTGGCGACAAAGCGCACATTTGACGTGCAAGCACGAAAAACAGAAAGATAATGAAAAAACATTCAAGGGCACTTTGGAAAGTTACCTCTTAATTGCTCACACATCTTTTGAAAAACTCATAGAAACGGATAGACTAAGGACTGCAAAACAAAAGGAAGAAGACATTGAGTTCATGTAGTTCTTGAAAGAGAACAAAAAGGTAACTTTAGGTTCGGAAGTTAAACGTTACGGAAAGAAATGCTTAGAAAAAGAGCAACGGGTACAACGAGAAAAACAGCGCGTAATATGAAGGCATCGGAAGCTTCTCAAACACGGGTGATGAGTCCTACAACTGGCTCCTTTTGAAGATGCTTCAGATATATTAATCCCGCCATCTTCTGCCACCGATTGCGATGCATAGTTTCATGTTCACGAAAGGAAAAAAGCAAAGCTGTCCGAAACTTGTGTTCTAACTGTACCAAAAAAAGTTTTAGTCGGTGTTAACGTTTGCCGGTTTTAGTTTAGAATTTATTAGCGCCGCTAATGAACGCCTTGGAATGAGTTCAAAAGTAGAAACTATAGTAAAAATCTCCAAGCTAAAACATCGTACAATAAATAATCTGATGATTATATTGTAATCGAAAACCACAACCAACAAATCCTAAGGCAACGATGATTCCTAAAAGAGCGCCAGAATTACCTAATTTACAAATTAATACTTTGCGTATAATTTAGGGCAAACAAGAGTCAAAAAGAACAAACTGCTTAAAGAATTTACATGCATCCACGGCATCTCGTTTGTTGCCGTGGGATTTCAAGCGGCTGTTTGCTGTACAGGACTTTCTTGAGGAGCGCGCTGGACCCTCCCCCCCCCCCCGGTTGAACAGAGAAGTCCTTCTGGCATGGTTTAACCAGGAAAATTATATAATCCACCTTGAGTAACAACGTTTTAACCTCAAGGAGGTGCATGGTACAAATTTGACTAGTCGGCCAAGTCGGGAATTTTTCAGTAAAATTACGTATTTTGAAGGGGGCTTTGGGGGGCTGTTTTATGCCTGAAACGGTTTGAGAATTTTTTTTATGATTCAAATACATCCTAAAAGTAACTTTCATGCCATTTTTAGGGTTTATAAGAAAATTTATGCTATCACGAATTTTTTTAAATTTACCTAATTTTGACGAAAAATTTGAAACTTTGGGGAGCTTTCGGGGAACTTTCCCCCCCTCCGAAAAATTTCGGAATGGATTTTTCTTCATCAGAAGGACAAAAGGAATGGGAAAAACGCGGGGGAGCAAGGTTTTTCACAACTTTGGTATTTTTGACACACCCTAATGAGACGGATTCTTTTCCCTGACATACAATTTGTATTCATCAATGCGTCAGTTCTTTCTGTTATGACCTACAGTCGATGGATGGGAACGGACGCATACCTCAATATATGTTCCAACTGATAGCATTAGTTGAGGTCATTTTATAAACAATGAACACTCAATCCAAGCACAGGGTACGGTAAAATATGAATAGGAGACCCAGTTGGAAATTTGAAACAAACAATGGAAGAAATGTACATGCTTCATTGATCTTGCCGTCTTTCAACAACTCACATACTTCTCAAAGTTTAAGTCACATCCACAGTCAGGAACAACAAGTCCAACATAAAGCAGGTTTGTGAATATTTTTAATCTAAAAAAACTATCTCCTATTTTATCCCACTAATTACCAAGGTATTTGACCCACATTGACTGCTTGCGGCGGGGAAAAGAATTAATGTTAAATTGTTACTACTACCTACTGTAACATTTTTAAAACTTTACCTACCTTTGAAGTGATGTTGAGGGCCAAAGCTCTCTTTCCGAATTCAAAATTCGAGTTTCAAGACGATTTTGTTGAGACAAGAAGATCAAGTTTGTTCGTTGTTTTGCTTTTTTGTTTGGATAAAAAGACCATGATAATTATAATTGGACAGTTTGTTAATAACTTCTTATATCCCTACGTATGTAGGTAGTACAATAAATTAGCAAGCCGAAGTTTTTTTCCCTTGACATGCTTCTGAAAATGTCGAAGCGGATTTCACGACTTTAAGAGTGCTCGCATTTCCTTTTAGCTATAAAATCAAGATTCGCTGATTTATCATGCATCTCCACTGACGCAGATACGGAAGGTCTAGATTTTATGCGTACTTTTCTCAATTTAGCGCCTAAAAACTGGCTTGGGGTCAGCATAGATCCCTCACCTTTGATATCGAGATATAACCACATGAAACCTGAATGTGTTTTGAATCAACATTGGGTACTTTTTTGTCATAACTTAGCAAGTATTGATTGGAAGAGGGGGTGGGGAAAGATGTAGCAAATTTCTCTTTGAATTATTTGATTTAATGTCAGAAGTGAAAAAAAATTAAATGCATCCGTTTTCGCCCTCCCATCTTTTAAACAGCCTCTCATTTCTCAACAGTTTTTCCTAAAACCTAGTTCTTCCTTCAAAATTTCGGATGGGATGCTGCAAAGTTTTCTAACTCATCGAGTTACCTGGAAAGAAAATGATAGGTCAAAAATAATGCATTATTCAGGAGATAATGCTTGTTAAGGGAGTGAGGGCTGCGAGCTGATTTGTGTTCTTTTGAGCTTTTTGAAAGTAATTTAATTCCCTTTGAGGGCCTTTAAATTAAACAGATTTGAAAAGTTTTATGTTCCATATTTGTTTGCTGCGTGAGTAATTCGAAGGTAAAGCTTTTCAAAAATTTCGGTTCGTCTGTCACGAGACCTTTTTTCAGACGCCTATCTCAAAAAGCTTTTGTTAAAAAAATTGCACTCCCTTGACTACTCCACTAGGGTAATGCAGTACCCCCAAGCGAGTAAATTAAGGTCGGTTAGCTCTTCTAATTCCTTAAAAAAGCGAAAATCGAATGGGCTCTAAGGATGCATAATTACGTATGCCCGCATGAATGACAATAGTGCAATCTGTAACCTAACATAACATAACATAACCTATAGGCTAAGGCCAGCTAGCATTTTTGACATTGCTGTTAGTATTAATTCATAGAGAGACGCAAAGACTTTAGGAAGAGATGAGAAACCATATTTGTTAGGCGCTCCTAAAGAAAAAGAAAGTTGAATTCGAGAAGCAGATTTGAATTTCGCGATCCTGTCTAATATGTGTTTCGGTCGTGTAAATTGGGTTAGTCTTCCACGCGCGAAAATTACCAGCCCGTTCAATGCATGGGCATAAAAATTGTGAAAATATAATCAGCCAACTTGTGAAACATCTCATTTTTAGCTAAAAGCTAGATCTTTTGAATAAACGGCATTCTAATTTGTTACGTATTCCTTACAGTGTCAAATAACTTCAAAACTGCA
The DNA here is from genome assembly GCA_011764245.1 of Trialeurodes vaporariorum. NCBI lineage: Eukaryota > Metazoa > Arthropoda > Insecta > Hemiptera > Aleyrodidae > Trialeurodes > Trialeurodes vaporariorum. Next base: position 10,547,548 of record VMOF01000035.1, on the reverse strand, counting down.
CGATGAAATGGTTTGCTGCATCATTGATTTTCATTCTAGTAACAATGTCGTGGTTCATTGCATCAGCTCAGGTACCAAAACCAGCTCAGGCACAAAAAAAGGAATCTGCTATAAATACAAACATCAACAGCAGTTTTGAAAAAACTAAAGTTGTTAATTACGGACATGGTGTTGAAGTCCACAACGTCGACAATGGAAATACGAATACCATAGTTGGACAAAAGGCTTGATGTTCCGGCCGATTATAAATAAATTAATTAATTCATTCGTTCATTTATTTATCGAATACTTTTGATTGTGAGCTGTTTAGACATCGCCTTGACCTAAAAAACAAATCAAATAACACCATTCATCTACATATTTATCCTCTTGATTTTATCTCGTTAGTCTTAAGAAACAATAATGTATTGTACTTGAAAAATCAAACTACATTCAAGCCCAGAGAAAGTATGGATAGTGGACTAAAATCAACGAGCCAATCCCCATATCTTGTTAACGGCGAAGAGTTGAAAAATCTTCTACTGGTGGTTTGATATTGATGGAACACACTAAAGGGCATAGTCCACAGATTTTGGGCTCTGTTGAGGGGACTTTAGGGCAGTTGGCAAGGCCTTTTTCTTATGTTAAATATTTCCTATGAAGACCCTTCGTCATTTCGAAACCCCAGCCCAGGAAGCGGGCTTGGGACACTATCAGTGGGAAAAGAAGATAATGGATGCAAACTTCAAGCATGAAATCACGCATGATGGGACATGATGAGTTGCTTTGATTGATGTAAGTAAAAGTTGGAATCTAAGTGTGATTACAACTGACTTTCATAATTTTACAAAACAAAGTAATGAATGAATAAATTCCTACAAAAAATAACCAACATGTTGTCGTTTCAATTTTGACTTCGTCAATTGTATAAATGAACCAACGTCAATAGCCACCGTGACATCCATTACTTGCGCGTAAATAATATACTTTGCTTTTGAGAAACAGGGAGCTCTTAAAAATGGCATGAATGGATTGACCGAACCAAACATTTCTGTTGCTGAATTTAGTTCTTATTAAACTGGTACCTACTTAATTTGTCAAAGCAGGTCATTCACACTGCTAAAATTGCGATACGGCAGGACAGTGCCAAACGGATTTTACAAGAACATACGAGTATGAAAGATTTTAAGTGCACATTGAATGAATGAACTAATGCGTTCTGATTTGGGCAAAGACAGAGTACCTTTCATAAGATTTAATATTGGGTTACTTTTAATAAAAATGCATGCATGCATTTTTCCTATGTCTGTAATTTTTTTCCTATCAAGATAATAACGAAACAGATCAAACTCAATTCATTATTTGATCACTTGGTACATACTAATTCCCGGGGATGGGGATGGTACTATGATTGTTTCGGATTTTCCATTGTTATCGTTAATGACGAGGATATCATTTCCTCCATTCGTATACATACTATTATAGCTATTCATGCTGATGATGTTAGTGGTATCTCTGCCGGGATTCGGTGCCTGAGCTGTTAGAACGAAACACGACATTGCAATGAGAATGAAAATCAATGACGCGGCAAACCAATTCATTGTGCAGCCTTCAACTCACTTGACACACTGTAAGAAATTATATATCGTGGAGGATGTTTTTAGTTAATATGCTCTTTTCCTTGAATTTTCCTTGTGTTTTACGTGTTTTACGAGCTATTTAGTTTCTTATGGGATTTTACAAGTGAGAGACAAGGATGGTTTATTGGTATAATTGCTCTTTCTTTGTTTTACACGTACACTGTTGCTTAGGTACGTTATTTATTTATTTTCTTGTTTTATCAGCTGCTCTTATTCAGATTTATTTCTCATTAGCGTTAGAATGATTACACATTTTTCTATCTTGGTACAATAATCTTTTTCTTATGGGCATTTTTATTTAAATGCGTTGAACAGCTGATAAAAAAAAAAAAAAAAAAAAATTAATAATCCAAAGAAAATCAAAACATAACCTATTTATTAAAATTTGTGAAAAACTTATATAACCTAGCTTATATTTCTCACTTGCATTGAAAAGATTACACATTCCTCTATTGGTAATATAACTTTTTTCACAATAATATTTGGATTTTGAGCAGCTGATATAATAAAAAAATAAAAAATCAACGAAAATTATAACCTATATTTAAATTTGTGAAAAAATGATTTAACCAACCATGGAATCTACTTCGTCTTACCGGCCTGCCGGGAGGCATTTCTTTTATTAGAGTATAGCTTCACAACAAAGTATGTATTAAGAAACGTAATTGTAAAAATTTAATCATAAAATATAAAAAAAAAAATTAATGAAAGAACTGTCGTTTTAATTTTTAAAATAAAGCGGTGAGTTTTTTTAAAGAAGGAGAAGGAAAGAAGGCATGGATGACAATAGCTGAGAAAAAAAAGAAAAAGAAAAAAGAGATAGACGAATTAGAAAATAAGAAAAAAAGTGTTAATAAATGAGGGTTGAAAGTGTATGATTCATGAAATGAAAGAGTCATTTATTTAAATATGCTCTCATTCTCATTGCGTGAGTCATGTATGGAGCTCATCACTTTCATATTTCCTTTTCTTTTTTAGCTCCGTAATTTGTAGGGCGCCGAGTAGAGTACAGATGGGAACGCGGGAACGCCCTCTCCCTTGACAATATGTATGAACTAAAAAATTTGAAAATACAGTCACCTAATGTGTAACGTATTTCTTACAGTGTGTCAAGTGAGTTGAAGGCTGCACAATGAATTGGTTTGCCGCGTCATTGATTTCCATTCTCATTGCAATGTCGTGTTTCGTTCTAACAGCTCAGGCACCGAATCCCGGCAGAGATACCACTAACATCATCAGCATGAATAGCTATAATAGTATGTATACGAATGGAGGAAATGATATCCTCGTCATTAACGATAACAATGGAAAAACCGAAACAATCATAGTACCATCCCCATCCCATGGAATTAGTATGTACCAAGTTATCAAATAATGAATTGAGTTTGATCTGTTCAGTTATCATCTTGATAGGAAAAAAATTACAGACACAGGAAAAATGCATACATGCATTTTTATTAAAAGTAACCCAATATTAAATCTTATGAAAGGTACACTGTCTTGCCCAAATCAGAACGCATTAGTTAATTCATTCAATGTGCACTTAAAATCTTTCATACTCGTATGTTCTTGTAAAATCCGTTTGGCACTGTCCTGCCGTATCGTAATTTTAGCAGTGTGAATGACGTGCTTTGAAAAATAAGTAGGTACCAGTTTAATAAGAACTAAATTCAGCAACAGAAATGTTTGGTTCAGTGAATCCATTCATGCCATTTTTAAGAGCTCCTTGTTTCTCAAAAGCAAAGTATATTATTTACATGCAAGTAATGGATGTCAGGGTGGCTATTGACGTTGGTTCATTTATACAATTGACGAAGTCAAAATTGAAACGATAACATGTTGGTTATTTTTTGTAGGAATTTATTCATTCATTACTTTGTTTTGTAAAATTATGAAAGTCAGTTGTAATCACACTTAGATTTCAACTTTTACTTACATCAATCAAAGCAACTCATCATGTCCCATCATGCGTGATTTCATGCTTGAGGTGTGCATCCATTATGTTCCCTCTTCTCCCTCTCATATGTTTTTGAACCACCCTTTCCCTATACTTTTCTAAACTTTGTGCTGTTAGGTTTACCCTATCTAGAAATATTTACTTTGTATACTCATGTATATGTTTATATTTGTAATACAGGCGTATTAATATAGCCGAAGGTGTTGAGGCTTTTCTTTAATGAAAACTAGACTTCATGAATGGATAATAGCAGAAGTGACTGCACGTACATTCATTCATGCCTATAAAAATATGTATTGATGGACAAATACCACCTTGGTATAGTTTTCTAAAAAAAAAAAAAAAAAAAAAAAAAAAAAAAAAAAAAAAAAAAAAAAAAAAAAAAAAAAAATGCGAGGACCATTAAAAGAGAGTTATGGCTGTAAACTTCTAGTATTTTGAAAGTAAGCTGGCATTTTATTACTGGGGCTCGTTCTTATACATTCTTCGTTCATTCAAATGTCTTCGTTTGATGCTACTTCTTTTGAAGTGCTCACAGTTATTTTGTACATTTTTCGTTCTTTGTTATTTTACGTACAGCTGTAATATTATATTAAATAAACTTGTACCTACCTTATTTACTCATAAGATTAAAAAATGTCCGATTTCGTGCGTCATGATTGGAGCTCATCATTTTAAGGTTTCCTTTCGGCGTTTTTCGTTTTTTGTTTTGTTTTTATTTTCGAATTGCATTGCTGAAGGCTATTGCAAGAGGCTTTGACGTGACAAATGACAGCACAAATAACAAAGATCTTCATCCTAGATCTCGAATGAAAGTGTTATGATGCAATACATACAGCCATAAACGAAAAATATGAGAAGAAAGATAGAGAAAAATATAGAGAAGAAGATTGGATAGAAGAGAACTACATAGGCTGTTCAAAAAATAATGCACATTCGGATTTTTGGGGAGAACGAAAGCAGCTATCAAAAAGCGGTTTGTGTGAGCTTAAAGTCCTTGTAGTTTCCAATAAAACAAGACCAAGTAAAGCTCTGTAGCTTAAAAATTGACTGATATACAGGGTCTTGAAAATGGCATGTTGAAACTACCCCTCCAGGATTTTCAGCTATTTCTTCCAAGAAAAAACAAAAAACAAAACAAAATTAAAATTGAAAAAATTGATGTTTTTACTGACAAAAATTACAAGATCTTACTGATTGTGCGGCCGGTCAGCAGGCACAGCTTACAGGATGAAATATGCACAGTACTCAGTACTTGCGACTTTCCTGTTTGACTTTTCTGTTCTGTTTGACGCGTGTTCATTATTGTTTTTTGCGTGGTTTATCAGTGAGAGACGCTTTTAAAGAAATGAAAGAAGTGTATAAAGACAACTGTTTAGACCGATATTAAGACAACGACCATAAGTCGTTGGTTTAAATCCTTTTCTGAGGGTCAGGAATCAGTGAAACTTCTTCAGAAATCCGGTTTGAAAAAACGGTTCTTCAGAAGTGGGCAGAAAGGCTGAGGCTTTGCGTGAAACATGATAAACAGTACTTCGAAAAAATTAAGAAAGAGGCGAGTCATCCGATAAAGACAACTAACTTCAGTCAATTTTAGTAAGATCTTGTAATTTGTGTCAATAAAAACATCAATTTTTTCAAATTTAATTTTGTTTTGTTTTTTGTTTTTTCTTGGAAAAAATAGCTGCAAATCCTGGAGGGGTAGTTTCAACATGCCATTTTCAAGACCCTGTATATCAGTCAATTTTTCAGCTACAGAGCTCTATTTGGTCTTGTTTTATTGAAAATTACAAGGACTTTAAGCTCACACAAACCGCTTTTTGATAGCTGCTTTCGTTCTCCCAAAAAACCCGAATGTGCATTATTTTTTTAACAGCCTATGTATAGTCCATTCTAGAGTCCCTATATGTACAGAGAGTTAAGACAAGTGAAATCATGGGCGCCGCCATTAGATGCGATTTTGCACATTTGTTTTCATTCTGAGGCCCGTTGTTGTGTTTTCGTCCACTGCAAAGATTACAGTGCCGCTGAGTTTCTAACGATGTAATCTTTTACTGTGCTTTTGTGGATCGACATCTATTTACGCTCTGAAAGATTCTTTTGGGATTTATAAACATTCTTGAGGCGTATCATGATTAAAATTAACAGATTCGTCGAAATTAACTCTTTATCCGCAAAATACCGTTGGTAAATAACTGCGGTTGTAAACAAAAGTGCAAAATCGCATCCAATGGCGGCATCCGTAGAGCCTAAAACTCATCAGCCTAAAACCAATTAGAAGTTGACTACCCTCTTGTCTTAACTTTCTACGTATAGGGACTCTAGTCCATTCCATTTGATTAGGCGCTTTTTTAAAGGAGGAAAATCGCTAAATGGCAACGCTGAAGAGCTCGGGTTGAGATACGAGATGACTGTCTCGGGCTCCGATTGTCCTGAGTCCGTACCATCTTTTGTCAACGGGGCAAGGGATCCTCCTTTATTTTCCATCTATTTCTCTCAAATGCCACTTAAAATTAAATTTCCTTCAATTATTTGAGGAAAGTGTTTTTTTTTTTTTTTTTTTTTTTTTTTTTTTTTGAGGCAGGTTCGTTCTCAGCGTGTAATTTTGTTAAGATTGCCACCCAAAAACATGCTGGGGATTTGATTCCAACCTTACTTATGGAGGTGAAAGTGATTTATCAGTTTCACACTCTCCTCTGTAAGTAGGGTTAAAATCAAACTCTTCGCATGTTTTTGGGTGCTAATCTTAACAGAATTTCACGCTGAGAACGAATCTACCTGAAAAAAAAATAAAAAAATAAAAAATAAAAAAAAAAAATAACTTTCCTCAAATTAAAGAAAATTCAATTTTAAGTGGCACTCGAGAGAAACAGGTGGAAAACAAAGGAGGATCCCTTGCCCCGTTGACAAGAGAAGGTACGACGACTCAGCACAATCAGAGCCAGTGACAGTCAACTCGTATCAGTCGTATCTCAACCCGAGCATTTCAGAGTTCCTATTTACCGATTTTCGTTATTTAAAAAAGCGCCTAATCAAATGGAATGGACTATAACTGTGGCTTGCAATAGTAAAACACAAAAGCACCTTTAGCATGCGTTTTAGGCTCAACATTAAATTGGTAACCAATGACCTGTTTCATTTCCGCATCGCACAACCTCTGTAGAGCAGAAATTATAATTCATAATGTCACTTAATTATTGCCAGCCTCACAGTAAATAAAATGGATTCTTGCACATGGTCCTTGATAAAATTAAGGATGAGTTTCCAATAAAAAGTATAATAGAGACTTTATTCCAGCTGAAAAACGTAGTTTCAGCATGTGTCAGCAATTCGATTTTCTGTCTAAACTCACGCTGTAGCTTTCTTTGCAGTCTTTATTCCCAGTCAAATATATGTAAGTCTCTAAATGGTTTAACAAGTCAAATTGATCGCGATATCCATGATCCATAACCAGCGGTCACGAAACTTTTGTAAACCTAGACTCTCCAAAAGAAATCAGGCTGGTAACATACGAGGGTGAATTTTTAAGTAAGTTTACCTACTATTTTTCTCTAAAATTATCAATGCTAGAAAAAAAAACCAGCGTTAGCACAGACGTACTCTCAGCTTTCAAACAAGCTATAGTTTTTCAAATGTGGCCAACGCGTTGCAGAGATATCGTGGATTTTTCACGCCTGTATCACCTTAGGCGAAGAGCTTGATTCAAAATGGGGGTTTTTCTCCCCCCCCACCGATTTTCCTGAAACTTTGTATTTTGATAGTACTTGTTATAAGTAGTCTTTTTTTTTCAAATAAAGTTTTTCCAAAAATAATTAGGGGGGAGTTACAGTGTTGCAAAGTTGCACCTTTCAAAAATTCATGACTTTCGCTTAAATCATTCGATTGAAACGCGGTTTTCACCAAAAGATGCGGATTGTAAAGCACTTTCATGCCATCTAAACGGAATTTCATTTCAATAATTTTTGACTTAGTTATCGTCATTTTTGTGATTTTTAGGCCACTCAAAATCTACTTAGAGTGAAATAAAAAAAAACGATATTTTTTGATTTTAACCGGGTTGCAATATGTTATTACTCTTTAAATTTTGCGTAAAATGAGCCCAAGCAGAATGCAAGGCGTTTTTTGTTCCGGAGTTATGCATTTTTTAGTAAGCGAAAAACGAGTTTTTTAGGGTACCCATGAGCGTTCGATAGAGAGGCTCAAGTCAAATAAATGGAAACGGTATTTTTTGATTTAGATCGAATTGAAATATGTTATTCCTACTGAAATTCTGCGTAAAATGAGCCCAAGCAGAATGTGGGGCGATTTTTTGTTGCGGAGTTATGCGCGTTTTAGTAAGCGAAAGTCAAGTGGTTGAGGCTACCCGCAGTACCCGGGCTACCCACGTCTTTGAGCCTCTCTATAGAACGCTCGACTTTCGCTTACTAAAACGCGCATAACTCCGCAACAAAAAATCGCCCCACATTCTGCTTGGGCTCATTTTACGCAGAATTTCAGTAGGAATAACATATTTCAATTCGATCTAAATCAAAAAATACCGTTTCCATTTATTTGACTTGAGCCTCTCTATCGAACGCTCATGGGTACCCTAAAAAACTCGTTTTTCGCTTACTAAAAAATGCATAACTCCGGAACAAAAAATCGCCTTGCATTCTGCTTGGGCTCATTTTACGCAAAATTCAAAGAGTAATCATATTGCAACCCGGTTAAAATCAAAAAATACCATTTTTTTTATTTCACTTTAAGTAGATTTTGAGTGGCCTAAAAATCACAAAAATGACGATAACTAAGTCAAAAATTATTGAAATGAAATTCCGTTTAGATGACATGAAAGTGCTTTACAATCCGCATCTTTTGGTGAAAACCGCGTTTCAATCGAATGATTTAAGCGAAAGTCATGAATTTTTGAAAGGTGCAACTTTGCAACACTGTAACCCCCCCCTAATTATTTTTGGAAAAACTTTAATTGAAGAAAAAGACTACTTATATCAAGTACTATCAAAATACAAAGTTTCAGGAAAATCGGTGGGGGGGAGAAAAACCCCCATTTTGAATCAAGCTCTTTACTTATAATAGAATTTGATGATTAGTTCAAATGAATTTTGGAGTTGTTGCAAAATTAAATTTAGAATTTAGTAATCTCCTACACTTTCCATAAAATATTTATTTAGACTACATACCTCTGACTTGTACTGACTGAGTTCATGAACAAGGCAGCATAGCGCTTGCGCGCATTACACACCGAATGGGAACATACATTTTTTTAGACATTCTAATATTTGCTGGTTATCGAAATAAATAAATAACGAAAGTTCTTTGTTCTTATCCAATGTTCGTGGCTCCTCAAATAATTAGTCATAAAATTGAGCCTAATCATAGTAATAAAATACACATAATGTCACAATTTACTACAGAGAGTTTGTCTCGCTTGTTTGAATTCTTTGGAAGAGTCAACGGAGCCGTAAAGTCGTGTCAGTTTGGAACTTAACGGTGGACATTAACTTTTTATGGGCTTTTTCGATATTTAACGAAAGTCACACAGTATCTCCAATCACTTCGCCACAATGTTTCGTAGTTGGCTCATTGTTATTTTGTTACATTTAGTCTATTTTCAATCTCAAAAGGTAAGTTCTAGAGAAGAACTCGACTCTTTTTAACATAATTTCTGAAATGCATGTTGATGACGGTTCTAAATATGAGAACACACCGCGTCATAAATCTATTTCAGGATACTGCGTGACAATTTGTCTATGTTTTATTTTTGCATACTGCCAAATTGTGAATTTGACATATATGGCGATAATTTACGAACTTGACATCAATGGTGTGCTGAATAGATCTTGCCCTAAAGCAATTATAAACATTTTTATTCCTATCGTTGCTTTTATAATGGAGTTGGTGAAGCTTTTGCTAAAATTTAAAATGTGATTGAGTTGACAAAACAAAGCAGCAACGCGATAAAAAAGTCAAGAGGCCCAAAAAATCAACTGCAGAGTGCAGAAGCCCCGATTTTTTAAGCGTGCCGTATATATACGGTACGCTTTTTGTTTTCATTTTCATATCTAATGTATAGGTTGCATGCTTTGCTTATGGCAAAACCTTGGCGGGAAAGGTTTGAAAAATTAAAAACGTGTTTTCATAAAACTGGTTTCATTAATTGTTAATTTATTGCTGCAATCCAGGAGGTCTCGGCGTCTATTTTCTTAAAATTGTAAAAGTTTTGGTATTCCTGTTAATTTCAATAAGTTATTAAGCGTCAAAGTCGAATTCCTTTGAACGAGAATTCCATACAGGTCCAGCAACCTAAGTCATTTGTGCCAACCTATGAGTAAAAATTCAAAGGCAGGAGGGGGGTGGAAACATCTCCCGCAGGAACCCTCTTTGCCCCTCGCCTTTGGGCTCCACCGGTCACAAGATTTTTTCACGGTGCATTAAGCGGTCGTAAATGTTTCAAAATCTGTTTGACGAGGGTTTCGGAAAGAAGTGACGGCGAGGTATTGATAAAGAGCGGGCGGGGAATAGAAAAGAGAGGGACTCGTTCATATCCTTAAGTAGACCTGTTTCGTGATGGCGTCACCATCAATATAGGTTCCAAACAAATGCTCTATCTCTCACTCTCGTTGATTTACCTGTAAGAAATCAGATCCAAATTTTCGAACGCAAATGCATGCTAGTTAAAGAACAGTTTTCTCAAATTTTATTGCACCATTAGATTCCACGTATTTTAAAGTATCTTTTCACTCTAACATAATTCCTAAAAGATCACAAGCGAATTTACAATCACAGTTATACCGAAAGATGTTCTACGTTTTGTCTTCGTCTTACTCACGGTCTCTTATGGGAGTATCACCGCCATGACACTCAATCATTCCAACTTCTCTTCGTATCGAAGCTATTGTTCGAGGTATAACACATGTCGTGATGGTGCTGATGAGCCTATATCCTAGAATTTTGTGCTCATAAAAAACTGTGAGTGTGACAAGGACTAAACATAGGACTTTCTTTGATATAACTGTGATTGTGCATTGATGCGCGATGTTTCAAAAAGTTTGTGGTATAGCGGGCTCATATTTTATCACTGAGAAAAAAGTGGCTGTTAAAACTGCAAGAATAGAGCCATAGATGATTTCGCCTTATTTCAATCATGAAACCTATCGTTGCTATAGTCAGCGCGCTTGAATCTACACGACTTCCGATTGTCTCTATATGGAATTTCGATTATTTCTATGGGAAAAAAAAGCGCGGGAATATATATCCTATCGGAAAATTCATTGAAACAATCGGAAATTTTTATAAGGGACGTGGAACCCAATGGTGTGATAAACACAACTGGTGCAAAGAACATGTTGTTTACTAGCACTTGTATTTGAAAATTTGGATCGTGTTTCATATGGGAAAACCCACGAGAGCGCGAGTGAGGCGGAGCCTTTTTTTGGAACCAATTTTTTTCATGACGTCTCACTAAACAGGTCTTGGTCATTGGAAACATTTGAAATTCTGGGGGATCGGCAAATTGAAAACCCCTTTATGAGCGTCTATGCAATCAAGGGATTTTTGAGGAAATTTTGGGCGTTTTGTTGCGAAAAAAAGGTTTTTAAAATCCAGAACAAAGGGACGGGGGTAAAATTCGCATTAATAGCTCTAAAAAGTGAGAGGGGCTGTCACGTGTCTTCCACCCCTGGACAGCCTCCTTGCTGCGGCTATGGAATTGACTCTGGAATAACTTATGTACCTATCCTAAAAAGTTTCTCGCGTGTACAGTATTTTTTACTGGAAGCTTCTTCAAATTTTGGAAATTATAGGTCCATATGGAACTTTGCTTCTCCAACACGAAAAATGATATCGACCGATGGCAACAGAAAAAAAAAAAATATTACAATGAGTTGTAATGAATAATGGCTTAGTTTTGACTGTAAACTTTCGATACTTTTCAACAAAATAAATGGGGGAGGGGGAATGGGTCTGTTGCAGACTTTTGCTCCAGCGCTATAGAGTGTTCTGTATCATGTAAAATCGCGTGAAAAGTCCATTGGTGGCATCAGAAAGTCATGAAATGCGATAATAAACTCACAAGAGACGTTTAATGAACTCCAAGTTGGCGGTAAAATATCGAGCAACCTGTATGTATGCACCACGAACATCCAAGGATAGCCAACCTCACAATATCGATCACACCCAATCACAATGTAAAGAAAACACATAACCTCTGACGCTTTGAGGTTGTCAACGTTGGCAATTCTTGGATGTTAAAGGTGCATGCATACGGACTGCTCGATACTTTACCGCCATCTTGCATTTCATTAAACATCTATTGTGAGTTTCTTATCGCATTTCATGACTTTCTGATGCCACCCATGGACTTTTCACGCGATTTTACCTACGATGAAACACTATTTATCGCTGTAGCAAAAGTTTGTAACAGGCCTATTAAAATCCACAAACGCCTTAAACCTCCACACCTACTAATCTATACCCCTAGAATGCTTGACGTGTAAAGGGCACCTGAAATGGTTAGTTCTGTATATTAAAGGATTATTTTTTCATGAATTCGCAAGTGTTCCATTTATGTATCTTACATATCTACATCGTGACAATCGCAATAAGTGCTGACAGCACCTAAAACGGAAAAAAAGAAGAAAAAAAAACTGTTTATTATTTAGAATCACGGCTTTTCCGAAAATGACGCTTTTTGACTTCAAAAGAACGCAACCTCATTTTTGATCCCTGAACAAGCCGTTTAAAAGGTGGAAGGATTTAGAAATATCTTTTGTCTATACTTTATGTGGGTAAAAAAGATCGAGCCTTATCAAATAATTTTCTTTTTTCAGGTTTCAATAGGTTTGTCGCTAACTTTTGCTACAGCGCTATAGAGTTTTGATTTTTATGTAAAATCGCCTGAAAATTACATTGGCGGCATCAAATAGTCATAAAAGCCATTCGTAAACCCAAAACGCATTATAAAGAAAGCCAAAATGGCAGTCGTAAAGCCGAACAATCTGTGCACGCGCATACGACAAACATCAAAGACAGGCGATCCATTTTCTCCTTTTTCGTTATAAGGGGGGGGGAGAAAATATCTCTACAGTCAAACTGTGATTTTAAAAATTTGCATGGTCAAGATGTTGTGTTCTGTGAAGGGTGGCGGGGAGCAAAATATCAAGAATATAGGGTGTTGCAAAACTTAAGTGCCAAACTTATGGAGTGTATTTTTGGGGTGAACATGTACCTATATAAGGCTTTATTTTTCTACATGAATATGTGCTACAGATGTTTCTCTTCTGAGCTAAAGCCCTCCAAAGTTTTGAAAACAAAAAACAAAAAACAAACACAAAAAACAACGCCTTTGACTCATCTCCTTATAGATACATCTGATCTAAATTTATTTTTTTCATACTTTCTCACCAAACAAGCTCAATTGGACAGCACTTCTCACAAAAGAACTGAGTGACATTTTTGATAAAATTGAGTTATTGATTGATAGACCTAGCAATACTGAATCTCGAAGCAACAAGTGCTTCTTCTAATAACAACTATTTCCCGTCAAAATTCCAGGTAAAAGTGAGCTGGTGAGCCTCATTGAAGTCATTGTCCATATGATGAAATTAAATGAGAACTTGGTTCCTTTTTCTTAAACCTTAATCCGAGTCACGTAAGGAACCAACTCCGACTTGGTTCCTCTTATAGAATTGGGAACGGACTTAAGTCCGGATTAACGGATTTTAAAATATCAACAGTGTAAACCAACTCTGCCGTTTGGTTTCTCTTAGAGATTCGGTTTTCGTGATTATGCCAAACAAAAAGAAGAAAGGAACCAAGTCACTTTAAACACTAAAAATTAAGTAGGTACCTTTCCTGCATAGGAAATTTCTTTTTTCCGGTGTTGAAATGCAAAAACATAACACGGTAGTTGAATGAAATCAAAACGTAAGTAATTCCGAGTTTTTTGTTTAAATGCTAGCTCTTCAACTTTGGACTCAATTTTCTCGAGATCAGCTCCATGTCAAGTGGTTCCTCTTTGATGAATTATCATTGCTAGCAAAAGCATTAAAGCTGTTCAGACTTTAGTGGCACGCTTCTCCAACACCTGCGTGTTGGAATTTTCCCTGCTTGTTTTTTTTTTTTTTTTTTTTTTTTTTTTTAGCAACGTTTCAATGGATGGTGGCCTCGCGTATATTACAGTTTCAGGTAGTTTTCTAAAATTGGTCAATCTTCTTTGCCATCAGTAACGGGTCAGTTTTGTACTTCTACTGTTGATATAGAATCAACTATTTTGAATAACCCGAGCATCAAAATACACTTTTTTTCACTGTCAAACTTTCATCGCTAACCCGACCGTTAAGACCGTCTATGATACAGAGCTGCCGATTTGCGTAGATTTAATGACATTTTTAAATTCACCGATGTTTCCACCGGTTGAGAAAAGATTACATAGTTCAACGCAGTGTATGACTGTAATGCACGAAAATACTCTGATCTGTAACATTTTCTTAACCCGCCATCAGTCGCGCGGGGTCGAAAACGACCCCAGGGGTCAGAAAAATGCAATTTTGTCCATGAAAATTTGAAAGTTTTAGCTCGACCGTTTCAGTACCTTCCTTCAAGGGTTTGGACTACCCACCCTGTTAGTATGAACTTAATTCAATCATTCGTTTTGAAGCACGGACGCGTCAAAGTTGCTTGGGGTCGTTTTCGACCCCGCGCGACTACTCACGTTCATAAAATGTGACCGAGTGAACATAATGTAAACGTGGATTCTGTGCGGTGTTTACACTTGCGGGATGTGATTGCCGTTGGTTTTTTACTTTTCTATCCTTACTTCAGTACTTTCAGCAAATCTAATGTTGGCTCTCACTGTTTTTTTCTAAATTACTCGTTTATCCCAATTTCTTACGTATTAATTTTTACCTAAATCAGTGCGGTGCCGCTTGCGATCTGGCAGCACTGCGATTTGTCAATTTAAACCCGTGCAAAGTGTCGATTCGAGGGAATGCACTGCGCACCTCCATTAGTTTGACTTTTTTATGCATTTGAATCCACGAAATGCGGCGTTGCCAGATTACAAGCGACGCCACTTATCATAAATGTTTTTGTTTTTTTTTTTCCGCGAAAGTATGATTTTATCACATGGGGCGGGGAGTGGGAAGGGTAAATAGGGAATGAGAGGGGAAATGAAGGTGGATGGTGGGGGGAAAGCGGAAGGGAGGAGAAAAGAGTTATCTGGAATCATGTACGAAAAGCAAAAAGATCACAGCAAAAGAAAAATTCAAGGATCTCCACTTTGCTACCCCCCCAACCCCCATTTCCCCTCCAGCCCTCCCCTGAATCCTCAATTTCGATTCTGTTTTTTGGTGATAGAATCTTGCTTACCTTAATTGGCGTTTTTTTTCCCTCTCATTCGGTAAAAAATAAAGTTTTTCAGATGGTTAGTTGTTTCATCTCCAAAATTTTAGGATTAAATATAGGAGGGGTGTTGAAGGGGGTATATCTCGAAAACTTGCCCCTATAACCCCATACTTTTTTTTCATGAAATTATCTTCTGTAGTGCCTAGAATTAAAAAAACCTCGGTTTAGGAGTTTCAAAACTAGTTAAAGGCAGCTGACCGATAAAAATCTGGGAAATATCACATTTTTAGGGTTTTTCCGACACTGATTACAATATACCAATTACTGAACGTAAAATTCTCTTTTCAAATCCAGTTTTCACGTGAAAAGCCTTACAAAGACATACTCATTACTATTCTGCATGGTTCAAATCAAAATTTTGAATGACAATGGTAAAATGGGACGAAAGAACTTTGGGGTCGAAAACGACCCCGCGCGACTACTAGCGGAAGTTTTTAGGGTGCGACTGACGGCGGGTTAATCGGTGGAAACGCCGTCATATTAATTAAAATATACCGGTTGAGAAAAGATAAAAGACGCTAGTATTTTCTTGCATCACAGTCATACACTGAACTAAACTCTGTAATCTTTTCTCAACCGGTGGAATCTTCGGCGAATTTCAAAATGTCATTGAATCTACGCAAATCGGCAGCTCTGCTGTGATAGACGTTATTCGTTAAAAATTTGTAGAATTCTTTCACTATGGTACCCATCATTAGAGTACCCAGTATTTAAAGGCTATTCATAGATAGCTTTAAAGAACGGACACTTCAACGATGGTCGCACGATAGGAACAGCCAGGCTCTACAATTCTTGACCAAGAGCAGACTGTCTTAACGATCGGTTTAACGACGAAGGAAATGATTGGCACCCTGGTCCAATCATGTAGTTTCATACGCAGGTAAAAGTTTACAAGGGAGCCCCATCCCAATCCGGCTGGAAGGTAGTTGCTATTAAGATTCGGAGGTCCTATTAACCCTTTACTGCATGACTTTTTTTTTCAATAAAATATATTTTTTTTTTCAGTACAATTTTGATCCTTGAGACAGGGAAAAATAGTGAAAAAATTCTTTCCATTATATTTCAATGGTAAAGAGCCTGAATATTAATTGTTCCAAATATGGCCTTACCCGCATTTAGGTATCCATGCAACTGAAAATAAAGTTTTCAGGCTAAAAAAAAAAAAAAATCAAAGTAGTAAAAAATGAGTTAGTAAGTTTCAATAGTTGTTTTTTTGTGTATGGTACCCCTGCTTTACTCCCAAACATAACAATGAAAATCGGAAAATCTCTATCAGATTTTCAGTAAGCTATTTTCAACCACTCTGCACGTTCTCTATCCTGTGCTGCGCGCTCTAGGACGAAATCGACAATTCTTACTCGTTTAGTATCTGTTCCACATGTGACCCACCATGCAGTGACAGTACAACTCAAGTCCCCTACTTTTAGACAAGGCTTCAAAGTAATTGTTCCAGATCTGGACTCATCTGCAGTTAAGGGTTAAGCCGATAAATAAAAGTTGCCCACAAATCGGGCGCTTATACGATGTTTTTCCTGAGGACTGATTCTACTTTTTTTGACGAGAAGATAAGAGATAGCGGGAACCGATGTTTCCCATTGGTTTAAATGGCGTCGTCAAGTGACGGATTTCAAGTCGTTTGAGTAGTTCATTTCAGTAAATCACCTATCTGTCCATCGAAGGGCTCGAATTCAGTCACGTGACGCCGCTTAAGCTAATGGGATTGGTGGATTCCCTCTATGTTGTCTCGTCTCGCCTCGTCCAAAAAGAGCACAATCAGCCCCCTGGAATTAAGAGGATGATAGTCGGGACGTACTCGAGTTGGTTCGAATTGGCTCCGGTTTAAAAAAAGGTGTGAACTTGAGGGAACCGGGTTGGCTATCATCAGAAAACGCGTTTCAAATCGCTATGGCATTGGTCGCATAAGCAAAAACCCAAACTAATTAAAGTGAAACGGCTGCAGGCCTTATCGCCATTCAACTCGTACATTCACTAACGTCCTCCACTTTTCAAAACAATAACTTTTCCTTCACTTATCCAAGCTTAGGACTGGCCTTAAAAGTACTGCTAGCTTGAAAAGTTGAGTTGATTGTACGGAAGGGGCGAGTTTAAAAATTTTGGAATTATACTGCTGCATGGCTCTCAAATTAGAAATATGGAAAAATGGAATAAAAGTTACACATAAATAATTACTAATAATTACAAATAGAAAATAATAGAAAGTATAGGATTGGGAAGAGGGGACTTATCTTTACCTGCCTCTTTTACCGTACTTCCACCTCTCGACCCCACCTGCAAGTTTTTTATGATAACTTTAATTTGAAGTTCTCAATGACGATTAACCCTTTGCGGGGCAGTGGTTAGACTGGGTAACCACCTTTTAATTTTTTTTTCCAGGCCATGCGTACAGAGCGCAGCACCGTTCAGCCATGCAAGCATGTTGGTATGATAGTCCAGAATAGGGAAAAAAATATTTGTGGTGGCACCACTGAAATTTGTTTATTTACAAAGGTTACGTTTTTCCGGGATTGGCTAGAAACGGGCGTGCGTCAATATCTCCGCCAAAATCTTTTTATTTTTAAAATTTGTATCAATATATCGATGTTTTATTAATGTTTCGTCATTTATAGGAGTCTAGTAGACAATATTTAGCTGTTGTAAGCAGCTTTTTCCAACATTTTGTCATAAATACATAGCTTGGAAAATGGTGGTTATACTGGGTAACCACTGCCCCGGATGGGGCAAAGCACATTCTAGGTTGACATTTTGTTGTGCCTACAGCTGTTTTTCTATTTTCAATCACTTTTTGGGATTCAAACGAATCATTTTCAGCACAATGGTTTAGAAATAGTTTCTTCAATTTCACCAATAAGAAAAAAACCTAATTTTATCATCGTTTAGCGGAAAAAATGAGTCGTTCATCGCTGTCTCTTTTCTCATGCATTACCCTCTAAATTACCTTATGAACACATTTACTTATTGCTTTTCTTTATATTGCACTAACTAAATTAACTTCTAATTACCTTTCAGAATTACGTTTTCTTTTCTTATAAATTGCCTTCCACTTTGCCTTGCAAATTAAACCCTTTCTTTCCTCACAAATTCTCAATCTCCAAACTTTTTTTTACTTTTTCTAAGTAATTGTTGTCTATATTTGGTCATTATTCAAAGTGTACTAGACTGGCACAAAATGTTAGCATGAGAAACGTGAACTAGCATTACCACTGCACATTTCTCAATCTAAAATGTTGGAAAAAAATAAACGAAACACTTTATTCTGCGTATCGCACAGTGAATTTACTAATTTTCGAGATCAAACTTCATTGTTTTAGACAAAAAATTGTGAAACAAATAGATGTAAAGAATATAAAAGTAATTTTTTTCAACAATATTCATTTTTCTACTACATTTGCCTCCTCTGATTCTTTGATTCTAATTTTTTTTCTGAAAAAAGTTGTATTTCATAAGTAAAACTAGTTTTGCCCCCTCAAGGGCAGTGGTTACACTGGGTAACCTCCTCATATCTCTGCATGTAATGCATGGAAAATTTTGACAAAAATTTTTTTGAGTTATTTAGACCTTAGGGACCCTAAAAAACACAATATCAAGTTTTTTTGACCACTACCCTTAATGCGCCCTTCAAAGGGTTAAGATTTCGCCTTTTTCACTGCATGTACTCCATCTTAAAAACAACTTAAAGCACTCATGGCACACTAACTTTTTACTACGCGAGAAATCTAAGTGCTTCTACTACGACAAATCAGAGAGGAGCCAACTCAACCCTTGATTTTGGGACATTTTTTTAAACGGGAGCCAATCCAGACGTTCACGAGCCAACTCGGATACCTCCAATAGTCGATGACACGTTCGATTCAACGAGCTATAACTTTAGAGTGGCAAATCAAGGAACGTTCCGCTGGTTCACTGTTGTCACCTAAGGCGCCACCATCTTGCCGTAATAATCGATTTTGAGGTTAAAGCTTGTAGGTTGTTTCCGGTCGTTTCATAAACAAACTCGGACATCGCCGGAAACGACCTACAAAATTTAACAGCTCAAACCTTGGAATCTGTCATCCAAATTCCGCTTTTTCCCAGGATTCCTTCTACCCTGTGTGGCAGAAGGTGGACCAACCAATCAGCTGCCACTCTAAATTAATAGCTCGTTGGTTCGATGGTGTTTACTTATTTTTTTTTAAATGTTTGACTGTAGCTCTCGGAGGGGATGCGAAATGCTGCAGTACCGGAAGTGAGTGCAGCACAGCGTCAAGCAAGAATCCAGGTTTTGAGAAACATGCGAGACAACTCGGCCACTGACCTTTGCCGCGGCCTCCACCAAGCACAAATGCCCGGCCAAGCACAGATAGACGCTGCTAGCAATCGGTGTCGTGAAGCATTGACAGGTTTCAATTACCTCACGCCAGAGCAGCGAAAAAGGTGCCCTTATGCGAACGACGCCAGATGCCGTAAACTTAAGCTGGTCGGTAGTGAACCGTGGACGTGTACGGTGAGCATCCAAAAATCTGCCATCGCCCAATGTCTGACATGTTTCACTGCAACTTCAAATCACAAGTATCTAATCAGGGACTGTCTTAAAAACGTACAACTTTGAATGGGTTTGCACCAAAGAGCAATATATTTATCAAGAGCGGCAGTTTAACCCTTTCAATCCGAGCATACTCGTTTCTGTGACTAAAGAGCTGCCTCACACAATTTAAATTTTGTATTCACTAGCATTAGGACTCCAAATTGTTAAAATTTGAAAAAAACAGTTTTTTCTAGAGCGCCTTTAATCCATTGCGTATGCAAAATCAGCGCAGCGGTGTAGGAATATTTCACTATACCTACTCATTTTACTCAACGGGTCTGTTGCACACTTCGGCTACAGCGTTTTAAAGTATCTATTCCTATGTAAAAAGCCGAGAAAATAACAATGGCAGCATCAGAAAACACTAAAATTCAGTATTAAACTCACAAATTGCGAAAAACACTAGACACTATTCACCCCTGTATCTTTCCACCACGTGCACGATATTTCGCGAAATTAGCGCGGCATATTCAATTACAACATATAAACAGTAAACACTGACGGCATCTGTTCGAATTCTTACGTTTCAATGTCCTTAATTCCTCACAAAAGGTTGTGAAAGGTACGGAGACCGATATTTGTGTCGAAAACTTATCAAAATGAAACAATAACTCACAGGAGTTCCAAGGATCATTCCAACTTCGATCATAATGCTTGGAACTCCTGTGTGTTATTGTTTCATTTTGATAAGTTTTCGACACAAAAATCGGTTTCCGTACCTTTCACAACCTTTTGTGAGGAATTGAGGATATTGAAACGTAAGAGTTCGAACAGATGCCGTCAGTGTTTACTGTTTATTTGTTTATGAAGTCAGCTGTGATGACAGATCGGCCGTGATTATTTGAATGTGCTGCGCTAATTTCGCGAAATATCGTGCACGTGGTGGAAAGAAACAGGGGTGCATAGTGTCTAGTGTTTTTCGCAATGTGTGAGCTTAACACTGAATTTTAATGGTTTCTGTTGCTTCCATTGTTATTTTCTCGGCTTTTTACGTAGGAATTGATACATTAAAATGTTATAGCCGAAGTGTGCAACAGACCCATTGAAGTGAGCGAACATTGATTCGTCTTCGTAACCTGGCAGTTAAAGGGTTAATGGGTAACTAGCCTGCTTGCATGAATCTTATGATGAGGAGGGAATTTTTGTTAACCTTTAGTTTACCATTTATTTGGTATCCCTAAAATCCTTAGATACTATGAGAGTTGCGCCAAGTCTCTCAAAATGAAGAAGAAGAAGCGGATCTATGGAGCCCCCAGGAGGCAAATAGCAAATGGCGGATGGACATTTGCCTCTGAACTGTTGCCGCTATTTCGCTATCTCTTGTGGGTTAGGTTCAGATTCTCGACAATAACGGTCGTTATTGAAAGAGATAATGTCCTCCCAGAATAACATTCAAGCGGAGGAAAAATTTAATAATAATTACTGCGGTCACTGTTACTTCAAATGTGTAATGGAAGCTAGTACGCGAAAAGTAAACAAACCCTCCGCCATGCCACTTGCATTTGCCTCTTGTGTTATCGCCCCAAATTGGTGTTTGTAGGGATAAATGATTCGATGATAGTTAATGGTTATACACGAGATTATATTGATAAATTGGAATGCACAAGACACAAATATATGTTAGGTACTTTGGTCGTGGAAAATCAGTGCGTCTGACTCACAGGACGCGGAAAATCAGAGTACGTGGCTCAGTGAGAAGGGATGTTCTGCCCCCCAACCTGTTCATCCCCGACGCTTGGAGATACCGTTAGATCAAATCTAACGGGATTCTTGTCAGTGGAGTTGCCATAAGGTCGGAATAAATTATCAGAGGGTTGCAAGGCTGTCGCCTAGCAACACTAGTCCGAGATTGAGGTGTCGAAATGAAATCAGGCTGGGCACACAACACTTGGACACTTGGAGCTTTTTTGACAACCTAAATCTGAGAGCCAATCAGAAATGGATTCAACATTGGCGCAACTCAGGTTTCATGACTATTCTGCAACGTCAACGACAAAGAACCAGTATGACGACCTAGAGGGAAGAGAAAGGACAAACTATCGCAATAAACCTAACCTATAAGTCCTCCACGTCGGTTATATCCAGGTTACCCACAGTCACTCGAAATAATTATATAAATCTTTTAAATCAGTCTCTGTTTCTTTCCCTGTTTGTACCCGGGAGTCTTGGCTGTTGAGTGTTGAGTCATTATGAATCCGTGAGATTGAAGAGTGCCACAAATCTGCCAGATATATTCTCGCATAGCTTTGTCGCTAATAAACACAAACCTAGTCGTTTGCCAAAGATTTCTGTAAATGCAAGCAACTCATTGCAAATATGACGGGCTTGAACTCTTGAAGATACGTATGGAGCTCGAAGCAGAAACTGTCTCGAACACGGAAAAAAAAACTACGGTGAAAATAACCATACGGATACCTGATTTTGGCACCTGCTAGATGTTATGGTAATGTTAACCAGACGCATACTATAATTTGACTAGGTACTATAGGTGACGTTACCTGATTGCATGTCAAATTTACTTAAAGTATCGGTAAATGTACCATACTTCTGGTCAGGTTTACCATAACATCTAGCAGGTGCCAAAATCAGGTATCCGTATGGTTATTTTCACTAATCTTTTTTTTCCGTGAAATGATAGTTTCAGCTCTGATTGTAGGATTCTGATCCTTTGCGGGACCTGTCTCTCACCAAGTCTCAATAAATAAATAAAAAAAAAAACAGATAATCATTTACTTACTCATATCAACACAATGGAAGTAGCATTTAATACCAGTTATTTATTGGTAAATAAATAAAAACTATAAAAACGATTTTTTATAGTTTTCGATTATAGATCGTTTTAGATTCCACGAGTTTAGAAGTCGTGGAATGGCCCCTTTTTTATCGTTTTTTAACACAGGTGTTTTCAAACCGCCCGATCGAGTGAAATACAAATTTCTATATCCTTCTATGATCATAGTACGCATACTGCAGTGGCGAAGCGTGAAATTTCACGACAATGAATTTTCTCCATTTATATTCACCAAAAAAGTCGAACGCTTCAGTCATCGGCGATGACCAGCCAATTCGACCTTTCTAATGTGTTTCAATGGGGAAAAGGGAACGTTGCCAAATCTCACGTCTCGCCACTGGCATACTCGTCGAAAGTCTTCTTCATAGGATTCCTGAGAATCCAAAAAATGATTACGAGGTTGATCTTGAGCAAGAGTTCGCGCCCGCACGAATGATGACAAATACATAGTCATTGACTATGTATTTGTTTTTGCACCTATGCTATGTGCGGAGGGACATAGTAATTACAGATAAATGTTTGAATTACTTCATTCATAACTGTTGTTTCGACATACTATACTATATACACACATCACACAACGTGCACGCCTACAACACGAACATGGTAAAGGTGCATCATGGACAAAGGCAGAGTTTCTCCTCACGCGTTTATAGTGTTGTCAGATTTGACTAAAAAGTTTGTATTTGTATAGTTTCTTAGAATGGGAGGCATGCCAACTTTTTAGCCAAATCTGGAAACATTTCGTACTCATAGATACCTCAATGTAGGGGTGGTCGTGGGTTCAAAAGTGGGTGTTTGGTGTGTGTGTGTGTGTGTGTGTGTGTGAGTGTGTGTGTGTGTGTTTTTGAGGGGGGATGGCTTAAAAATGTGATTACCTTTTTTTTTTTTTTTTTTAAGCTTCTCATTTGTCTTAAGCCATTTCTCTCCTCCATGTCCATATAATAGTAGGGGGCGGTCGGGCGGACCTGAAGAGGTGTTACGTCCTTTTTATTTGCCTTTTTTTAGCCATATTCCAAAAAAGGGGGCTTCAGCCCCCAAAACCCCTCAAGGACCGCCACTGCCTCAAAGCGGGCATGTCTATTTTCGGGGGCAGCGCATGGATAAGAACTAGTATCAAAAACCGTGCGTTGACATCAGTCATTTTTATGTCTTTCTATTAATTTTGCTTAATCAATTAAACTCTTAATTATCGATCAACCGCCCTAAATAATACGTTGAAAGTCCTTACTTGGGGCATGACTCGCTAAGTCAACTAGTACCTACTATGGTTATTTTGAAAAAGAAAAAGAAAAAAAAAATCATAAAAAATGAGCTGTTCTTGAAAATAATTTTTGGAAATTTATTAATTAATTTATATTTATTATTTGTTATTTATTTACTATGCTAGAGACAATTTACTCTCTAGTTTTAAATAGAGACTTAGCACATGCTGTGCTTCCCGCTTGTATAATGAAAGTGAGGCAAGTCAAATTTATTCATTTTTGTTCGGATTTAGTGCATTGCAACCCCGCCCCCCCCCCCCCTAAGTGGCTATTGTTAAGGCCAAAAATCAGCTGATTTTGCATTGCCACTGATGAGTAATATGCGGCGATTTTTTGTCTAATCTGGCAACTGCGCCTCGCTTCCATCACCCCCCCCTCGTCATTCACAACGTATCGTATCACTATCATTGCTCTCATCGCCCTTTTGTTGTTGTACTCACCGCGCAGTGGATTGAGACTTCGATTAACCCGGACGTAAAAAAGTTGTTTTATTTTACGCTTCAGGAGCGCTAAAAATGTGATGTTTTCAAACACAAATGTGACTATCTGACTCTCTTCGTTCCGTAATTTTAAAAAAATAAACTCATTTCTTACTTATTTGGCAATTATTTATACCATTATCTTGATTTTTTTTAATGGATAATGATGTCCTGAAAATGTCATATTTCGATCCACATGTGCGTCGTGTGTCGTTTGTCGTCCATTTAATTGAATTGTCGACTGCGCATGCGTATTGAGCTCTTGCAAAGATGCTCGACGAGTTATCTAGTCTTTCTGAGCACTGTTATATGTATCTAAGTGCGTCGTTTATGCGCAGATATACAGGGTGTGCTGTACGTTATGGCACACGAGATTTTGAAAACTCCGACACGGAACTTGCTTTTCAAATATTTCTTACTTGCGGATGATTCGTGTACACATCTTTCATCATTCACTTGCCGAAAATAGTTATCAAACGCCTGAATTTGAGCTTATATTGATAGGACTAGAAAAGCTTAATTAGACAACAATGAAACTACTTAATTTTTATTTTTAAATACCTGTAAAATCTTCTGTGCGACTTTGACTGTATTATTACGAAAGTTCAGTTTTATATGTAAAATTTAGATCGAAACAAATTGTATTTTTTTTTTCGTTTTTTGTTAAAAGAAATCTAATTTAAAAAAATGTAAAACATAAAATCTACTATGTTTGGGAGGATTTTGAGTTCCTGGAGAATTTTTAAAGAGCTTAAAAATATTTATTTTTTTAACTATACAAAAAAAGCTCTTTAGGAAGTTGAGGAGTGTCATTCGGAAATTCCAAAGATTATCGGTTGAGCTTTGACCTCTCTTCTGGAACGAGCTCTAGCATGTTGCCATCAATCAAGGAAGGACTGAAACAGCGGAGACAAATAACGAAAATCCTAACTCCGTGAATATAGTTCTTACACTGTTTATGAAACACGCTGTATAACACACGAGGCATGGGTCTGTCTTCGGGTTAGATGGGAGAATTTTTGCATAACTATAACGCATGCCCGTATTGTGTTTCCGCCAGATGTTGCAAGATTTGTGTCGTTGAAAAAATGAACCATATGGGTGACATGGGTAAATGTATACACTGTTTGACCTGGGGGGTGATCACGGAGGATCGTTATCGTTATCGTTATCGTTATCGTTATCGTTATCGTTTTCGAGTGCAGCAGTTACTCGCGCTGTAGTAGGCTATCCTCTTATTTCTTCTTCTTCAACACTATTCTAATCGATAACGATAACGATAACGATAACGATAACGATCCTCCGTGATCACCCCCCTGTACCAGAACCAAATGGCATGGTACGAGCGTCCGATAGGCAGTGGCGGCTCGTGAACCATCGTTTGTCGGTTTTCTCCCACTTTTGAACCTAGGCAAAACTATCGGCTTATTGAACCCCCAAGAGGATCGACTCTTTTACATAGAGTTATATGGAGCATGATATCGATATATCGCATGAAAAAGAAGAAAATCGATGAAAAAGTTCAGTGAGTGTTCCAAACTATCTCTTTCACTTTTATTAGACCTCTAAAAACTGATATTTCTCTCTCTGAGAGAGACGAGAGCAGTAGCGCAACGAGAGTTTCTTCAGCTCTCTCTTTTCTCCATTAAAAAACGTGTGTTAGACAAAGATGGACAAGGGGATAAACCCCCCTCTTTCTGTCCTTTTCCTACTTATACTTTCAAATGGGAAATGAGAGAGAGGGAAGAGATCCTGGTTGCGTCGGGGGATGAGAGAGACTCTCTCATCGAAAAAAACGAGAGAAGCAATGGAGAGGCAATAATGCCATGTTTTGGGTCCCATCCCAAAGTGAAGCATCATCAAGACAGAAGATTTATTGTTGTCTCTTATTTTTTAACCTTATATCAAAAATGTTAATATTGATTCTTTAGAAACAGTCCATTTTATCCACTTTATCGAAAATGCAAGCGTGTCAGAGAGGTTATCGGGACGGAAAAGTTCAATGCAACTCTCTCGAGTTGAGAAAATGTGATTTTCTCCGTCATAGGTCGCAGTTTCTGTATCAAGTTATTCCTTTAAAAAAACAAAAACAAAACCAAAACCAAAACCAAAACAAAAACAAAAACAAAAACAAAAACAAAAACAAAAACAAAAACAAAAACAAAAACAAAAACAAAACCAAAAACAAAAACAAAAACAAAAACAAAAACAAAAACAAAAACAAAAACAAAAACAAAAACAAAAACAAAAACAAAAACAAAAACAAAACCAAAAACAAAAACAAAAACAAAAACAAAAACAAAAACAAAAACAAAAACAAAAACAAAAACAAAAACAAAAACAAAAACAAAAACAAAACCAAAAACAAAAACAAAAACAAAAACAAAAACATAGTTATATCGATTTTTATTCCAGTTAAAACATTTTTCCACCTTAATTACAGACCAATTTTGAATACATCCGTCCCAACTTTGAACATTGCAGTTGAAAATTCAGGAAGCAAACAAGTCGAGCCGGCGAACAGTGGAGCGAGTCAATGGGAGGAGTCGGACATGGAAAAAATTATTAAAAATGCAAATTTGAAGGTTTTTATCGTCAGAAAAGAAACTGTAGAGGGTGATTCTTGTACAAAATTTTACGATGAAACGAATGGAACCGCTTTCAAATGTCTACGTTGCGTATTAACAAAGATACACGCATTTAAAGTCGCCACTTTATGTCCGCCATCTCCCATTGAATCGCTCCACTGTGCGGCGTGAAATGACCACAATAGATTTCCATCATGGCTACGTCGCGAAATTAAGTCCCCGAAAGTCCCTCTACAGTTATTCCGTATCATTCGTCCGTCACAGGGACCAAATAATGTTCGGTCCCGAGAGTAACTTACGCACGGTCATGTGACCGTGCGTAAGCTCTCTGATTGGTCAAAACCGCACGCAAGATGCACGCAATTCATTGCTCGGGACCTAACATTATTTGGTCCCAGATATTTATTTGACCAACAAATATGTTTAGAGATGCTTTCCTTCCTATCCTTCGACGCCGAGGTAAAAGTAGCCCCATCTTGCGGAGATTACTGAAAGGTATTCGTGGACCCCAGTAGCCGGTAGAGAGCAGTAATATATTGGTATCACTCCTCATCGTGGAATTCGGGCCCGGCCGCGGCCTTATACAACGCTGCCAAATAGGGCAAAAAAATATACGCATGTTCCACTTATAATCTCATGTTAAATGTATATCTTTTTTTTTTTTTTTTTTTTTTTTTTTTTTTTTTTTTTTTGCCAAATCCGGCAGAATTGCTTACAGCTTTCGTATAAAACTGAAGCATCCCCTTACATTACCTATTCTCGTTTCGTGAGAATTATGATGGAATCAAAGATTCCAAACCAAAGATTAAACAGTTCAGTAGAGCAGTCAAATCCTTACTCATTTGGAATACTCTAATTCAAAATCTTTGTGACCAAACCGGATAAAGTCACACTTAAATTTGAGAATTTCCTTCAACTTACATCAAAATGGCAACCCGCTGTATATGGACGGAAAAATCACCGCTCAACATAAAAGCCTCACACTGAAAAAAAAACTACGGTTCAGAAACCCGGACGTTCCGGGCAAATATGGAACAACGGCTAAATCCGGGCGTGACATCCGTGTCCTCTGGGCATGACGCCCGGAAGTTCCGGGTGTCACACCCGGATTTCGCTGGTCCATATTTGCCCGTACTTTTCTGATTTTTTTTTTCCGGTCCACCTAAAGCTTCCAATGACCCTAAACTGTAATTTTAACAAACATTTCGCACACTCTCAAAGATTGAGAGTTCATTTGCTACTTAGATTGATATATTTGGACGCTTACAAATATAATTAATAAATACAGGGATGTAGTGAACCTTGCGTCACATAATAAGGGTCACTTTAACGATGACACAGCAAAATTTCACAATTTTTGACTAAGAAGTAGCATAGACAGTATTTTTGATCGGTTTATCAATGAAGTAAATAATCGGCCCCCTGGTGAGGTAATTGGACAACGCTAACCTATAAACTTCGGAGAGATTTATGTATCATCTAACTGTATTATCTACCCGACAAAAAATTATGATTTGGACGTATAATTTTTATTTCTTCGTTCATCACCTTTTTAATGTCAATAAAAGAAAGCATTTCAGATCAATTCAAGACTTTCTCAAAATTTTCTTCAAATTTTCTCCGGACGTTGATCGTCCATATTTTTTTTTTTTTTTTTTTTTTTTTTGCCGGGTAACTTGTATTTGAGTTTTTCTCAAATTAGCAATTCTTAAGCTTCTTGTCTCACCCAACAATAACTCCTCCATTTTAGGGAAAAACCATATTTATCTTAATACTTAATATGAATTTTGGTGGACAGATCGAAATAAAATACGTCAAGATGCATTCTTATTATGTATGTATTTTTTTTTTTTTTTGCCGGGTAACTTGTATTTGAGTTTTTCTCAAATTAGCAATTCTTCTTCTTGTCTCACCCAACAATAACTCCTCCATTTTAGGGAAAAACCATTTATCTTAATACTTAATATGAATTTTGGTGGACAGATCGAAATAAAATACGTCGAGATGCATTCTTATTATGTATGTATTTTTTTTTTTTTTGCCGGGTAACTTGTATTTGAGTTTTTCTCAAATTAGCAATTCTTCTTCTTGTCTCACCCAACAATAACTCCTCCATTTTAGGGAAAAACCATTTATCTTAATACTTAATATGAGTTTTGGTGGACAGATCGAAATAAAATACGTCAAGATGCATTCTTATTATGTATGTTTTTTTTTTTTTTTTTTTTTTTTTTTTTTTTTTTTTTTTTTGTAATTAAAACATTGGAGTGCAAAACTCTCACTCCAATCGTAGCGACAAAATTATTTTAATTTTGAGTGAAGCGCAGAAATATCGCTTTCGGTTTTGTACATATGCTGAGGCTTCGCCTCTAAATCGATGTGGTTCGAACGAGGCTTGTTACTCTCGGATCGTGTCTGTATAAAATGGTGATAAAGTCTCAAAGTTGCGTAGTAAATCAGCTCAGCTCCGCTCAAGAGGGACCCGCCAAGGAAGAGGCCTATAGTACCGCCAAATGACACTGCAAAGAAAAAACAAAAAAGAACGAATTCATGATGAAATAATTTAGAAAATAAAGAATCAAGGACAACTTTATACATATAGAGAGCTTAGAGGAGATGAGGGTCAATCAGTTGCGTCGCTTGCAATTTGGCAACACAGCAGTGTTTCCATTTAAACTCATTTGAAAGGTCGAATTTAGGAAATAAGAAAAACCATTTAAAATGGATAAATTAAGAACTAAGGAACACTTTATTTACTTAAATTCTTTCGTTTGTTCGCTGAAATCCAGCGGAGAAACAACGCAACTCACCAAATCTTTCAGAGAAGAATGTTGAAATATACTTGAGCACTCACCAATTAAATCAAGCCAGCCGAAGATCATGTCTGATCTGTACAAAATACAGGATGATTGTCCGAAAAAAATGTCCAGCTCGACGTCATCAGTTGAATTACTAAATTAAAAGCCAATAACCAATCATGAAAATTAGCGAATATTTTGCAAGTAACTCGTTGCATGAGTAACAATAATTATAATCGTACCTAAGAATGAAGCAAGAGATGATGTCTGGACTCACGATTGAATTCAAGACCTCTTTACAAAAAACGTTACATTCAGAGATGGTTCTACTTTTACAAAATAAGCTATAAAAATGTTGTAATTTTTGTTTCTTTGTTTGTTTGTGTGTTTAAATTTGCCGTTTTTACCCATCAATCTAGGACCTATAACTAACTACACATATCTTGTGAGAGCAGAAATAAGAAAACTTATAAACTGCGGAAATGGACCGCAATTTAAAATTGGAGGGATTGACCTCATATACTTGCGCCCAACTTAATATTAACTCATGAGCCATAGATTTAATGCTCTCCAATGTATCATGAAGTTTATCAGTTAATTTGGGCCAGGCAAGTATGGTATTCTGAGCCCTCTAAATGAGGAGTTCACCGGAGATTTCGTTAGGGAAAAAAACAAAAAAAACTTGTGTAACATGGAAATTGGAGGTTAACAACACATCAACGGATAGTTGCCTGCAATGACACGCAATCGAGCATCCATCTCTTTTCATTTTAATCAGCAGGCCGATCATTTACTTCATCGTTAAACCGATCGTTATGACTGTCTAAGAGTGATGCTATTGGTCAATAATTATAAATCTTGGCCGTTGCTGTGGTAACTACCGTCATGAGTCTCGTTATATAAAATCTATTCATGAGTAACCTTTAAATAGCGGGCACTTTAACGATAGTCACCATGGCAATGGTCAAGTTTTACAATTTACAATCAATAGAATCACTTATAGACATTCTCAACGATCGGCTTACCGATGAAGTAAATGATCGGCCTCTTGAGCAAAAGTATCAATTGTTTACAGATTCAATAAACTATAAGGATTGATTATTTTCTATCGATTTATATGCAGGAGTTTTTGACTGATTCTAACCTATACTTAAGTCAGCAGTATACTTATATTAATTTACCTACTTTATATTACGAAACGGTCTCAGGAAATAGAGCTTATTAAAGGATGATAGATGTGCTAATCTGAGTAAATTCTAATGAGATTGTCACGCTTCTTTTCTCATAAGAACACACCGGGTGTTTTATCCAGTGTTGCCAGAGCCTGTGGCTTTTTCTATGTATTCTTATGGGAAAATCCACAAAATGTGGCAACACTCTTAAAGACCCTTCTCCCGGAGATATCAGGGCTGCCGTTTTGCGTATCAATGCCATTTTTCTATTCACCGATGATTCCACCGGTTGAGAAAAGATTACGCAGTTCAGTTCAGTTCATGACTGTAATGCACGAAAATACTCCAATCTGTGTAATCTTTCCTTAATCGGTGGAAACTCCGTTGATTAATTAAAATATCCGCAAGTTTTTTAAAGTCATCGACGACTCCACCGGTTGAGAAAAGATTACAGATGCGAGTATTTTAGTTTGTTACAGTCATGCGCTGAACTGATCTGTGTAATATTTTCTCAACCGGTGGAATCTTCGGTGAATTGAAAAATAGCATTGATTATACGCAAAATGGCAGCCCTGGGAGATATCCTCATGTTTGACTCCCGATACGCATCGAGGAGGTTTAGTAGCACGAGTGTTATTTAATAGAATCTGTGGGGACAGAATCGCCGCGTGCAGTATGGCAACGCTGCAATTTATTCATTCAAATGCATAAAAAAGTTTGAACTATTACAGGTGCACAGTGCACTCCCTCGATTCGATATTTTGCATTGATTTAAATGGTAAAATTTCGACGTTGCCAGATTGCAAGCAACGCCACTGTTTGGGACTCACGATAATCCAACTATATTGACCTCGGCCTTGTATATTTGGTGATTGCAATCCGATAAGCAGTCACAAGTCATTCCCGTTTGATTATCTTTGAAGTAAGGGATCTCAGCTGCCGGTTTGTAACTGTTGAACAAAACTAAAAGAAACAAAGGAGAAGAAAGATCAAAGATACTCATCATTTGTGGAAACTTGTGACAAACTATATTTTTACAGGAATTTAATTAATAATTCGTTGACTTGATAAACTAGTCAAAAAATACAATAACACGAATTATTTTTGCAAAATCATACCGTGTTTACCAAACTTAATTATTTGAATTATTTTCTGAAAACGTTTCTAATACATTCAATAGTTTCAGATATGTTTTGAAAATTTTTCGGAAACGTTTGAATGCCCCCCTTTGTTTTGCATCTTGAAGGTTTCCGAAACAACTCACATTAAATATGTGTTTCAATATACATACATGATGGTCCCCGTACAGTGCTCAAAGGATAATTAAAATTCTTTTAAATGTAAAATAATGTCATTGGATTGTTTTGACTAATTTTTAATTAGAGAGAATGGGTCTGTTGCACACTTTTGCTACAGCGCTATAGAGTGTTCATTCTCATGTAAAATCGCGTGAAAATTCCATTGGTGGCATCAGAGTCATAAAATGCAATAATGAACTCACAAAAGGCGTTTAATGAAATCCAAAATGGCGGAGAAATATTGAGCAACCTATATGCATGCGCCACAAACATCCAAGCATAGCCAACCTCACAATATCGATCACACCCAATCACAACGTAAATAAACACATAACCTCTGAGGCTGTGATAGGTTGTCAGCGTTGGCAATCCTTGGATGTTAAAGGTGCATGCATACTGATTGCTCGATATTTTACCGCCATATTGGATTTCATTAAACGTTTCTTGTGAGTTTATTATTTCATTTCATGACTTTCTGATGCCACCAATGGACTTTTCGGGCGATTTTACATACGATGAAACACTCTTTATCATTGTAGCAAAAGTTTGCAACAGACCCATTCTCTGCTTCGAAGCTCAAATTGAAAGTGTTTCTGTAACTTGTTTCAAAAAGAAACAATTTATAAGATTATTAAAACAAATAAAGAAAAAGAACCAATCTTGAAAAGCTCTTGAAAAGCTCTTGAAAAGCTCTTGAAAAGCTCTTGAAAGCTCTTGAAAGCTCTTAAAACATTAAAAAATGTATCTTTTCAAATATTACAGTGAATATATGTACAATGTACTTATATGCATACCGTTGTATGGATGTGTGTATCAAACCCATTCCATTGTTGAAATAATTTCTCTTGCATTTTAATCATTCCAAAGAAAAGTAAAGGAGACGCCATTTTGAAAGTTTCAACTGTAATCCGTAAATCAGCGAGTATTGGTCCTCAATTTTTTACGGTAGTGGGTAGATTTCTTTTGGAAACATAACAATGTAAGATTGAACAAATACTATTTTTGGCAATACAAATTCACTGTTCTTCATACTTACTGTTGTTTTTGTTCAGGCAAAGTAATCCTTTGTAATCACAGTTTGGATACGTAGGTTTATCATCTGGAAAAACAGTGAAGTTCACGCTTTTATTGTGATTGTGCTTGCTATACTTTCTAATTTAGTATATCGACATGCACATGTATGTAGCCTTGTTTCTTAGACATTTTCCAAGTGCCGCACTTACACACATACCAAGGGTGAAAATACAAATGTTGACCCAGAAGATACGCATGACTTGATACGTCGCGTCGTAGAGAAAGTTTCAAATTTTTCCATTACCATACGTTGATTGAAGTTAACCTCTTATGGGCCAAGCCCAAATTTACTCGTTTTTCTCATCTTGTCTATTTCACATTGCTTCAGTGTCATGTATCAGAATAAATGTTATTCTGTATGTAGACACTTACAAGATAAGGTTTCGTTCGGGCGCCTTCAATTCATCGTACATGCAATTCCAACTCCCCTGAGTACGGACAGTTAACTACCCTCCCTAAATTAACGGAAGAGTGGCGTTGCGTTCTTTTGATGAAACCTGCGGGCCGATCATTTACTTCATCGTTAAACCGATCGTTAAGACTGTGTACGAGTGATTCCATTGGTCGGATATTGTAAAACTTAGCCGTTGCTATGGTAACCATCGTTATAGTGTCCGTTGTTTAAAGGTTACTCATGAATATTGAATAGCCTTTATAAAACGAGACTCTTAACGATGGTTACCATAGCAACAGCCAATTTTTATAATTTTTGACCAATAGCATCACTCGTAGACGGCTTTAACGATCGGTTTAACGATAAAGTAAATGATCGGCCCGAAGGTCTGTAAATGGTTAACCCGGGGTTAACTTTCCTATAGTTTAATATACGACTTTCGTCAATCCCGGCACAGCAATTGGACTAATGTACATTGGACGATCTTCTTTGGACAAAACATGTATTGGACGAATCAGGATTGGACAGAATCTGGTAGAATCGGTAAAGGATTGACTTACTGTCAAGATCGAAAAACATGAAATTAGGCGAGCATTTGCAGTAGTTGAAAGTATAGTTGCGGAAGCACTCAGTTTTGCAGTTGATACGCATGTAGTACGGGAGGCCTAACATTTGGGCGTCTTCCTTGAACAAACACTTTCTCCGGGCCACTTCCATGCCTCGCATCCTCTCTGTCGAGTATAATCGATCACCACCGATTTTGATCTCGGCAAAGTTGCCTGCGGAAACCTTAATCTCTCGGCCAAAGGTAAAACCCTCCGGATGGGCAATGATCACCTTTGCATGAAAAAAATAAATAAATAAATAAATAAATAAATAAATAAATAAATAGAATAATTAAATAAAAGAAATGACATTTCTAACTCTTATTGGCTAGAATGCATTTTGATCGAAATGCGATTAGAATTTGAAATCGAAAGCACAAAAGTAATTGTAATGCCATGCATGGGCTAGCTACTATGGGGTCTGGGGGGGTGGGGGTCTAGCCACCCCCAGGAAATCTGATGTTGAAAAGAAGTACAATAATAATTAAAAACAAATTAAAACAAGTATCCATGGTAAAAATAATCAGCTAAATGTCATCATGTTGACATTTAGCATGAGATTTGAGACCTGACGTCAACATGACGTCAACAATGTCAACTTGTCAGCATAATCTACGTTCACGTCAGGTCTCAGACATCATGCTAACTACCAATAAGCTGATAATTTCTTACCAGGGTAACGAAATGAAAAACACTGTTAAGGCATTATTTCATATTCTACGATGCATTATTATTTGCATATACGAGTAGCAAAAAATAATATTGTAAGATTGATTATTCTAATTTGATCGGATTTTCTTTTATGGCGAAGGAACATGAAATTACGCTTTGAGAGGTGGAGATAGCCTGAAATCACGTATGAGAGCGGCTGACGCAAAATTCTCCGGGGAATCCCCCCCCCCCTTAAGCTGGTAGAGTGTCCTATCCCCAGACTGCCCAGTGGGGTTTTCAAACTTGGCCCCCTCCAGAAAAAGTTTCTAGCTACTCCCATCCCAAATCAATCGTATAGGTATACAAAAAATGGTTTGTTGCATGGGTTTGATTTTGGTTCTTCCAAACAGCTGTGGGCATGTCTCTACTGCGTATGGTAAAAACGGGCTTGTTCAATTTTTAGTCGTTTATTTTGACACATTTTAACGGACTTCATCTCGTTAGCCAGAAAAATTATAGACCAAAACAAACGATGCACTCGTCATAAAGAAGGTACCTAAAAAAATGTCTACTCAAATGCTTGATTTAAACACTTCACCCTTCTTGACTCTATTTCTTGACACTTTCTTGATTCTGCGTCTTCAAATTGCCATAGTAATTTATGAAACGGGAAGACAAAATATATAAAAAAACCAACAAGCTACACCAATATAGAGAAGTGGCGTAGCGTGAAATTCGGCAACGTTGCAATTCGTCCATTTAAACCTATGAAAAATATCGAACTCGTGCGTGTTCGGTGAACACCTTCGCATTCGACCTTTTACGTGGGTTTAAATAGACACACAATACAACGTTGCCAAATCGCACGCTACACCACTGATATAGAGAACCCGGATGCACGTAATAAGTCATATTCCAAAGTTTGACAGCATGGGCTATCTGATTCTTGTTTGCTTGCCTCCATGTTTTTTAACCTTGGATCAAAAAGCGTAATTAATCCAGTGGATTTCGGTTTTAAACAAAATGGCAAGTGTTTTTGAGTGGTCATGTGGATCCAGGATTCCAATACAACTATTTAGGTGAGAAAACTTGGCTTATATTTCTGTTATGTGTCAGTTTTTTTTGTTTGTTTTTGTTTTTGTTTTTTTTTTTCTCTCGTGAGAATCTTTCCAGAAGAAATAAATACATCGATTTATATGTCCAGTCAGCCACCCTCAAACACTTGAACTTTCGTTTAAAACTGATTTTAAGTGGATTTATCACAACTTTCATTTTTTAAGGTTAAAAAAATGAGGCAAACAAACCGAGCCCGCGTGTAAAATGTCCGTAAGAAATTTCCATCATGGCTGCCTCCTCATAGGGAATTGTCTTTCTCTCTCTCCCTCCATTTGAACATTTGTGTTAGAAAAGGACAGCAGAGGGGGCCATCACGTGACTTTGGCCCCCTATTCTGTCCTTTTCTAACGCACGTTTTCAAATGGGAGGAGAGAGAGAAAGACAGTTCCCTGTATCCGCCCATGCATGAATTAAGTTTCAAAATCACGTCCCATAAATCATCTCTATTGCCACATATCGTCGTCCATCTGACGCATAGGCGTAAGTCGAATCCAACGTTTCAAAATTTCCAAACTAATTTTTATTTTTTCAAGTGCGATCAACCATTCAATTACTTCAATTAATATTTTTCTGAGATTCTATGACTCATGAAGAACAGAGGAAAAAATATTCAAAGATTATTCATACATGCAGTGTCCTTCGAAAAATTTAAAACTTGAACGATGATCATGAAACGTTGGATTCGACTTACGCCTATGCGTCAGATGGACGACGATATAGCATAGCTCGTTGAACAAATCACAAATTTTGGTGGGTCACGTGATGCGCAGAATCCAAGGAGCATTTGCTCGCAAAAAAACCACTCAGCACGTATGACACGGATTATAGGGAAAACACAGAAATGCTCATTAAGTTGGAATAGGGGTCAAGAATATAGCATTTCGTTATCATTCCCTCTATATTCTTTTTCCTGTTAAGATTTGGGTGTTTTAATTAAAGGTGTTACTAGCTTTGACTCCCGGCTTCGCGTCGGCAACTCCCGGCGGCATTTCTCTCTCTAACGGAGTGTTGATAGTGACGTGGAGACCACTGAATTTCCCATACGTTGCCGTTCTCCTTGGACGAACGCTCCCAGTCCTTTCGTCCATCCAAAATAATCCCTTTAAATCCTTTTTTCTTGAACGTCTGATAAGAGAAAGAAAAGCATTCGATTGGTACATACTTCATCCACGCAAATTCATGCCTGCCTGCAAAATGAGTATGATGCAAACATTTTCTATGTAGACCTAAAACTCTAACATCGCAACATCGCAACGTCGCAATCCAACAAAATTTAATAAATATATATATATAGCATACCTCGGCCTGTCAGTGTTGCCAGATTTTTCTATGTATTTTTTTATTTATGTATTCTTATGGGAAAAACCGCAAGATATGGCATCACTGCGGTCTGCCTTACTATTTACCATAGTTTATATTGTTAGCCGTGCGTATTTTTAAATATGCAAAGTATGACACAAGTCACTCAACTATATTAAATGAATTTAGGTCAGATCTACTTATCCTCTTACTGTTATTCGCCGCTTTCAAGTTTTTGTCAAAAACTTATGCTGAAGCAAATTCGAGCACTGATTGTAAGGTATAGAATATTGCACAAAAAGGGATCCTGGCTTTAGAGTCCTGGATGCTGATTATGAACGTTTGTATCGTAATGCTATCGAGTCGATGATCGAGTGAGTGTTATCTTATGATTGGTGCCATTCCTGAAGGTTTCATTCCAATAGAAACCCTCCCATCTCTACGGAAATGGGTCTGTTGCACTCTTCGGCTACAGCGTTTTAAAGTATCAATTCTTATGTAAAAAGCCGAGGAAATAACAATGGCAGCATCAGAAAACACTAAAATGCAGTAATAAACTCACAAATTGCGAAAAACACTAGACACTATTCACCGCTGTATCTTTCCACCAAGTGCACGATATTTCGCGAAATTAGCGCGGCACATTCAAATAATCACGGCCGACTGTCATCACAGCTGACTTCATCAACAAATAAACAGTAAACACTGACGGCGTCTACTCGAATTCTTACGTTTCAATATCCTCAATTCCTCTCAAGAGGTTGTGAAAGGTACGGAAACCGATATTTGTGTCGAAAACTTATCAAAATGAAACAATAACACACAGGAGTTCTCCAACTTCGATCATCATGCTTGAAACTCCTGTGAGTTATTGTTTCGTTTTGATAAGTTTTCGACACAAATACCGGTTTCCGTACCTTTCACAACCTCTTGTGAGGAATTGAGGATATTGAAACGTAAGAATTCGAGCAGACGCCGACAGTGTTTACTGTTTATTTGTTTATGAAGTCAGCTGTGATGACAGTCGGCCGTGATGATTTGAATGTGCCGCGCTAATTTCGCGAAATATCGTGCACGTGGTGAAAAGGTACAGGGGTGAATAGTGTCTGGTGTTTTTCGCAATTTGTGAGTTTATTACTGCATTTTAGTGTTTTCTGATGCTGCCATTGTTATTTTCTCGGCTTTTTACATAAGAATCGATACTTTAAAACGCTGTAGCCGAAGTCTGCAACTGACCCATTCTCCGATGACTCCTGAGCTATCGGAGAATTTCCGTAGAGATAGGAGGGTTTCTATCGGAATGAAACCTTTTGGAATGGCACTACCCCCATAAGATAACACGCACTCGACCATCGACTCGATAGTATTACGATACAAACGTTCATAATCAGCCTGCAGCATTTTTCCACTTTGGATGTATTGTTTGGATGACTGATTTAAAATTCACGTTTGCTTGTTGAGTGATATGCTAATCTAAAAACTCGGATTATTCTTTCTTTATCAGTTTTATCCTGATTTGAGTTAAACATGTTTTCGATAGAAAATCACATCACGTAAACACGAAGAAAAATTAGATTTTTACAGTGACCATAGTGACAAAATACTTATTTAGTTAAGGTGGCACAAAAGTTACTAACTTACTTTGACAAAACCGTTTGGCTTCTACGAAAAAACTAATTATCATAGGTACTATAAATGTTTCGTGAAAATCGTGGGATGTTTTTATGTGACTACTTAAGCCGTTTTGGTACTGTAACAATTTTGTCTTTTTAATTGCAGCAACTATCCAGTTTTGTCAAGGAAGCAGAATGGTTTAGAGCTGTTCAGACTAAATATAATGTCACAATAACGATTTTTTTTTACCATCTATCTTTTGTTTTTTGCTTTTTTGTATTGCGAATTGATGACCAGTACCACAGCTGCCAATAGTGACATTAATGTACCATAATTGGCCAAAAGTCAGAGAAAAAAAGTCATTAAAATAATGTTTTTGGATGTTTCAAGCTTATAGTTTAAAAATTCCTAGTGTCTTGTCTGGTAGAAACTGAGAAATGGCAACGTCGCAGTTCGTTCATTTAAACCCATGAAAAATATCGAACTGTAGGGTGTTCGGTGAACAGCAACGCGATCGACCTTTCATACGGATTCAAATGGAAACAATACCACGTTGCCAAAATACATGCCACGCCAATGTGCGGCGCTTGTACGTCTTTAACCCTTTAATGACCAGGTTAGTTCGTAAGATCGCTACTCATTCGTTGGTATAGGGAAGGTAGTTAACTGTTCGTACTTGGGGGAGTTGGAATTGCCCATACGATAAATTGAAGGCGCCCGACGAAATCTTATCTTGAAAGGGTCTGCATCGATAATCGCGTTTCTTTGGAATCGTGAGACTGGATCAATGTGAAAAAGACTAGAGAAGAAAAACGAGTTAACTCGGGCTTAGTCTATAAGTGGTTAATGAAACCACTCAGCCCTCAAAAATCTACCCGTTAAATAATCAATTCACTAGAGATATGTATGTATAGTCGATAAACAATTTACGAGTTCTTACGTTTTACTCCATTCAGACACGTCCGAGTTGAAAGAGTAGCATAGTCCAAATTCGGTTTTTTGAAGTTCAAATATTTGGCAACAATCAAACTTCTGCTTTCTCCAAAGGCATGACCCAGTGAATACTTCTTCGCATGGACGCATCACCTAATTATGTAAAATTTGAATTGAAATAAATCTTCATGATCAAAAAATTGTGAAAGAAAGCAAACAAAGATCATCAAAGATTATGCAGTCCAGATTTGGTATCACAT
Source organism: Trialeurodes vaporariorum (assembly GCA_011764245.1). Lineage (NCBI taxonomy): Eukaryota > Metazoa > Arthropoda > Insecta > Hemiptera > Aleyrodidae > Trialeurodes > Trialeurodes vaporariorum. Next base: position 10,507,650 of record VMOF01000035.1, on the reverse strand, counting down.
GATGAAAGGCTGAAAAGAGGCCTGGGTTTTTTTTGGTGACAATTTGAAACTTCAACTCCCCCTAAATTACACGTCACGAGACTGACATTGCGACTATAACACAGGGTAAAAAACATATTCAGAGTTATTCATACACTCTCTCGAATTTTTTTCGTAGCACTTATGAACTTTTTCCATCCAAAAAATCAAACCTGGAATGAAAAAACGATGATTTGACTGACAGGCAGCTCAAACCCCTCTTTTCTCCCATTAGCTGAAATCCACCCTTAAGCATCTGATAGCCGATTAGATAGATTGTAAAAGTGCTTAAACTTGGTAATCGCGTGACTCGTCTTTACCATCAATCACCGCCTCCTATTCTTGCCAAGTCTACTTAAATTTAGAGAATGGGGCTCTTGCAAACTTTTGCTATAGGGGATTGAAGAGTTGATTTTTGCATAAAACCCGTACAAATGACGATGAGTACACTGAAAAATCAGAAAATTCCTTCTCAGAATCAGGCTTAATGGCGGAGAGACGCAGCACTGTGGATCGTCCCCATGGTAAGCAGCGGACATAGGGTCAAAATTCAGAGTGTTGCAATGGCATATTTTGGGGCATTTTTCTTTCATTTAGGGTATCTACATCAGCAAACTGCCATGGAATGGTCAAGGAAATGATTTTGAAGGCTCAGGGAATACTTTAATTCAAAAGATTGTCCCTTTATTTTTTGTGTGTGAAATTTCAGAGTGAATTTCGTATATTTACCGGAGCTCCACATCTAATCCTCGCATCAATTTCAAAATATTGCTCTTTTCCAATGTTTAAGGAATGTATAAGCTTACAAAAAATGTCTCTATGGATTTTTTTTTCTCAAATTTTGATTATGAAATGTTGTTTTCAAAAAATGGCCTAAAATGTCTGTTTTCACGGATATTTTTGGAGTTTTGAACATGATTTCGGGAGAATTTCCAATTCACAGACCCATCAAAATGTTCCTTATATCCCAGGGATCCTAGATCAGCCGCCAAATAGTGCCCGATTTTGCCCGGCCGCTCGTGGGGCTTAGAAATGTAACAATGGAACTCGTAATTTCGCGCGCGCAAAAATCTCAAAATCCAGCCATATGCTTCAAGTTCTTCCTCCATTTACAGGTAGAGCCGATAAAAATCAACGAACACTTTTTCCAAAGGCTGGATTATATTTTTCAAGTCATATTTTTTCGAAAAATATAATTATTTCGATGGAGGGGGAGGGAGGTCAACTTATGCAATATTGCCAAATTTCAGAGTGCGTAATTAAATCTCCCACTCACGAGTTTGTAATATTTTGAGATTCAAGTTGAAATCTGGCAACTAAAAACTATAAAGTTAAACTACTTTGTCTTCAGCTGCACCAACTAATGTAGTTTCACATCGACTTACAGCGTTGCCATTTTCTGATGGAATCTCGTCAGATTAATTTCACATCTTACAATTAGACCTAAATTACGCGAGAAAACAAACAAAAAAATCAAAACTTTCCTCCAAAGCTCTCTTTGTCTCTTCTCTGTTAGTATCTAATAATATTTTCTCGCAAAAGTTTTGTTGAAGTTATATTTGCTCTTCCTTTTGTATCTACTATGAAAAATTATAAGTTCATAATTTGTTTTCCTTTTCTGACTGTCATCAATAGTTCAGGTACCTTCAAAGGGATATTGTGAAAAGAATAAGTAGTTAAGGGGAAGGGGAGGGGCATGGGTGTTTTTTTGGGTGGGAGGACGGCAATTTCCTGCAAAATAACGAATTTAATCAGCGCTATATTAAAATAGTCACTAATGGTAATTTAGTAATTAATTATGCAAGATTTCACAATTTACAATAAGAGGTTATCGGGCTCTAAAATTAATTTATTCAATTCTTAGCTTAAATATGAATAAAGAAATGAAATCTACGTCAAATTTCAGTCAGGTTACATGCGCCGGATGTCTTTCTATAATGTTTTAAACAGGCAGTGTACCTATGTCCGCTGCACCCCATTGACACGATCCACCGTGCGCAGGTATCATGGGGTATTCCTATCTAAACTGAGACATATCTCTGTAATTCCGTAGAGAAAGTGACATGTTAGACAGGAATCTCCCATGATACCTGCGTTGAACCGCCATTACGATCTTGCCATTATAGAAGTCATTTGAGTTTATTGCTGAATTTTAGATTTTCTTAGTGTGATTTTTGTGATTTCCGCTGGTCTTAACATCAGATTGGACTATTTATTTGCTTATAGCAAAAGTTTGCAAGAACCCCATTCCAAGAGTCAGCCTGTCTCACTTTATACGTATATTCAAAGTTGCTCATTTTTAAAATTCACAAGTAAACAAATTAATTTTGTAAAGAGATGGTCAATACCTTGAAGAGTAAATCAGTGATATTCAAATCGATGGATCTGAGTGTCTCGTTGAATTCTTTGAATCTGTCGAACTCATCAAAGTCTCCAAATGACATGATTGCAAAAGGCTTCAGGAGCGCTTGAATGGCTTCTTCAATATCAGCTTCCGAGGAATAATCACTGTTGGAATAAGAGGAACAAATTATAATCTGTTCACGATAAGAATTTAAGACGGATGAGAATTCAGGTAGTAATACACTATTTATCAACAGTGTGGCCACAGAATAATACAATCAGAACGGAAACTCCCATAAGAGCCAATGGAAGCAAGTTTGGAATTTAACGGCACCAATAGGCAACGCTGAGGTCCTATATCCCAACATGGCGGACGAGTGTGATTTGTGTTGAAACTCATTTATTTCTGTAAATTTTGGAAAGAAATCTTAAGTTTCCAGCCTCACTTATATTCTAATGGCATTTCAGAATAAAAATTTCGCGGATCATGTCCTATATTTTTTTTTTCGCGCGCGAATCCAGATGTAAACATCCTATATCCCAACATGGCGGACGCAAAATGAATTTGCTTTCAAATCCGACAGAGTTTCCGTTCTGATTGTATGGCCGTTGGTGTGGCCATACCGGCTACCCCAACCCTTCACAAGGGCCGTTGTTCGCCCGACCTTTCTCTTGGCACAGAGAATTTCCAAAAACCGACAGACTCGAAAATTAACCCACGTCCAGTAAAAATTGCCAATGATCAAAGATACGAAAAAACGGGCGAAATTTTCTCCCGGGAGGACCAAAACTCGGCGAAAATAGTCGAATTAGAATATGAATGACTCTCAGAAATTCCTATTTTTCAGTCCGCATCAAAACGAGGGTGTTTTGTCGATATCGACTTTCTAAGAGTCATTAATATTCAACATCGACTATTTTTCCCGAGGTTTGGTCCTTTAGGGCCATTTTTTCGTATCTTTGACCGTTCGCAATTTTTACGGGACGTGTGTAAATTTTCGAGTCTGTAGGTTCTTGGAAATCCTCCGTGCCAAGAGAAAGGTCGGGAGAACAACGTCCTCTGCGAAGGGTTGGGGGCGAAGGGTTGGGGTTGGGGTTGGGGTTGGCGAAGGGTTGGGGTTGGGGTTGGGGTTGGGGTTGGGGTAAGGGTTGGGGGTGGCGGCATAGCCGCACTGTTGCTAAATAGCTAGTGCATTACTACCTGAATTCTTACACGCCTTTTTACCGTGAACAGAGTATAGGATCGAATTTAAATCGGCCCAAGGGAAGACATTTTCGGTGGAGCACCCATAAAACACTTTTATCTAACAATAGAGCAACGAGAAATTTCTATCTCTTTTCAACATTGAAAAACGTATGTGTCTTGCAAGGATAGACTAGGGGGATAGAACTCCCTCTTTCAGTCAGTTTTCCACTTTTACATCCAAAGGAAAAATAAGAGAAAAAGGAAAGGTAAATAAGAATAATCAGGGATGATTGTTTCGTAATCTTAATCGGAATCGGATCGAATACGTTAAATCAAATGGGCTTGCTGCTCATTAGCGAGGCGAGCCATTTGGCAACTTTCCTTTTTCTCATTGAAACACATTAGAAGGGTCGAAATGCCTGGTCATCGCCGCTGACTGAAGCGTTCGACTTTTTTGGTGAATTTAAATGGAGAAAATACATTGTTGCCAAATTTCACGCCTAACCACTGTTGCTACTGCGAGTCTCGATCGTGCAGGTAATTATTAGTCGTAAGCACTTCCCCGCACCTCTTCGTACATCAGCATACAGAGATTCCGGCGAAGGTGCGCATTTTTCCCTAAGAATCCGTAATATGTTTCAATTCAAGATTCCTCTCGGAGGAGGAATACACCTCCATGTTTTAAAAGCCCTTATTTTAAAGATAGCCGAATTATAACCGAGGTTATAAAGTTACCACCAGTACGTCTCGGTTACGCATTGAATAATTTGTTGCTTAAAAATAGAAAAATTGCCTCAACCATCCAAACATCATCGTTGTTAACTGTCAGAACTAAATCGAGACCTAAAAATTTCGCATTTTGAAGTTTCCTTTGCTTGTATACTTACCGTCGTAACATAAAACTCCTTCGGTTTGAGAGGTATGCAATCCCGTCACATGAATCCATTGCTAACTGCATACACATAAAATTGAAGGTGTCTGCAGTAAATAACGATTAACGGATACGCCAGACTCCAGAGAAAGAGAATTGGGAAAATGCGAAATATTCATGTCTCTAAGGCACTTATTTTACACTACTCAGCTGAAATGCACCTATGCGTATGATTAGAAGGTGGTAAAATGTGTTATCGGAGCTCTTGTCACGGAAATATTTCTCTTATCTATAGTTTGTTCATTCTATAAATTGAGACCTGGAGAATCAGGTAGATTTGTCTTCCGTGGCAACGTAGGAGTGCTAATCCTCGTCAGTCTTCCGAGGTGACAGGGCTGCTACCCGACTCTTGGGCTACGACAACCTATTGAAGTGTTGCCATTCTCTATTTTCCAAAATTCATCTATCGCCCGCTCAGGTCTCAAATTAGAACGGACAGACTATAGTGTTAACCCTTCTGAACTGCATGACTCATCTATGCTATTATTTTAAAACGGAAGTGTATGCTTTTCTTTCCGAAATGTACTTTGAAAAGGGACAATGTCACAAGAGTTACATTTTATAATGTGTTTAAACCAAAGACATTATAGAAGAAGACTGGCCCCTAGCGGCGAGATTTGAAGCCGGTTACTGTAATAGGCAGGGCTTTCCCGCTCGGGGGTATGAACCAAAATTAACATTGCGTCTTATGGAGCCGATACATGGAACTGTTTCAAAAGAATGTTAATTACTGTTAGTTTTCAAAAGTTCGCAGATATGATATGCAGCTTATGCCAAAGTTGAGATTGACGAATTTAAACGAATGTTTCGGTCAATTTATCCGCTAGATATTTACGATTAAAAGTACGGCGGAGAGGTTATGGGTGCTAAAGTAAACAATTACCGACCGATCGTTAACTTCGATTATTAAAGAACGGACGCTTTAAATTGATCCACATTTTCGGTTTAAATGTATGGTATAGTATACTATACAACATATTTGAGACTCGACACGGTTATTCGCAAGAATAATTGACTAAAATAGGTTTGAAGAGCGAGGCTCCATAAGAGCTAATGTTAATTTGGTTCATACCCCCGCGCGGGGAACTGCCCTGCCCATCAGCCCGTGCCAAGACCGGCTTCACTTTTCTCCCGTGCAAAGAGGTAGCCGGGGCCAGTCTTCTTCTATAATGTCTTTGGTTTAAACAAACTGTAAATGTATACCTGTAGTTGAGCTGAAGGACTCTCGGCCAGTGGACCCTTGAAGAGTCGCAAATGATGACAGCAGGGAAGGGGTCGTAGCCATATTTGTAGTTGGTTGTCTCAATAACTGTCTCAGTCCCACTATTGACGTAAAGAAGCCAAACTCTCCAAGAAGTGATTATTGTCCCGATAATGGCCGAGAGTAGTAGGAGCGTCCAAAGAATCCTGAGTTTAAAAAAGCAGTTTAACAAGCGTTTAAAAAAGCAGTTTAACAAGCGATTTTTCTCAACAATATAATGGGACTGTTGCACACCTTTGCTATGAGCGATTTAATATAGTCAAATCAGCAAACCGATCATTTACTTTATCGTTAAACCGATCGTTAAAACTGCGTCTATGACTGTGCATGAGTGATTCTATTGGTCGAAAATTGTAAAACTTGGCTGTTGCTATGGTAACCATCGTTAAGAGTCTCGTTTTATAAAGGCTATTCATGAGTGTCCTTTAAAAAACGGACACTATAACGATGGTTACTATAGCAACGGCGAAGTTTTACAATATTCGACCAATAGAATCACTCATGCACAGTCTTAACGATTGGTTTAACGATGAAGTAAACTTAATAAACGCTTGTGTGTCGCTGGTTGCAAGGGCGTAATGGTGGCTGAGGGTAGTAATAATGGGAGATTTCCATCTCAATACTGTAACTCCATCAAAAAGTGACCAATAAGAGACGATTTTCATGTGACACCAATGTCACTGGGTGTCACAGTACCATTGATCGGATGTGGATCACTACTCTGGTGACTAATTACTCTGTGAATCACCCTTGTCAGCATAGAGAGAGTGACGAAATTAAGATAGGAATCTCCCATTATTACTACCCTCAGCCACCATTACGCCCTCACAAATAAAAGCGTTTATTGAGTTTAAGAGTGGATTTCGGAAGTTTTTAGTGCTTCTATCGTTAGTTTTGGGGTTTTTACGCTAGAATTGTCTATTAAATCGCTTATAGCAAAATTGTTTAACAGCCCCATTGAGAGATTATAAAAGCCTCGAATTGAAATTTTATCTAGAATCATGTCAATCATGGGACGCATAGACTACCTTATCTAGTTCATCCTCCTTTCACCGTAAGTTACGAACATTATTTTGTTCTCGGATTTTTAACCCCGTAGAGGAAGGGGGGGGGGGGGGCGATCCCATGCCAACTTTGGGGGGAGGGAGAGATGAAATGGTGAAAAATGCACAAAACATGCTTTCCCTTAATACTTGTATGAGGACTACAGGATATTATGCTGAACGAACATAATTTTGTATTATTACCATGTAATTTAATATTTAATATTTTATAAAATGTAAGCAATTGGAAGTGAGTCTGGTGCACACTTCGGCTAGAGCGTTTCAAATTTGCGAATTTTTATTCCATGACAAGAGAAAATTAGTCGGTGGTAGAGGAATTCAGAAAAAACGAGTCAATATGCAAGTCTGAACTTGAAAGCTAATTTTGTTGCTTTATCAATCGTTTCAAGCAACTCGACACTGAAAAAATGGTGATTTAAAAAAAAAGAAAACAAGAATGCGCAGTAAATTTTACCTCTCTGTCACGTGTCGATTAGGGTTAGTCAAATGGATGAAGCCATGCAAAGACGAGTTACTGCACAGATCGTGAAAGAAGGGTTTCCAGAATCCGTTATTGCCCGTCACAAAATGACCGGATGACGTCCCGAAAGCTGCGTGAGATGACGCCTTGCATTGAACACGCCACTGGTGCCTCGGATTGCTGAATATTCTGAACGAATCATGAAATGAACACGACTTTATCGTATCATCGTTTAGCGGTTTACGTTTTTCAATTTTGAATGAATGAATTTCAGTTGCACACTTGCTCTAAGCGATGTAAGAGCCGGTTTATGAATGTGCAGACGTAAAACCTCAAAAAACTACGTACAATGGGTCTGTTGCATACTTTTGCTACATCAATATAACTCATTGTTTCTAACGTAAAATTCTGCGAAAATAACGATGCGCACAGTAAAAACTATCAAAATCCACTCATTAAATCAGAAAATACCTTCCATTTCAAACAACCCGCGCTACACTAGACACTATATCACCGACTTATAACTACATAGATGGAACCATCTCGTTTATGTAAACATGAACAGAACTTACAAACATTGGAATTGTTCGTTCAGATGCGTACATTTCTGATATTATTTTGTAATCTTTGATAAACCGAAAAGACCAGACAGCAAATGCAGCTTATATTTCACGTATTAAAAAATAAATTCCATCATTTTGCAGTTACGATGTTGTTTACTTATGCACGGTGGTTCCGTCTATGTAGTAGTATACCGGTGCAAATAGTGTCTAGTGTAGCGCGGGCTGTTTGAAATTGAAGTGATTTCCTGGGTTATTGCGTGGATTTTGAACGTTTTTAATATGCGCATCGTTATTTTCGCCGAATTTTACATAAGAATCAAGGTTCTATATTGTTGTAGCAAAAGTATGCAACAGACCCATTGTACCACTGAAAACTCACGCGAAATCCACTCCTAACTCTTAACCTGTTTTAAATGCGGGAATGGAATGACGGCGTTGAGTACTAAAAATGGGAGTTTCCTATCTTAATTTTGACACTCTCTCTTTGCCCACAAATAGGATTCACAGAACAATTAGACACCAAAGTAGTGATCACACTGAAAAAAAATCAATTGTTAAAGCAAAAATTCAAAATTTTCTGATTTAAAAAAAATTGAAAGTTGCTAAATCAACCAGGGTTTTCTGTTAAGTTATAAGTTAACAATTAATCTGTTGAGTTTACAAAAAATAGTTGTTAAATCAACCACATAATGGTGTTCTTTTAACAAAATAGACATTGCCAATTTAGCAATTTTAAATTGTTAAAAAGATACAGAACTTAACATAATTAGTTGATCTAACAATTCAGCTTATTATATCGGTAAAATAATATATTGCTGATTTTACTTACTAATTTGTCATTGGAGCATAAAAATTGTTATTTTTACTATTTGATTTGCTGGTTGGGCAAAGTTAGCTGTTAATCTAACAAAATGAATTGCTGATTTAGCATTTGAGTTGTTACTTAACAAAATTATATTTTAATTTAGCAAATCATTTTGTTCTGTACTTTTTTAACTATTTATTTTTTTCACTGCACATCCGACCGTGAAACCTGGTGACACTGGTGTCAAAGGAAAGTCGTCTCTTATTGGTCACTTTTTGATGGAGTTACTGTCTTAGTATAGATGGGAATCATTCTCCAATTATTAGTGCCCAACGATACCATGACGCTCGCGAATCTAAAAGCATTTTATGAGTTTAGGAGTGAATTTTGTTATGTTTTTAGTGCAACCATCGTTATTTTTACTGATTCACAGGTTCGTACAACTAAATCGACTCTTAAATCACTTGCAGCAAGAGTGTGCAATAGAACTATTTACTTTTCTGAGTGGTTCGAAATTTTGGCTAGGACTTAAAGTCTTTAAGCTGCATTTTGAAACGACCTTTACTCCAGTCAATATTAAATAAAGCATGATGCGGCTGCGCTCATTTGTGAATTTATTTTCAGCATTTATTTAAGAGCTCATAATCAAAAGCGGAAATTTACAGTTTGTTCAAATTGCCCAAATGTCTAAGTATACACGACTCGACTATGGCTATTTGAAGAAAAAACCAAGAATACAAAGGCTAGACATCGGAAAAACTATGTATTATCCTGGCCAAATTTAAAACATGTTTCGGAGAAAAACAATTCAATTCAGAGGTATCACGCTCTCGAATAATGTAGAGTTTCTCTATTTTTTTAAAAACTTTATTGGTAGCACGTTCAAACCCGATAGTATCGATCTATCGATCTGCATGATTACCCAAACTCGGGTCTTTTGTTTTGTTTTTGGTTTTGTTTTTTTGTTTTTTCGTTTTTTTTAAGGATAATTGCACCTATGCTTCGCAAGTCCAGTGGTAGCTTATGGACTATGGATATTACTTTATCGATAGCTCCTCCACACGAGCCCTTTGAAGAGAATCGCTTTCAGAGAGCAAAGGCTGGAGGGGAGAGATTTGACTGGACACACATCATACAATAAACCAATTTTTTTACAATACTTAGTGAACGGGAAAATACAATAATTCCCGGTAAGAATCTCGAACAATTTACGATTATACTTACGTGAGACGTTCGTTCTTTACCATTTTTAATCTGAATCGAAATCAACTTGCGCGCTTTTTTTTTAACATTTCCATTTTTATAGAGTACAGAAGCTACTTTGATTGAGTGAGGGTGAAAAAAAAATAAATAAATAAATGAATGACACTCCACTGATCTGAAAAGTTTTTGAAAGAAACGGAAAATAACTTTTCATAAAATCTGAATCAAAATCCACTTCAAGAACGGAACATCACGCGACATTAGAAATAGTCCGGAAGAATTGAGCATTCCACTTCGATCAACACCGTGGGAAGTGGAGAAATGGAAACGAAGCAAATACAGAGCAACATTTCGAAAAAAAAACCACAATGTAAGCTGTGATGCAAGTTTGGTCTTTATTAAATTTTATACTATCAAGTTAAGTGATTGATCAACTGCAAGGAGCGAAAAAAAAAGGAACAAAACTCCCGTAGAAAGATTGAAAAGTAAAAGAAACCGGTGGAAAACAGGTTCCATTTCCACCTCCCTAGGTCAATTTCTCTCTAATCCCAGAGTTGCCAACTTTAAAGAAAATCGAACGGCACAAATTTCCGCGTTACAGGTCATAAAAGCCCGGCTTATAAAACAAACCGGAAACGTAAAAGATAAACTCCTAAAATCGGCAACACTGTGTGAAGTTATCGTCAAGCAGGAAGGACGTCTTTTAGCTAAGTAAGTAGATGTTCAACGCAGGCTACAGGAACTGACTTCAGATACACGTTCAAAAGTTGTTTGACGAATATTTGATGAGCTCTGGACAAAGTCACTTGTGATGTGTCGAGGGGATCAATAGCAGTTTTGTTAGGGTTTCCAAAAAGCCATTAAGGCTTGAGGTAGAGCTCTCGTCGAACCTTAATAATTAATGTGATTCAATGATCAAAAGCTCTCTGACATCTTTTACTTTTCCAGGACTCAGTCAATTTATTGAAGACTCTCAGGACAATCACCAAGTAGTAGTATATATAAATCTTTACTAAATTAAGTTGAGACATGGCACTATATAAACATAATAATAAGTTAACAGAATAAGTGGTAAGTGCCTGAATATGTTTTTAAATAATTTTTCTGGATTTTATTCAAAAAACAATAAGGCAAGAAAAACCTTCATACAATGAGGTGAGATTCAATTTTAACTTTTTTGGGAACCCGTTTTCTTCCGCATTAGCTGAAATCCACCCTCACCGAATCGGTTTCTACCCATAACCTAAAAGTTAACTAAGCCAATAAAATCCCCAAGAAATCACAAAAAGTCTGAAAACTTCTACAATTGTTGTCCAAATAACGTGAAACTAGGCATAATTGTAATATCAGTAACTTAAACGACCCAAAATTTTAAAAAAAAAAAAAAAAACCCTAGTTTCACGCACAAAGAACGGCCTATAGATGGTAGGTATAGTTGCATACGCCCCCCCCCCCCCCAATCCAATGGCTCTTTTGGAATTAGTAGAAAATTAGGATAAAAAAAAATCGTATTTCTCTTTCTCCTTTAATATTCAAACGCAGTTGTTTCATAAGTAATGACGGAGATATAACTTATTGTATATCCGTTTTTAACGCATGTGTTCAAACGGCCAGAGGAAGAGAAAGACAATTTCAGTCATCCACCCATGGTAAAGAAGAGAAAGAAGATGCCGGGTAACAAAATAAACTAGAAAGTTTATTACATCAATTCTGGTACTTACAATGATATCAAATGTATTTACAAGGTTTATTTGAGTAAATATTCTCAAAAATTGTATTTTTATTTAATTTTCACTGAATTTAGTCCGAGAATCTAGTGAATTGGATCATGATCAGTAGCGTAGCATTCAATCTGTCAACGTTGCATTTAGTCCATTCTACCTTGTGAAAAAAATCGAATCGTTAGATATGGATTGCACACCCTTGAATTCGACTTTTTGCATGGGTTTGACTGTACAAAACACAATGTTGCCACATTTCGCGCTACTTTCATTGATCATGACAAATTCGTGAGAGTAGCGAAAAACAAAATTAATTACCCTATGGGTAAACCATCTATGAAATAAATTTCCGACATTGACGAAACACGACTGTAAAAATGAAATTGTGGCAGCTTAAAAAAGGCCGAGTTCCTTTGCATTCCACGATTAGAATAAAAAAAAATTCCGAACTTTCCTCAAACAAACAAACAAGAGTGAGAGGAGAAAAAAATCAATCGTCCATCTGTAATCTTCCTAATCACAAATCTCCTTGAAAATTCACTTTAGCTCTGAGCAGGTTTTAACATTGGTAATATTTGTAAAAACTCCTTACCTTAATATTTACCTACGAATCCTGTCCACTATTTCAGATAATGTATCTTACTTTCCTTAAGATATGTCCGCAAGACAAATGATCTAAAGGCCTCAGTATATTTGAAAAGAAAGCTTAGATGACAGTTACAATAATTATTTTAATTTCTAATATGGTTTACAATTAAATGGAAAAGACAGAAAAACATTTATAGGAGAATCAATATGAAACTGTAAACATTCAAGACAAATACTCTTTTATCCAAATAGTATTATATTTTGGGAGTTGCGTTGGGAAAACTTTGCGGAATTTCTCCTACATACACCAGTGGCGTAGCTTGCAATTTGGCAACTTTGTATTGTGTCCATTTAAACCCATGTAAAAGGTCGAATGCAAAGGTGTTCTCCGAACACCCAATAGTTCGATATTTTTAATGGGTTTAAATGGACATTGTACGTTGCAAAATTGCACGCTACGCCGCTGACATACACTATCATTGATCGATCATCAAAAACCGAATGTCCTTCTGCTTGCGCTGCATTCTATGGTGTATATTGAATATCGATTAGTTTGCCTTCATTTCTTACTAGTTTTACAGTCATTAATGGGGCTCTTGCAAACTTTTGCCACTTGTGATTGAAGAGTTGATTCTTGCATAAAAACCTGTAAAATTGACTATGAGCACACGAACAAAAAAAAAACGAAATTCACACTCATAATTGGGCTTGGTGGCGGAAAGACGCAGGTATCATGAGAGATTCCCATCTAAATTGAGACATGTCTCTGTGTTTGTTTCCGTAGAGAAAGTTACATAATAGACAGGACTCTCCCATGATATCTGCGTTGAACCGCCATTACGATCTCGTCGTTAAAGCAGTTATGTGAGTTTAATAATTAAATTTTAGATGTTCGCTGGTTTTTACTTTAGATTGGGCTATTCATTTGCTCACAGCAAAAGTTTGCATGAGCCCCATTTGTTGAGAAAAATGAACTGAAAATTAATGAAAATCGGATGCATTTGTGACAGAAATAGCAACAACAACAAATTGTATCACAAAAATTGGGCTCACTTCAACTCATGTTATCGTAAATTTTCGCTTTCATTTTGCTTTCACTTATACACTTATTCACCTGCTGATTTACGTCATAAACAATTCCGAGTTAGAGCCGAATTGTAATGTGACGGTTTTTACATTTTCAACAAACAAAGAAAATAAAAAAAACAAACAAAAAAAAAACAAAACAAAATCAAAACAAAACAAAAAAGTCTACACGTATGTCATCATCAAAATATAATTTTTTTAGAGGCAATGAGGCTCTTGCAAACTTTTGCTGTGAGGCAATGATTAAACAAATCTGATGTAATAATCAGCCAAACTTGCATTAAGAAAGTCTAAAATTCAGTAATAAACTCACATAACTGCTGTAACGGCAAGCTCGTAATGGTGGATCATCGCAGGTATCATGGGGATTCCTGTCTAATTTGTCACTTTCTCTAAGGAAACACGGAGATATGTCTCAATTAGATAGGAATCTCCCATGATACCTGCGTCTATCCGCCATTAAACCCGATTCGGAGAGTGAACTTCGTGATTTTTTAGTGTTCTCATTGTCATTTTTACAGGTTTTTATGCAAGAATCAACACTTCAATCCCCTGTAGCAAAAGTTTGCAAGAACAACAGTTGGCAACTGCAGACCATGAAATGAGATGGTCAATGTTGATCAGCATCTTCAGGATGTTTTCCGTTAGAAAAACGCACCCAAGCGATGGAGAAACCTCATTAGAATCACTAAAGGCTTGGTTATACAGCGAGTGTTTCCGAGACGTGCCATTAAAAAAGGTATAAAATCCAGACCTTCGCAATTCAACTATCGCATTAAAATTTAAATTTAAATCTGCGGACTGATCATTTACTTCATCGCTAAACCGATCGTTAAGACTGTGTATGAGTGATTCTATTGATCGAAAATCAAAAAAACTGAGTGTTTGCTATGATAACTGTCGTTTCAGAAATATGACAGAAAAAAACAAATCGAACTATAATTTTAGTGCCCGCTATTTAAAGGTTACTCACGAATAACCTTTAACTAATGGGATTGATAACAATGTGGTTACCATAGCAACGGCCAAGTTTTACGATATTTTGAGCAATAAAATCACTCATAGACAGTCTTGACTATCGGTTTAACGATGGAGTAAATGATCGGCCCACTGATCAGTATACGATACGGTTCTAGCGGGGGTGCTAACAAAAGACGCATTTACCAAGTCACATGCTGCTGGTGACTCGCGTTATATTTGGCTGTATTGGATTTCCTTCCTTAAAACCAATGTAAAATAATCGATTTTTGGAGAGGCAATCTGTTTCAGCCATGATCGATTTTTTTGATCGGTTTAAATGTCAAAACGCACTGTTGGACTGTACAAGATCCAATGGTCAAAAAGAATCGCGACCCATCAGATTTGAATTTGTATTCGTCAACAGCACAAGACCGTTTAGTTTGTTTTTATGATGTTCCAGATGTCTCAGAGAAGTTTTCAAAAATAAAGCAAACAAATTATACTTGTAAATTCTTCTTTTGGGAAGTGGAAACATACGCTTAACATTTATCTATGTCTGACGCTTAGAAATTTTTTTAAAAACATTTTTTAAAGCCCATGGATCAAATATTAATTCTTAGTGAATGTTTAAAGTAAATGTCTTGTAAACTTGTTCTCAAAAAGTAAGAATAGCAAATTCTGAAGGACGTTCATAAATAGTTTGAAAAAGGTTTTTGTTGTGAATCTGGAAGGTTTTAGTTTTTGTTTTTTAGTTTACTTGTTATAAATCTTGAAAATGTCAATTTTCCAATGTCCTCTTTTTATGATTTGCTCTTATTTTGAAAACATCTTGAATGTTTAAAAATATGCTGTACAAATAGGTTTCGGGCTAAGATGATTTCCAGATAAGATGATAATCAATGTGAATTAATCATAACAAGCACTTTCATAAACGAAGTTTGAATGTTTTAGTCCAACCGACCTGGACCATTTACTCGCTTGTAGCAAAGATTACGCGAATAAATACATATTTATCTAGAAAGAAAAAAACATTCCCAAAGTCACACTTGATTCCCGAAGAAAAATATGCTTTTGGGGTTAAAAATTAAATTGATTCGATCACAAAGATTAGCTTTCCCCTTTTTTGCCTCAGAAAACAGTTTGAGTTGGAAATGCCAAGTGCGAGAATAATAGCTACAGTATTTTTAATTGCGTGAGAAACTTCGATAATCTAAAATTGACTAGATATCTGAATTAATTGAATTGAGTAAATGAATGAATAAAAAAAGGAGAGTACCTACAAAAACTGTCCCGAGACTAAAATGTCAGTCACGATTAGCACAAATCGAGAATCATCATTCGTTGATTCCGACCAATAACTCGTCCATGCATGTAAACCTATGAGAAATAATCGATTGGTGGTTTGATTGCAAACCTCTAGACATGATCGATACTTTTGCTTAGGTTCAGATGCGAGAAAATGCTCACTTGGTTAAAAATTTTCCATTTCAGATTGTTTTTTTGTTTTTGCTTTATTTTTTCCGTCCGTTACATGTAAACCAATGGAAAAGGTCAAACTCTAGGGTGTTCCCGCGCATCTAATAGTTCGATCACTTGCATGTGCTTTAAACGACGAACGGCAAAGTTTTCAAATCTTTCACTTCGCCCCTGAAAATATCCCACCTGGAAGATAATATAAAGAATTAAAAAAGTTAATGAACCAATCAAATTTTGCTGTTGACGGTTGGATATATTCAAGCAAATGCAATCATCAGTGATCGATACTATTTGAGGCGTTGAAATATGTAATGTATGCAAAATATGTAATATGTAAATAAAAATATGAAATACGTAATATATAATGTATGTGCCATTGGATGTTGCGAAGATTGTGTATTTTCTTCTCATTTATATGAAATACTAAATGTGTTTACCAAATTTTTTTTTTTTTTTTTTTTTTTTTTTTTTTTTAGAGCATGAGTGTCATGCTCTATTGAAATCGTTTCTACAAGGTCAATAATGCTTTTCTTATAGGAACGGCATGGTTCGGGGGTCCGCTCGGGGGATCGCTTGGTTTCAGTATCGAGAACGGGTCCTCGAGGACCGATTGACCCATGTGATTCCGCCAATCCGGTGTCCTCCCAATTTGTCGCTTTTTCTTTGTGGCGGGAGTCTTTGGCCAAGATTGAGGTTAAGCATTTTTGGGAATGTAATTACGTTACTAATTTGGATCAGACTTCAACGAAATTTTCTGTATGAGATATTGGGGTTTTATATCAGAGGATTGTGTCCATGTTTCGTGTTTCTGCGATTTAAAAGCATTTAGATGATTTCAAATTTCCAATCCTGTTATTGTTGATGTTTCGGTCCGCTAAAAGAGTTCGTTTGGGGAACGCGATCGGCGTTGCTTTTTAAGGTGAATCCTCAGCGACCTGTAGTAAGATTCTCATCCCTAGATAACGCCCGCCGCGGTCCTGAAACCATGCTTTTTCCGCCTTTAATCGTTAATTGCGAGAGCTAGAGTTAACTTTTCGAAAATGTAAGAACGTTGCGTTCTAGATCAAATCCTAAGGAACATTTTAAGACCATTCCGAGCCATGGACGAAGATATAACAAGAACGGGATTTCCTATCTCCGCCCGTGTTAAAACCTGTTAGGGGTTTTCGAGCGCGACCGCAGCGCTCCAAGCAGCAGTAAGGGTCAACTAAAAGCGAACCGCTGCAGCGGTGGCCGCTCCGGCTCCCTTTCTCCCATGCCTTCCCGCAAATGTATACCGTGTAGGTAATTTGAATCACGATTGAACGAAGGGAACAAATGATCAGCGAATTAAAAGGAAGCAAAATCCGCTAAAAAGCAAACGTCTGGAGTATTTCTTGAAAGATTCCGAATTGTCGAAAATGATTAATCAAGGACTGAAATACTATACACCACAGTTAACCTCAAAACGTAATCAAACAAGAAAGAGTACATAGACATTTTTTTTATTAGTAGAGATCAGGCGACTCTTTTAATTTGCTGATGATTTCTGTTACCTTGTCCAAAGTTGATTCTGGATTTCCCTTGCTTTCGATCCCATTGAGATACTGAGTTATCTGATCCTCTTGGGTCGCCGACAACAGTTGACAGCCATGCCATAACAGACCAACTCCAACAACGGTTTTAGCAGTAGCACAGCATGTGAGCATGGACACATCGCCAGGATCGCTCACTTGAAAGAGTAGTTCAGCTGACCCTGCTTGGAGCGCTGGGGTCGAGAGCAAAACAGGACTAACAACAGTCGGCAGTCCTTAGTTATATCTTCGTCCATGGTTTTGCGACGACCTCCCGTCCCCTTTGCCCTCCCCACGAATACTGCACCTATGCCTACAACAGTTGCTTGCCGCGTTGTGCAGATTGCATGAATGATGTGTGTCCATCTACTTCATCCCAATTTCACAGCCATCACGGATGCCACGCCCGCCACGGGTCTTCTACCTGGTTTTATGCGACATCGGTCATCGTGGCCCAGTGTTACATGGTAATCAGCGGCGGATTCGGGAAAGGCACGCCCCCCCCCCAACTCACGGTAGCCTTTGCCTTTTTTCAACAGAAAAAATCCCATAAATTCCTCTCTGCAAATTTGAAAATTCATAGGCGTGAACCCCCCCCCCCCCAAAAGAATTTTCTGGATCCGCCATTGGTAGTAATTTTTGCGGCACACTACGCCGGATTCCCGTGCAAATTCCTACACTTACCTTTCTCCCCTTTTCTGTCAATGGGCGCCCCCCCCCTAAATTTAGAAAAAACAAAACTTTACAATAAAAAAGAATCGGAACATTCGAAGATCAAATAATAACGAAAGGAGTAAGAGTTAACAAACTTTATTCTTAGTTTACTTTACAATTTTTAAATTTGGGGCGTAATTTAGGGGGGGGGGAGGGCGGGAAGTAGCCCCCCCCCCCTAAGCAGTGGTGCCCAACCACCCCTTGCCACTATACAGCTCGCCCCCCAGTTTCAGGATTCCTCTCCCCCAGATCTAGACCTCCCCCTAATTTTTACCCCCCCCCTCCTGATTCAGACGACATCATCCTTCCCACCCGTCATCTCCCTCGCCGAAAGAAGTTTTTAAAAACTACTAGTATGAACGTGTCTACATTGGCAACTACCGTTGGCAACGAGAATTTTGCGAACTTCCTTGAAAATTCAGAATCCTCTGGTCGATAATTACATGATTAGAGAATGTATAGGCAAGAGTTTTGGTTTTGTTAATTTAAATAGGTTAACTCTTAGAATTCATCAGGACAATGAAAATAAAGAAGGAATAGTTGTACTCAGCTTTTTACTATTTCTTATCTGATGCTGTCACTTTATTCATAATATCAAACACGTCAAAAATAGAATTACTTTTGATACAACTACATGCTACAATCACTTACAATTTCTACCATTTGGAAGGATAATTGATTTATTTTCTATTTTGGGCGGAAGTGGGGGGGGGTTCTCTAGACTTGCCCGTCTCTAGGTGGTGTCCCCTAGACCTTCCATTGACATTCAAAAAGTTGCCCCTCCGGGCAATTGTTTTGCGGGTGCCCATGTCTTTGTCCATGGTCTCTGAACCAGAAATTGAACGTTTTTTCGGTCTGTGGTTGCCTTCTTTTCTCATAAGTTTAGACACGGCCACCTTGTAAACCCCACAACAAGTTAAAAGTCCGCAATCTGCACCCTCGACCCGCAGCCACTATCAAAAGTAAATTGCCGGTTGACTTGCAGGTACTCTCCTCCTCCTCCCCCAACTTAGATTAGACACAAATATAAAAAAAAAAAAAAAAAAAAAAAAAAAAAAAAAAGTGAAAAATAGAATGTATGCCCCAGCAAAGGGCCCCCTCCACAGTTTTCCAAGAGAGGGAGCGACCCCCTTCCCGGTAACTCCAAAAAACAATTCCAACTGGGGTCCAAGTAACTCAAGTATAAGGTCTCAAAATGAAATCAGATGGATCCAAAATTTTAACGGCGAGTACCGGTAAGCTTACTCTTTTGATCGGCCCAAAACCGAATTGCGATACATCGATTTACTCTCGAGATATCGTTTTTTCAAAGGCGCGCGGTATAGGGTCAGAAATCTAAGATTCTCTAAAATCCGCGAATTTCGACTCTCATGGACCTAGCATGCGCCGTGAGAAGTCATATGTGAGTTTTTTGAGTTCACATGAAGTTCATTAAGGGCCCTGACAAATGTCGGACCGATAAAGTCTATATGGGGGGGGGGGGGGGGGCGTGGCCCCAACTCCAGCGTAAGTCTCACGTACAATGTCTAACTGCGGCCGCGGGAGGTCCCATAAGATCCGTTTAAAAACTTGGATGGATCTGAATTTTTTTCAAGAATTATCAAAAAGCTGAAGCTACCGCCCAATCCAAACCGCAGTGCGCAATCCATCGATTCGTTCTCGAGATATCGATTTTTCAAAGGCGTGCGGTCTTGTCAGATCGACCTTAGAGGGGCGCTGGAGGCGGGAAAAAAGGCGAATTTCGTCTCTCACGAACCAGTCGTGTGCCGTATTATATCGGTTCCGCTTTTTTTCGGGTCCCAATGATGTCCCGAGAGGGCTCAATGCAGTTTCGAGCCAAAAAAATATCTTAGGGGGACTTATTAAAAATATCAAACTACTCCCCGTTTCAGCGTAACTCTGACAAGAAATGTCTAACTGCGGCCGCGAGAGGTCCTGTAAGGTCATTAAATAAACTCGGATGGATCTGAAATTTTCGAGGTTGTCAGTCACAAACAAGCGCTTTCGACCGGTGCAAACCGAATTGCAATACATCGATTCACTATCGAGATATCGATTTTTCAAAGGCGCACGGTCTTGTCAGATCGAACATTGAAATAAGCTGTGGATACTCTGTATCCGCGAATTTCGTCTCTCATGGACCGTTTAAGCTCCCTTAAAAATCGAATGAGCTTCTTTCAAATTCATATTACGTTCCTTAAGGGCCTTGATGAGTGTCGGATGACATTTGATCAATATTAACATTCATTTTTTAATCTGAGACAAAAAGAGCTGAAACCATAAAGACGAAGAATTTCCATCGTGATGACTTTGGTTCAAGCGAGGAAAATTCTATAGAAGTCCCAAATAACTAGACTAGACTTTCCGGCTTGCTAGGATTGGTATTAAGAATTTCCTTCCTGATGACTTTGGTTCAGGCGAGAGAAATCTAAAAAAGTCCCAAATAACTAAACTAGACTTTGCGGCTTGCTAGGATTGGTATTGCGCCATCCGATTTTAAAGGAACTATCACTATCGAAATCGATTTTCAAAACCACAGTATTCACCTCGCCTCGTGAACAACTGTTTCAACACGCTATAAGTAAATTTTCATTCCCACTTTGACCTATCAAGTTATTTTTACAGCGATCTCTGTTATACAAACACAAATGCAGCGTTGCGATTGACTTTGTCGCAGTTTTGTACTAACAATATGGAACTCCACACTTACAATGATTTACGGCCGACACTCATGCTCTCTTTGCTAACACTGTTCCAGTGTTGCAAGTTCCAACTTGTTTTTTTTTTTTTTTTTTTTTTTTTTTTTTTTTTTTTTTTTATTTATTTAGAAAAAATCTCATCTAAGGAGAAATTCAATATGAGAAGGACGTCCTACGTAATCTTTTTGACAAATAAACACATGCACAACCTTTGCAATATCTAATGGCACATACCTCATTAGATATATCAACGCCTCATTTAAGGGGATTTAGGATGCCCAAGTCAATGAAAAAGTTAAGCCGCAATTTGAAAAGGTGCAGTTAGTAACCAGACGAATTTGATACGATTTCAGAAATTAAAATGTAGAAACGAAATCCTAATATTGTAAATAATGTGTTCGATGTTTTGTCTGTAATGAAAACGAAAAATACGTCAATGAATTTTAAGAAAACTGAAATGAGATATAGTACACCAAATGATAAAGTGACTAAAAGTAACGATTTCCGAACAAAATAGCATCCTTTTCGATGCTTTAACCACATGAAACTCTGGCCATTGTGTCACTAAAAGACAAACTACATGTGCGATGTACGCTTCATCATGTCAGGAACGAATAACTTAATTCTTGTGGAGTCATATATGAATAAACGCTACTGACAATAGTCACGGGACAGACTTTGGTAATAGATCTATCACGAACTTTTGCTGCAGCAATATGGAGCGAGCTTTGCATAGAATTAAAAAAAAAGAAGAAGAATAACTGTTGAGTATACTTAGAGCCTTTGAAATTTGCTATTAAATATACACACGGATTTTCAGCTTTTTGGAAAAGCTATAATTTAGACCTACCCAGGGCTGTATCAGCTTTTCATTTTCTTGAGTGTAGTTTTATCGTTATATAAGTTATTAACATATTTGGTTGTTAATTTAGTTAGATGACTTGCCTTCGTAACGAGTTGTATTTGTTTGTGGGCTGCGGCATAGAAATTGCGAACGCTCTGTTTGAACTTACGGCCGGATCATAGAGAAAGAAAAAAAAAAACAAGGAAAAAAAAACCATTTACGACTTCAAGATTGGATGTTTTGAAGCGTTTGAGTACACGTTCATCAGCTGGCTTGTTGGTTGGCTTAAATCATCATTCAGAACTGTACAATTGCTCTAAGACCTGCAGGTATTGCGTTTTTAATTTTTCTTCACCACGATTGTCGAAGTAAAAAAAACGCCTTCATTTCTTGAACAATGCAATCCCATCACACTAATGCATTGCTAACTGCATGAACTATAAATTGAAGGCATTCACTTCACTGAATGACGGCTACGCGGTATAAAGAAGGTATATCAGAACGCGAGATATTCATGTCTCAACATATTGCTGGAACAAAAGTTTGGGAGAGACCCATTAAATGACGATAACACGTAATTATTAGTAAAAACTCTTCTTGAAGGCCTCTGTTGGTGACAGGAAGTAGAGGATAGAGCCAAGTGGCGGCTTGTGCAATCTGACAACCATGCTTTGTCACCACTTAAATTTGTGTAAAAAATCGATTTTAGAGGCGGTAGATTGCCTCCTCTAGAATCGATTGTTTTATATGCATTTAAATGCAGGGAATGATAATGCGTTGTTGTCACATTGCGCGAGCCATAACCGTGGCTGCGGCCGATGAATCATGGCCCGTACGGAGATCCCCGTAGAATGACCGTGGTTGTGATGGCGGTCATTACGATGAAAACCCAGAGGAGGAGACGGTCCATGACCAATGCGACTTGCTTCCACTCAAGCTCGGTCTGTTCCCGAAGTTCTTGGTCCGAGAGTCGGATCTCGTTCCTCTCGACAGTGACGTTGACCCGGTGCAACATCCGCAGAAACTGAGCCTCGAACGCATCTGCAACAGAATCAAAAAGAACTTTGAACCTTTTCACTCTTAAATAAAAGTTGCAGCAGAAGCACCGCTAAACGAAGAAAAAGTAGACAAATCGAGAACAGCGAGCGAGCTAAAGCGATATAGAGGCTGAAACATGCTATAAGTATTATCTCAAAGTGTGGCAGCATGGGCGATCAGAGGGCCGATCATTTACTTCATCGTTAAACTGATCGATAAGACTGTCTATGAGCGATGCTATTGGTCGAAAATTGTAAAACTTGGCTGTTGCTATGGTAACCATCGTTAAGAGTCTATTTTTATAAAGGCTAGTCATGAGTAACCTTTAAAAAACGGACACTATAACGATGGTTACCATAGCAACGACTAAGTTTTACAATATTCGACCAATAGAATCACTCATACACAGTCTTATCGATCGGTTTAACGATGAAGTAAATGATCAGCCTGCAGAATTTGGTTTATTCGCATCACTTTTCTTAAACTTAAATCAAAAACTGTAATTAATCTCGCGGAAAATGGTTTTAAACGAAAGTGCAAGTGTTTTAGAGTGGCTACACGGAAAAAAAAGAATGTTGTAATTTACCATTCGCATAGCTGATTTTGGCCCCTACCAGAGTTAAGATTAACTTGATCAGAGTTATGGAACATTTGACCAGGTATCAAGTGAAATTGACTCGATTCCTGGTCAAATGTTCCATAACTCTTGTCAAGTTTATCTTAACTCTGGTAGGGGACAAAATCAGCTATGCGAATGGTAAATTACACCATTCTTTTTTTACCGTGTATCTGGACACCGAATTTTAATACAACTATCCAGGTAAGAAAAATTTGCATATTTCTGTTATGTGTCAGTTTCTTTATCGAGCAAGTCCTTCCAGAAGAAACAGGTATATCGTTTCTGTGTCCATATAGCCACTCTAAAACACTTGCACTTTTGTTTAAAACCAATTTCAAATGTATTTGTCACATTTTTTTTTTTAAACATTTAAAAGGTTCAAAAAGTGACGCAAACAAACCAAGCCTCTGTGTGAAAAACGTCCATAAGAGATCTCGATCATGACTGCCTCCGTGAATTTTCAATATCACGCCCCATAAATCCTATCTATCGATATAGCTCGGGCTGCCGTAAAAATTCAAGTTACAAACCCACGCGCACTCTATTGACAGTTACAAAAATTAGTAGTTCTTATTCTCACCGACAGATAGTGTATATGGTTGACGATGCAGGGTGCTACTGTGCCAGAGCCATGGAAGGCAACCTATCGAGTGACGTCAAGAGGCTTTGAATATGCCCCATTAGTTCCAGGGAGCTGTCTTTTTTGGGTGTATAAATGTACAAGTATACATGTCCTGCTGTAGAAAACTTGCCAAAACCTATGGCGTGATCAAAATGCAGAAAATTTGAAGTCTCGAAATTTCTCGTTTCCACAGAGCCGCTATTTTGATTTTGCTCTAAGAATCTTAAATTTTGCTGCACAAAATTATGGCACACAACTTTGGTAAAATCTTGAAGTTACTTTTCAAAAGTGACGGTTTTGTTGAAATGGACCCTATAAGTAATTGAAGTAGATATATACGTCCGTCGGAGGAGTGAAAAAGTTGAATGGCTCGATAGGATCATAGTCGCACATATCAATGTTCTTTCGAGGGCTCTCAGATGATGCATCCTCTTTTTTAACGTCCAAAAAATTAAGTCCAAAAATGAACGTCCAAATCTTTAATGTCCAAACTATACATCCAAGAACTAAAGTCCAAAATAATAAATGTGTGTAAATTTTAAGGTGAAATCGTGATTCTTTGAAGCTTGTTTGTTTAGGTTAGTGGGATCCAACAAAACCCTTGAAACTCCCAAAGTACTTGTACGATTTTTTTGTCTTCTTACTTTCTTTCCTAGCTTTTCTTAAAATCCTGTGACAGGGTTTGTATTTTTAATTAATGTTCCTTTTGATCTAAAAAAATTAAATTGAGTTTTTTTTTTTTTCATTTTTCTTTTAATAGAATAAATTCACTTATATAATTAGTTTCTTTAACTTTCTGCTGTCGGTTTTACTTTCATTTTTTTCTATGTTTCAGTTCATAGACAGGAACTCGGAGCTGCGGAGCCACAGTTCCAATCTAATTTTGCGTCTTTCCCGGCAAGAGATCATGCATGATAAATGCTTTAAGACCTGTAAATTTATCGTTCCAATATAAGGCCTATTCCGATCTAGCTCTCAAAAGGGGGCCAATAAGTATAGTTCAAATTGTAAGCATTTAAATTAATGAAGGATATGTGAAATAATTTGGAAAATACGCTGCGCATTTTGATTAGAATTTTATTTAATCTACAACATACTTAGCGTATTGGCCAAATTATTTCACCTTTACTTCATTTTATGCACACGGAAAAAAACTACGGTGAAAATAACCATACGGATATCTGATTTTGGCACTTGCTAGATGTTATGGTAATGTTAACCAGAAGTATACTATGTTTTGACTAGGTACTATGTGATTTTACCTGATTGCTTGTCGAATTTACTCAAAGTATCGGTAAATGTACCATACTTCTGGTCAAGTTTACCATAATATCTAGCAGGTGCCAAAATCAGGTATCCGTATGGCTATTTTCACTAATCTTTTTTTTTCCGTGCAATACTGCTGAATTGCGTCAAAATGTTTGAATATTTAAATTAATGTCTGCTTCTGAGAGAACACTTATTGTATTCGGTTTTTGAATGATAAATGTCAAGTTTTTAAATTATTTTCATATACTTTTCCGCTGAGTGACACTCACGATTTGATTTTAAGCAGTGGCGTAGCGTTCCATCTGGCAAAGTTGCAGTTCGTACATTTAAACCCACGAAAAATATCGAACTATTGGGTGTTCGGTGAACACCTTCGCATCCGACCTTTTACATGGGTTAAAATGGACTCAGTACAACGTTGTCATTTTCGCGCTACGCCACTGATTTTAAGTGAGGCTCCAGCTCCGAGTCCTTTCCTCATACGTAGGGCGACCATATCAAGTTGTAAGTTTTTGTTTGTTTATTGAGAGAAGATGTGATTGCGGTGTCGATAAACCTAAAACTATTTTTAAAATATTATCCTTAAAATCATTGAAAATTTGCTGTTCAGAAAAACATCACGCAATTCAAAACAACAGGGCAAATGATTTTCTTGAAAGCGTGGCAACAGTGCTCGTGCTAATGGAACAAATGGTTGTTACCTAGTAAATCGATGATATTGAGTCATCAAAGTCCCAATATAAAAGCCTTTCGTAGAATCAGAGGCTTGTGAATTTATAATTCAAACGCTTTTTTCTCTGAATACATTATTTTTGCGGTGTTTGTGTTGTTTTTCCGACAAGGTCGTAATTAATGAATACAAGAACTGCTCGACAGACAAAGTTGCGAAAATAAAACGAATTAAAAAAAGCCTTTAAATTAGAACCAGGTTTGCCCTTACAAGGTAAAAAAAGGAGAATCATTTGGAGTAGGAACTTAGATCGAAAACATAACGGGGTTGATGGGGGTGTATCTCACTTGAGTCTCGCGGTCAGAAAAAGGCTTACTTGCGTCCCGAATCAAGACATGAGGACTCTCTTGCGTCCCACGTCTAAAGTATCCATTATTATATATCTACGAAAATTGCAACATTGCCAAGAAAGAAAGGATGGCTAGCAATAAGTTACTTAATTATCTAGGCATCGAGGACGAAGGGAATAAGTGAAATAATTTGGAATGCAAAAAATTCCCAAACTCTGCTTCATTTTCAAAAAAACAAAATTTGAGAACTTTTTACTCCCCTTACCACAACCTGCGATTCAATGAGCATTTGTCTAGTAAATTTATTCTTCCACAAGTTTAAAAGGAACTGATTTGGTCAGAGTAGCGTGGTATTTGATGGGTATAGTAAAAACTTAATGTTACTTCGTCACCTGCCCGGCCAATAAGGATATATGGAATTTAAAAACGGAGAGGAGGCCATGGAAAGGTGTGGTAAAGGCAGAGAAGGGTTATAATATTATTGTAGTTGTGGGGTGTAAGGTGTGTATTATGACTAGAAAGGTACTTACAATGGCTAAAGCAATAATAAAATAATGAGGAAGCCGTTTTTTGTTCATTTTTGCGTTGAATTTCGCGTATTTGTTTTATAGCTTAGGCAGTTCACAGGTGTTTCGCCAGTTTTTAATTGAAAGAAGCGGTGTGGTTGCAGCTAAGCTGAGGAATACAAAATCCATTAGGGGGAAGCCCATTTATGAGAACACTGGTCATGATCAATGGTAACGCACCGCAATACCGCTAACACGCGGAAAAACTAAGTACACTAAGTTGCGCCTTCATTTTCTTCCACGCGCAACTTATCGTACACCACGCCGTTTACAGCGGCCACCAGGCACCAGACCAGAGTGTTATACCGCTGGGGCCTTTTTGCGCGTCGCACCGATGATACGCCATCAGTGCTGCCGTTTTTGCGTGTAATCAATAGTATTTTTCAATTCACCGATGATTCCACCGGTTTGAGAAAAAACTACTCGGTTCAGCTGAGTGTGTATGACTTTCCTGTACGAAAATACTCTGATCTGTAATCTTTTCTCAATCGGTACAAGCCTGGTTAAATCATTAAAATATTCGCAAGTTTTATAAGTAATCGACGACTTCACCGGTTGAGAAAAGATTACAGATGATTAGTGTTTTGTGTGCAGTACAGTCATACACTGAACTGAAACGTGTAATCTTTTCTCAATCGGTGAAATCATCGGTGAGTTAAAAAATGTAATTAATTATACGCAAAATGGCAGCATTGTACGCCACGCTCCGTGATCATCCCGTTTATCACTATGCACTCTGTTTCATTTCAAAGCTTTTCCTCTTTTATTTCGATGCCATGGCTTTTACTTTTCAGGAAATGTCTTGGATTTTTGACGTGGTTTTGCGTGGTTTGCATCAGTGGCGGCTCGTGCAATCTGGCAACCGTGCACTTTTGTCATTTAAATGTATGCAAAAAGATCGATACTAGGTGAGGCGCTACGCCTCACTAAGTAATCGATTATTTTACACTGTTTTAAATATAGGAAATCCATTGTTGCCACATTGCACGAGCCGCCGCTGGTTTGCATGTTTCCTTGGGTTTTTGTATCCAGTGGCGTAGAGTGCAATTTGGCAACGTTGTATTGTGTCCATTTCAACGCATGTAAAAAGAAAAGTCGAATGCGAAAGTGTTCACCGAACACGCAATAGTTTGATTTTTGTGTGTTTTTGAATGGACAAACTGCAACGTTGCCAAATCGTGCGCTACGCCACTGTTCGTATCTTTTCAAGTCCCCGCATAAATTTTACCACGCCACAATGTATCATTCCACTGTTAAAGGTTTATAATGTATTCGACCTCTACATCACATTTTTGATGAATTCGTTATCTTCACCCATCAAAAAGTTGAGGTTAAATTCCGTATATTTTTTATTGAATATTGAGGGGAAAAATACGATTTAAAGTCATACTTTTTTGCTTTGTCCCTGTTCTTACACAAATGTCACACTGATATTTGCTTATTCCACTATGACTGGGGAGTAGTTTTTTTTGTTCTTAGAACTATCAGGCTGTAAGTCTCACGACTAGTATGTATACTGTATAGTATACACCGTTTCAGAAGAGTTTGCCATTAACAGCTCTCTGTTCACATGCGTAGAAGGGTGAGCATTTTCGTATTTGGCGAAAATTGCCATCAACGCAACCAGTATAGAAACATTGAATGCACTTTATTTGCGAAGATTTCAATCCTGAAAACCTGCGCAGGGGACAAAACTGCGCCCTTCTACGCAGGTGTGCAAGGAGCTGTGAATGGCAAACTCTTTCAAAACAATCTCTAGCCTGCATAGGATCTGATTGAAGATGAATTGTGGCTCTCTTGTTTTCTTAACCATATTAACCCTTTCGATCACATGTCCAAGTGTACTCGTATGGGGCTCTTGCAATATTTTGCTATGGGGGATTCAAACCTGTAAAAATGACGGTGAGTACACTAAAAAATCACGAAATTCACTCTCAGAATCGGGCTAAATGGCGGAGAGACGCAGGTATCATGGGAGATTCCTATCTAATAAATTGAGACATATCTCTGTGTTTCCGTGGAGGAAGTGACATAATAGACAGGAATCTCCCATGATATCTGCGTTGAACTGCCATTACAAACTTGCCGTTATAGCAGTTATGTGAGTTTATTA
The DNA here is from genome assembly GCA_011764245.1 of Trialeurodes vaporariorum. Taxonomy (NCBI): domain Eukaryota; kingdom Metazoa; phylum Arthropoda; class Insecta; order Hemiptera; family Aleyrodidae; genus Trialeurodes; species Trialeurodes vaporariorum. Next base: position 10,478,928 of record VMOF01000035.1, on the reverse strand, counting down.
CTGAATTTTAGACTTTCTAAGTATGGTTTTCGTGATTTTTGCTGGTCTATACTTTTGATTGGACTATTTATTTGCCTATTGCAAAAGTTTGCAAGAACCCCATTGGCCAAAAACCTTTAAGTAGATTTATCATCAATTTATCGTGTATGAACTTTTCAAGACAAATTGTTATCACAGACTTCACTTTTAGCATGAACTTTCAAAAGAGACATTTCACCAGAAAGATTTATATTACAGATTAAAAGGTTGAAATTTATGATTTTTATTGATGGCTTTTTTTTCAATAATTTTTGCCACTTCTTTTCTATCTTAGACCATAGCAAGCCATCCGGACTAAACAAAAAAAAAAAAAAAAAAAAAAACAACTTTGAATTTCCTGAAATGTTTTCTTTTTCGATCCAGTTTGAGACGAACAGCTCTTATGGGTCACGTGACCGATGGTAAGTCACTTTACGAGCCAAGATAAAACAGATGAAAAGGCCCGGAGCTCTCTCTCGGCATCAGTCTCTAGAGTGGAAATAAAATGAAACAAAATGGAGAAAAAATTGAAAACGAAAAAATTGTATTATAAAGGCGTGACTCTTTCATTTGTGTCTTTTCAAAAGTTGTAATCGCGCTTAAATGCCGTCGGCGCGGTCTCCTTTTCAAAGCGTAGCATCCTAAGCGGCGGCCTCCTTCTCCGCTCCTTGCTTTTGATTCAGTGTTGCCAGATCGAGGGTAAAAAGCCGTATCGTCCCCATTTGAATCAATGTAAAAGGTACGGTTTTTTCACCCCAATCTGGCAACACTGTTTTGATTCAAAGAGAGGTCTCTCTGAGTTAGTTATCCCCCCACCCCACCCTGAGTTGAGACATGCACTATTCGAACGGCCCGGCGCGGCGCAGCACTCGGTCCATTTAAAACCCATTGAAAAGAATAGATTATTGGCTGCGCGATGGACACCTTCGGGTTCAATGTTCGACATTTCACACGGATTTAAATGGACGAAATGCAACGTTGCCAAATCATAAACCACGCCATTGGTAGATATTTTTTGGACTTGAAAAGGCAGAGTTTTTATTTTATTTTTTTTTCAATAGCAAAGAGTCGGCACCAATATCTCCAAGCATGCGCAGTTAGAGCAAACCTGTGGTTCACGATGGTGGCAGTTCTCAAGTTCAAAAACAGGAGATGGGGGCTTGGATATTTGAAACGTGATTACTTTTTCATCAAATGAATGAAGCAAATGGAGTCACTTGCGCGAATGAATTATTATTGTCGGACGCGTTTCTCGCGGGCACGGCCGGGCATCATCAGCGACTCAATATTATACCAATAATAATAATAATCAATAATATACTTTTTCATATTTTATTTGTTTTTAATTTATTTTATTTGTTTTTAATTTATTTTATTTGTTTTTAATTTATTTTATTTGTTTTTAATTTATTTTATTTGTTTTTGATTTAGTTTATTTGTTTTAAATTTATTTTATTTTTTTAATTTATTTTATTTGTTTTTGATTTATTTTATTTGTTTTTGATTTATTTTATTTGCTTTTGATTTATTTTATTTGTTTTTGTTTTATTTTATTTATTTTTAATTTATTTTATTTGTTTTTAATTTATTTTATTTGTTTTTAATTTATTTTATTTGTTTCTAATTTATTTTATTTGCTTTTAATTTATTTTATTTGTTTTTAATTTTCTTGTTTTTTTAAAAAATAATGAGGAGGGGGGTGAGCCCCAAACTCTCCCTATCCATGGACATCCTATCCATTCTCATTTCCGCACAAAATCGTTTCCGCACAATCATTTTTTTTTGCACACTGTGGAAACGCTGCGGGAGAATGAACTTAATTTTTATACGGGACATGTTGTGTTCTTTTGAAAAGTCTGTGGTTTAATCTATCGTGCACCAATTCTCATTCATTGTACTGCCGAGCACATTGAAGTGACTCAGGAGCAGATTAGGCAACCTGCAATACATACGATTTTCCTATGAGCGTACGTGGTTGCATGCAAAACCACCCAGCTCTCGAGTCTTTTTCAGTGTGCACGGTAGTCGGTATAAAGTAGCTGACTCTCCTCAACATCCGATCAAACAAGGTGGTTTTAAAACGAGTTTGCTCTAATTATTTTGGGTCAGGAGGGAGAAGCGAAGTTTTAAAAAGGAATTAAGAAGTGAAATTCCTAATTTCATTAAAGCTGAGGGGAAAAGGAAGTTGCCACGCCCGCAGGGATTTAACCTCGGAAGGGGAATCCAACCTGATGTCAAATAAAACGTGGGAAAACCAAAAAATGGAGACATGGGCTTTAAATAGGTAACGAATTTTAAAGAAAGAGTGGTTTTCTGAGACGTTATTTTAAAGACACAAGGCAGAAAAAGCCATGATGGAAACCTTTTATGGACATCTTACCTGGACTTGGTTTGTTTGCATATCTTATTCATTCATCCTAAAAAGTTGAAAACAAAAGATTGGATCGATCCATTTGAAAGGACCCCCCCCCCCCCATGACACCAAAATTTGTCCTAAAAAAAGGCAATTGTTTGCGTTTTCAGACAAATTTTACCAAATTAGTATCTTTGGACCCCCCCCCCCCCCCCCCATGACAATTTTCGGACCCCGTCCCCCCCCTCCCCCCACCTAGAAAAATTCCTGGTTACGCCGCTGACCTAATAAGTAGAAAACAAAAGATTGGATCGATCCATTTGAAATTGGTTTAAGTAGAAGGTGAAATTGTTTTAAATTGGCTGTTTGGACACAGAAATCGAAATAACTGTTTCTTTTGGAAGAAGTCCTTCCTTTGCTTGCATATCTTATTCTTCAACCTAAAAAGTAGAAAACAAAATCTGGAATCGATCCATTTGAACTTGGATTAAATAGAAGGTGATCGTGTTTTAGATTGGCTGTTTGGACACTGAAATCGATATAACTGTTTCTCTTGGAAGGATTTACACAATAAAAAAACGGATAAATAACAGAAACAAGTAAAACATTTTCACCTGGATGGCTGGGTAGTTGTATAACAAGTAGAATTATGTGTCCAGATAGTCACTCCAAAACACTTGTGCTTTCATTGAAAACCACTTTCCACTAAATTAATTACAATTTTTGATTTAAGAAAAAATAAGAGGCAAACAAACCTGAGGGCCGATCATTTACTTTATCGTTAAACCGATCAATTAAACTGTCTACGAGTGATGCTATTGGTCGAATATTGTAAAACTTGGCTGTTGCTATGGTAACCATCGTTATAGTGTCCGTTTTTTAAATTTTACTCATGAATAGCCTTTACAAAACGAGACGCTTAACGATGGTTACCATAGCAACAGCCAAGTTTTACAATTTTCGATCAATAGCATCACTCGTAGACAGTTTTATCGATCGGTTTAACGATGAAGTAAATGATCGGCCCGCTGAAATGTTAAAGTTACACGATAAAGAAAAAATGGAAATTTGAAATTTGAAACTTGGACCAAAATTGAGGCAATTCCCAGCAAAATCGGAAATTACTCATCAAATCTACTCATCCCAATAATTCAGCTTCATGACTTAATGAAAATTTCCTCAAAAGAACGCAGCTGATGTTTTACGGGTATTTTTTACGAAGACCGCATCGATTGCAAAATCCAAACTTTAAACTGACGCAGCGCTGGCCGCTGAAAGTATGTTTATATTTAGCTATTCATAATTGATTGAATGTATTTGATACTTTTGTATTCTTATAGTTTTGTGCTATGGGCATTGGACAGATAGCTTTAATTGTTATTTTAAATGTATGGACATGGTGGATGTTTAAAAGTATTTTTCAGTTATTGAATTCAAACAGGTGTGTGGAGGGTGTGTTGGAGGGGGGAGGGGTCCAGATGTTTTCTGATGCCGATTTTGGAAATAAATGTGGAGCCTGGTGCTTACTAATGGAATTTACCGCATGTTTGATTATATCTGAAAATAAGCATTGCAAATAAATATGGAAATGTTGCTTTCAGTTCATTTGACCACATGATGAAGGTCGAATTCGAGTGTGTTCGTCGCACACACACTCCTTCAATATTTTTAATCGGTACAAACAAGACAAAATGCAAGTCGCGAGAGGCGCAATATAACACTGGAAACGACTCATCTTAGAGTCATAGCCATCTTAAAACATATTAGGTATATGATGAATATTTCTAAACAACTCTATTGATTTTCACTAATAAATTAGTTGATCACGAATCGAGTTTTTACTTAAGTTATTAGTGGTTTTGGCGAAATTTCTTTAAAACCCACCGAGGAAGGACTCTGTTGAAAGAGAAAAGAAAGTGTAGCAAAAATCGATCGACAACTGTATACAGCTCCGTCCGGTCAACGAGTACCCACCTCCCCCCCCCCCTTCACTACCCCCGGTCAGTTTATTTTTATTAGGTAAGTTTTCTTTTAATCTCAGCTTCCTTCCTTTCGCCCGTCTTATTCGCCGTGTTCACTCTGATTCATTAATTTGTTTTCAACTATTTAAAAATTTCATTTAATTTGCTGCAAAGACGGTTAATTTGTTCATTCATTTTTCAGAAGAGGGAAACGGATGAGAGAAAGAGAAACAGAGAGATGAGAGAGAGAGAGAAAGAAAGAGAGAGAGAGAAAGAGAGAGAGAGAAAGAGAGAGAGAGAAAGAGAGAGAGAGAGAGAGAGAGAGAGAGAGAGAGAGAGAGAGAGAGAGAGATAGAGAGAGAGAGAGAGAACGAGAGAGAAATCCTGAACTAAGAACTTACTGTTGCACGTTGTGCTCGCAGCGTTGTCCGTTGTCGAGTGAGCGTTATGTCTGATTATAAACTTTGGTGAATTATATCGATACGATTCTCCATCCATCGTGGTCCATTTATCTGATCTTGAACAATTTATTTGTACTTTGGGTCCACAACTCTTGGTATCCTGGAACGGTGGACAGATTAAAAAGGAATCTAGAATTACTGAATTTGCTGAAGAGTAGACAATTTTAAGCATTTTCTTTTGCAGAGCTCGTGTTTCTGCACTAAGAGTTCTGATTGAAACAACAATAATCTAAATGATTGAATATAGTTCCCGAGAAGAAATTGGGGAGTTCTTTGGAAAAATCATGTATAAAATATAGAGGGTGTGCTCGTTATTCTGTAAGATTCAAATTTCAAAGTGTTACTTTGTGTGCTTCTGATCAGTTGATCGAATTGTTTTTTTTTCTTATACCTGACAATAATTGGAGCGTATAGACCATTCGTCAGATAACCCGTTAAACTATAATAACACATTAACACTTTGAAAATATGAATTTTACAGAACAAGCATCAGTGGTGTTGCGTAAGATTTGGCAACGTTGAACTTTCTCCATTTAAATTCATTGAAAATATCGAACTACTGGGTGTTCGGTGAGCACCCTCGTATTCGACCTTTTACGTGGGTTTAAATACACAAAATACAACGTTGCCAAATCGCACGCTACGCCACTGACAAGCATTCACTCTGTTTTATACGTGGTTTTTCCAAACAATTTCTCAATCACTCCATCAGACCGATGTAAATCATTAGAAATTCTCGGAATTTTTAAAATGAATTCTGAAGATTTTAGTTAAAATATCTGGCTTTGTAAAATTCTTACTTTTGTCTTCAGAATTTCTGCGGTCAGATAAAGTATAACAATTTCTATTCGGGGATTTTTTTTTTTTTTTTGGCTTCTCGCTTTTCGGTGAGATCACTTTTCTCACTTTTCTTTTCCTTCTCTAAATGAAAGTAAGGGACCTTCAATTTCCCCTATTATGATCCCTTTTCCAAAACAATTGGGGAGGGGGATTTGGGGGGGCCGGGGGGTCCAAAGACCCCCGAACCGAGCCTCAGTGGTGGCTCGTGCAATTTGGCAACCATGCGCTTATTTTCCATTTAAACCTATGCAAAAGTATCGATATGTTGCAGTTGCAGTTGCACCTCCTGAAGATCGATTGTTTTACATAGGTTTAAATAGATAAATTACGTTGTTGCCACATTGCACGAGCCGTCACTACCTAGCCTCCTCTAGAGTCCCTTGATGGAAATATTGTATAGGGAGTACCGACACGAGCTCAACGAGTTGTGATTGGTCGTTGGTTTTAGGCTCTCACGGAGTCGAACAGGAGTCGACGACATCGAAGGCTCCACACGAAAGGAGTCGATTCGTAGAGGAACGTATGGGAACGGACCGGAATGCCGGCAAATCCGCCAGTCCACCACTGGTCCACTGTTGAACTTAACCTTCGAATTCGTTCAGGCAGTCGACTAAATCGACTCCTGTCAAAATGCATAAAGTGTCGTGTCGGTACTCCCTATACAATATTTCCATCAAGGGACTCTAGCCTCCTCCAGCCTCCTCCCTCCGATTCTGAATGATAAAAATATACTTCACGTTGTTATCAAAACAGACAAAGGAAAGCTCAAAAAACGTGAAATAATTGGTCGAGTATATCTCTGCACCCTTCTGAGGAGGTTTCACGCTACCCCAGTATTCTTTTCTGCACGCATCATTACTACAAAATTTTCACATCGGTTGAAGAAAAGAAAGAAAGTATAATTTGCAAACGCAGACGCAAAAGGTAAGCGCTAGTGCAACGGCAAAAAGCGAGAAGTTCCACGAAACAAAAATGAAATTACTTAAAGTTTGATCGTAAAAGTAAATAACGTTTAAAAATTACGAGCTTGCTGATTTTGTTTCATTACCCGTGAATTTTTATCTCTTGGCTCGAACTGTAGGAATAGGAAACGCGCCAATTTGCCGAGCATGACTGCCTTGATAAAACCGGGGACTTTGGTGCCTCGGACCCCTCTGTGGTAAACATTCAATGTAACGACCGATAAACCAGATGCCAGTGTAACCAGACAAATGCTTACGCCATAGTACATACCTATAATGCATAGAAAAACAATCAAAAACATTTACATCGGCATAAAGTTAAAAGTGATCTTTTTTCTCTCCCTGTTTTACAACTCTACAGAGCATCAGAGGGTCACAAAACATCTAGATTTCTAGGAGGCGTTAAAGTGTTGAATGGTCTTCAGTTTTAAATACAGTAATTCCATTGCAGAGCTATTAAGAATACGAAAAGTTATTGCTCAGAAAAGTCGATGCGTTTCTCCATTTTTACGGCAAATTTAATAAAAATAATGATTTCTACGCATCTGAAGACCCTCACCAGCTTGTTTGAATGACAATAGTAAGTATTCCATACGAATATTAAAGTACAATAAGTGTCAGATATTAAAGTCAATAGTTCGCGCGACAACTACTCAGTTAGCTGAGAGAGACATTGCGTTCTAGCGTTATTTTGCTTTGAATCGGGAGACGAAACTCGTCAGTCGTCCTTTAAAATTTTAAAATGCGTCTCTCCAGTAAAAAAAAAAAAAAAAAAAAAAAAAAAAAAAAAAAAACAACAACAATTAACTTTATTTCAATTTTCCATGTGGACATAGATCCATGTGGAAAAAGGTGATTCCAAGTTGACCGTTTTTCCCCCAGGAAAAACTTGTGTAAAAACTTACTTTTTCGGTCCATTCTTAGTTCTTGGGTTACGTCTTCAACATTCATGTAAATAACGGGGAGTACCATTCTTGCTCAACCTACTTAACCCTTTCCATACAGTGCTCGGGTATACTCGTTCTCGTTGCCTTTAGATTTTCCTGATGATCCATTAGATCCTGTCAGGCGCCTTCAATTCGTCGTATAGGCAATTCCAGCTCCTCCGAGTACGAACAGTTAACTACCTTCCTTTTTACGAACAGAAGAATGCGGTGGTTTTTTTGAACTGACCTGCGATCATTAGAGGGTTAACCCTTTCAATACCACGCCAGAGTATACTCGTTTTTGTTACTATGGATCTACATCACAACATTTCAATTTTTCATAGACAGAAGTTTCTCCAAGTTGGGACATTTGCAAAATAATGGTCTGAAGATTGCCTTCAATTAAACGGATAGGCAAAATTAACACCCCAGAGTACGAATATTTTTCTACCCACTCAATGAAAGCGAGTGAGTGGAGATTTGTCTTCGTAACCTGGGAGTAAAAGGGTTAAGCCCTGATATACGTTGTATATTGCATACATTATGTCCAGTTCCACTATCTTCGTCTCAGCTATAATAAAATAAGAGGATGGAAATCTTGAATATGAATGACTAGAGTACGTACTTATAAGAGGTGTTTTTTCTGTTGGGGGTAACGTTTCTCTTATTGTCATCAAAAAGACCGTCATCGAGAGCAAAGCACTGATGCCCAGTGTCACTTTTTCTCCTGATTCGGAAGGCACATAGAATACAAGTAATGCTGGGAAACAAAAGAAAAGAAAACAAAATGAATGACAAGATAATTTACACTTGTTGGTTTTTAATCATAGATTCGTAGACTTATGCAAGAGATTTCAAGATTTTGTTTTTGTTTTTGTTTTTTTTTTTAAATGTAAAAAACTGGCTTTTACTCTGGCTTTCACTGATGAGCGTTTTACTGAAAATTGTTCCCCCTTTCCCTTCACCCCTAAAATTTGGAGGTCTGGGGGGCTTTAGCCCCCTTAGCCCCCCCCCTCCCCAGCGTACACCATTGTGTGTACCCATCTCTTTCTATAGTTTCGAATTGTTTTACGGCATATTATTATCAAAATCGTGTTAAAATGTCTCGAGGAATTCATTTCAGTCAAAACATCACTCGAAAGATGTCTCTAAATACGATTTTTGAAATTAGAGTGAGATGGCCGTACATGGGGGTTATACGTGAGAGCGAGAGAGACAAACTGTTTTTGTACGGAACGCTCGTCACCGGCTGCCGCCATTACTAAAGCCCTCTATATCATATAGGTTTTCATCATAAAAGTGCATGTTTGGCATAGTTTGGGCAGGATGGTTCATTTTATAGGTCCCGAGCAGTCTATATACAAGGGAGAAAAATTAGCGAATGAACGTACTTGCAATCTGCATTGAAGCACATTCTTTAAGAGGAGTGCCTATCGACCTTGACTGACGGGTCTAGTCCGAAGCACAAATTCAAATGAGTCGATCATTGATTGATGAATATATTAATAACTCTTCATTCTGTTGTTCGATGCGTCCGCTGTTGAAAGGTTTTTAATCCGGAGGATTTTCCGAAGGTAACAACTTCTCGAGAGGAGGGGATGCTCCCTGGTGAACTTAGAATAGAGGTTTTATATTGACTGAAGAGGGGGGAAGGCGATCGGGAAGGTGAGAGGGATGGGCTGATAGGGTGGGTGAGGGAGAGGGAGAGAGAGAGAGAGATAGAGAAGGGATTGAAAGATGCAGCGGAGGGATATCGAGAGCTGCCATTCGTGCCTATCGGAGGTGTTTCAATGGCACAAAAAAAAAGTCCTTCAAATATTGAACTGCTACTCAGTGCTTGGCCTCTCATCGTCGCAAGAGAAATTTTGAGCCTGTTGTTTAAGGGTATCCAGCACAGTGTTGCCAGATGGAGGGTAAAAAGCCGTATCGTCCCCATTTAAATCAAAGTAAAGCGTATAGCTTTTTCACCCCAATCTGGCAACACTGATCCAGCAGAGCTGCCGTTTCGCGTATAATTAGTGACATTTTTTTTTTTCACTGATGATTCCTCCGGTTGAGAAAAGATTACAGAGTTCAGTTCAGTGTATGACTATACTGCACGAAAATACTCTGAATCGATGCAACTGTTTCTTTTGGAAGCTAATTCAATTATCGGACGAAAACCTTCACCCGAACCAATGAATGTGCATTTCATTATCCCACCGGAACTGTTTGTTTGGCAACAATGGATGACGTCGATGGTGTACCCAAACCTCGGAATTTAGGCTTTTGTCCTGTATTCCTGCAGCTCAGCCCTACCCCAGTTACATTTTGCTCTATTTTTTTTGTTTTTTTGTTTTTGTTTTCGTTTTTTTTTATTATTATTTTTTGCAACCGTAAGTTGTTTGGGAGTCGGGCAGGACTCATTAATTAAAAAAAAAAAAAAAAATAGCAACAAAGACCAAAGAAAGAAAATTAAAAACAGAAAAATAATACCAACCATTTTTTATTGACTTTTGATCAACTTCTATAACATCAGGACTCTCTGGTCATGTTTGCTTGCAGAGCGTGAGAAAATCAACAAATTGTATTAGTTTTGTTGTGTTCATTTTATAATCCCCAGTTCCAAGTTAACTCGAAAAAACTTCGATGTAGTTTTAACAGTTGCATGAACGGATTTTGGCTCACCATTATTATTGCAAATGATATTATACACGTCTCAGTGGCGTAGCGAGCAATTTGGCAACGTTGTACTGTGCCCATTTAAACCCATGTAAAAAGTCGAATGCGAAGGTGTTCACCGAACACCCACTAGTTCGATCTTCTTAATGGTTTCATATGAACGAACTGCAACGTTGCCCGATTGCACGCTACGCCACTGACACGTCCCACGAGTCAAGTTTCAGAAGCCCCTTAGATATTTTTATCGTTGAGTTATTGCTTTACCGAGAATCTCTCCGGAGACCAATTTGAAAATTACATTGTAGCAGGAAAGAAGAAGAAAGCGCTCTTTTATTTCCCCCCTCTTTTATTTCTCTCTTTTAAAAGAGTATAAGAGTGCGGTTATAAAAACGCTTGAGGTTATGAAATAATTTACTTATTCAACTCCGTGCGAATGAGTTGATGAATTGTCGCTCGCCGAGACTCACTTTACGCTGCATTTGAAGCGCACCTCCCCCCTTTCCGCCACTCGGTCGAAATGTAAAAAGGCTTTGAGAACGTGTTTCATTACAATGCTAAACTCTCTTGCTCGAGTGTGCCACACATTATACAGAGTCCATTAATACATCACAACGCATTCTTATACTTTTACTTCATTTTAGCCTCGCGTACACGGAAGAGGAAAAGCTCGAAGCCGCGCTTCCTAACCAGGAAGTGAATTCATCCTCCCAAAGTGAACTTTACTATCAGATCAGGGGCGAAGATTTGAAGTGGTGAACTTTTCAGGGGACAACGAACGCCTAAGTCAGCAAAACCATTTATAGCCAATCAGGTTTGTTGTCCCGCTCAGGGTGGTTGGTATAGTCAGGAGTGCTGGGGTGGGGAGAACAAGACCCCCATCAAAAGTTATTCCTCTAAATAATAATGGGTAGGTGTTCCAGCGTTTTTTTGAAATTCACAACCATTCCTCTTTTTTCAGGCCCTCAAAGTTCGTAAAATCGAAAAAAAATTGAAAAAATTTTGTGGGCCATAAAATTTAATTTTGAGTCATTTCAGCCCAAGGATGTATTTTTTTCTGTAAATACCTTGCAATTTAGAGTATTTTAGGTCCACAGTTTTTTAAATTACGAGCTTTTTAAACTCGAGCTTTGAATTTTTGAAAATAGGTCAAAATCGAACTTTGACCTTTGATATATCGAAAACGAAAACCTATATTGACCTTCGCGGTTTGCGCCAAAAGTCTTAGAATTTGATGCCCTTTCGATCAATGTATCACAAGATGGGGGTCACCTTTTGAAATATTAGAGTTAGGGGGGGACCCCCTCCCCGTGCCCCTCCCGGGAGCGGGGAAAACGAAGCCCCCCTGAAAAGTTGTCCCCTTTGAAAATATTTTAGACGTATTTCGGCGTTTTTCGTAATTCGACGCCGTTCTCGAGAAATTCGAGATGGTACATATTTTCTTCAACACCCTGTATACACATCCAGTCCGTGGAGCTTTTCTTTTATTTTCATTAAAAGTTGTATACTTTTCAGAGCTGCCGTTTTGCGTATAATTAATGACATTTTTCAATTCACCGATGATTCCGCCGGTTGAGAAAATTTTACACAGTTTAGTTCAGATTATGACTGTAATGCAGGAAAATACTCGCATCTGTAATCTTTTCTCAACCGGTGGAGTCGATGACTTTAAAAAAAAAAAAAAAAAACTTGTGCATATTTTAATTAATTAATGGAGCTTCCGCCGATTGAGAAAATATTACAGATCAGCAAGTGTTTTCGTGCATTTCAGTCATACACTGAATTTATTGAGCTGTTTAATCTTTTCTCAACCTGAGGAATCATCGGTGAATAAAAAAATAGCATTGATTTTATATACGCAAAATGGCAGCCCGGATACCTTTTGACAAAGCTGTGTATCTAGCAGCTAAGCCCTAAACACTCACACTATCAAACACACACATACACACCCTTATAAGTCAACGCTTCAAAATCCTTTCAACTGATTTTGGACCGCCATAATACACCAATGGAAACCCAACCCCGACGTTTAAAGGGCTGAGAGTAAAACTCCGAATGCATTTTTAAACCCCCCCCCCCCCGGCCTACCTTCCAACCTCGCAATATCGATACAATGGGCGGATCTCCTTGTGAATATTTTTTCATCAAATATATCTTGTTGTATATTATATGTACGGAACTACGGAGCAGTGTAATAGTACATTGTTCATCGAAGTAAATTGTGTTTGGCTTACGGGAAGTGGCTCCCGGCGAATTTTGATGAAATTGGAATATGTTGTGTATAAGAGTCTTCTAAGATTTTTTTTTTTTTTTTTTTTTTTAACGACGCAGGTTTTCACGGTATTCGCGTCTGAAGATGGCTCTTATTTTCTGAAGTGCCATGCTTTCGGATACGCAGACTGTGTTATTTGAACGGTTCGCGCGAATTGATATGATACAAGTGCCTCCTCTCTCTCCCTCTCTCTCTCTCTCTCTCTCTCTCTCTCTCTCTCTCTCTCTTTTCTCTCTCTCTCTCTCTCTCTCTCTCTCTTTCTCTCTCTCTCTCTCTCTCTCTCGACCTCCCATCAGTTCACTCGTTCACCGCTGTTCAGGGGTTTGCCTCGTTCCTTCATCCCTGTTCTTAAAGGCCTTCTTACACGCTCAAATTACAAGAGTTGTCCCAAAAGAACTGCACACTTTTGTATGGGGGACGAACGAAAGCAGATATGAAAAAACGGGTTATGACTTGCGATCGATTAGTAATTACCAATACAAATTCAGACCAACTGAAGCTTTGTAAGTTGAGCATTCACTGAGTTACAGCGTTTTAAAATTGATATGTCGAGCTGATCACTCCAGGATTTTTAGCATGTTTTTCTAGAAAAAAAAGAGACTTAAAAAATCAAAAGTTCTCAAGAGAATGAAGGGAAGTAGAGAAGAGAAAAAATCGGAAGCCTAACACAGTGTCAAAGGGCGGCAAAATGGAGGGGTCGCATTTTTTTCAGTCTTAGCAAGATTCTGCAAAATTTGTTTAAACAAATAAAACCACTTGATTTCTTAACTTTTTTTTTTTTTTTTCTTAAAAAAACATGCTAAAAATCCCAGGGGCCGAAAAATGTTGGTCCGAAATACGACTCCTCCTAGATGTATGGTGAGGCCGTAAACTATCTACTAGCATGCTCGAATCCTCAACATCCACGAAAGTCGTTTGACCATTTCGGACCAACATTTTTCGGCCCCAGAGGGGTCAGCTCGACGTGTCATTTTCAAAACGCTGTAACTCAGTGAATATTTTACTTACAGAGCTGAATTTGGTTTGAATTTGTAGGTGACTACTGGGACAAACGCCTTTCACAAACCGTTTTTTGATAACTGCTTTGGTTTGCCCCCCAGAAAAAAAGTAAAGTACTTTTGGGACACCATAGTTGTTTAAATAACAGTCAAATCGGCATCGATGAGCCGAGGTTGAGATCCACCACAAAACGGCAGGTAGAGCTTGTTTCAGAAGTGTAGGCGGACCAAAACCATAACCTTTGGCGAATTTTCAACTTTAATTCCTTCAAATCAATACCGAATTTGCCCCTGACTTTATTATTTCGTGTCTAAAGTTTTCCTCAATGAAAAGTGAACACTCAATTTTCATTTTTTATTTTCATCGAGTAATATCAGAAATAATGTTGAAAAATTCCAAAGATTATCGGTCTAGGTCCGCCTACACTTCAGAAACGAGCTCTAATCCAACCGTTGCATGCTCCGTTGGTTAAAACGTGGTCAAACAACTGTGCGATTTGACTCTCCGTCAAACTGCCGAGTCATTTGACGATGAATGGTGTGTCATCTGTTCACCAATCTACTTTCAACAAAACAAATAATAAACCCCGCTTTTGAGGTGTTTTGGTCAAGGTTATGTTTGAATTTTAGAAATGTTAGGTTGGCAATTGTACTGTTTCCGTTGGATTTCAGCTCACCGATGCCGATTTGACGATCCTACTTTGAGCGTGTAAAAAGAACTTAACTTCTCCGTCAATTGTCCCCCAGCCAAGAACGATCGTAGAGGGAAAGATAATGTTGACGTGGGAAGTGAAAGAAAGAGTAACTTTAAATTTTCATTCGTTCAAATAAAAGAGAAACTTTGACCTTTTAATTTTAAAGCATTCCTCGCTGACAATTCAACGCCTCCAATTCATTTACATCTATAGTTGTATTTGTATCCAAGGTAGATGGAGGAAGGTATGGTCAATGGGCGGAGCCTTTAAGTCAGTGTGAGTGTAGGTGACACTGACGTCAGCGTCACCTACAACGCTCTCAACCGTCTCCTGGGATTTTCGGCGGTCAGTTTGAACTAAACGCTGTGAAAAACGCTATGGTTAGGTGACACTCAGGCAAAGAACGCCATTGGTGAGGTGACGCTTACGACACAAGCGTTGGGCACTCACACCCTCACAACGACTCTCACTGCCAGGCTACTCACACACTCTCATCAGGCTCCGCCCATTGACCATACCTGTTCCTCCATATACAGGGTGTCCCAGACCTACCGTACCAGGCCTTTTTCTCGGCCCCTATTCGACATAAAAATCTAAAAATTGTTACACGTATGTTATTTTCAAAAATGATTTTCGGTTGTCGAACGAGAGGTATTGTTGTATTAAAGGATTAGGAGTACCCATTTGACTCAATTTTTGAACTTCTTTCGCTTTTAAAGTGGGGATCCCCAATACCGAAAAAGGGTTAACCCCCCCCCCCCCCCCCCCAAAACCTCCCAAAGATAGTTGGGGGGCTTTGAAATCCCATAATTTGAATTTGCATCGTTAAAATTAATACATAAGTGTGCCAATTTTTAGATTTTTATGTCGAATAGCGGCCGAGAAAAAGGCCTGGTGTGGTAGGTCTGGGACACCCTGTATACCTTGAGTTGTATTATATCGTCGTCCATCTAACACATAGGCGTAAGGGGAATCTAACATTCCATGATCATCTTTCACGGTCTACATTTTTCGAAGGACAATGCATGTACGAATAATCCTTGCAATTTTTTTCTTTTGTTCTTCACGAGCCATAGAATCACAGAAAAATATTAATTGAAGTAATTGGGCTCTTGCAAACTTTTGCTGTGAGCAAATGAATAGTCCATTCAGATGTAAAAACCAGCGAAAATCACGCTCAGAAAGTCTAAAATTTAGTAATAAACCTACGTAACGATACTTTAATAGCAAGACCGTAATGGCTGTTCGAAGCAGGTATCATGGAAGATTCGATTCCTGTCTATTATGTCACTTTCTCTATACGGAAACACAGAGCGATATGTCTCAATTTAGATAGGAATCCCCCATAATACCTGCGCGTCGAACCACCATTAAGCTCGATTCTGAGAGTGAATTCCCTGACTCTATAGTGTACTCATCGTCATTTTTACAGGTTTTTATGCAACTATTCAATCCCGTGTAGCAAAAGTTCGCAAGAGCCCCATTGAATGATTAATCGCAGTTGAAAAAATGAAAATGAGTTTGGAAATTTTGAAACGTTGGATTTTACATACTCCTATGCATCAGATCGACGTCGATGCAATAAGAAAAAAAAACGCTGTAAAATGTCAAAGATTATCGGTCTAGGTGCGCTTATTCTTCTGAAACGACCTCCATCGCTACGATGTCGGCAAACCACGGGCCCCTTGAATCATCTTCACATTTTGGGCTCCCGTCGAAGGCTAAAGGAAGTGTGTGCACTGTGCAATGTGCATGCAGCCTGCAACCTAACTCTATTATTACACGCCTACTTAATCTATTTTTGAACGGGACTAGAATAAACACGACGCAATCAAGTTATGAATGCGATTTTGAAATGTGGATCCGCTGCACGAGAGAAACCAGGTTTTTCTAATTAGCAAAACACAAAGTGTGCGAGAAATGTTGTTGTAGGCTGCGCTCCCACTCAAACACTTGCACCGGCTGACTTTTCTATATTTTCCTTATGCTTTCGAACGAAACCGAATTCAAGATTCCCCGCCTCTCTCTCTCTTTACCCTTTTAAACACGCGCGCGTCAGAATAGGTTAAAGAGAGAGGGGAGGGTTTTTTTAGAAGAAGAGTGAAGGGGAGAAAAGGGAAAAGAGAGGAAAGAGAGAGAGAGAAGAGAGAGGGGAGAGAGAGGAGAGGAGAGAGAGAGAGAGGGAGAGAGAGAGAGGAGAGAAAAGGGGAGGAGAGGGGAGAGAGAGAGGAGGAGGAGAGAGAGGAGAGGAGGGAGGAGGAGAGAGAGAGAGGGGAAGAGAGGGAGAGAGAGAGGAGAGAGAGGGAAAAGAGAGAGAGAGAGAGAAGAGAGAGAGAGAAAAGAGAAAAGAAAAGGAGAGAGAGAGAGGGGGAGGGGGAAGAGGAGAGAGAGAGAGAGGAGAGAGAGAGAGAGAGAGAGAGAGAGAGAGAGAAAAGAGAGAGAGAGAAGAGAGAAGAGAGAGAGAGAGAGAGGAGGGAGAGAGAGAGAGAGAGAGAGAGAGAAAGAGAAGAAAAGAGAGAGACGAGTCCATGGATCCGCCTCTGGTTTTGAAGACGGATGTGAATTTGATGGCTGATTAGGATGCAATACAACTGACTAAATTTGGAAGACAAGAAAAGAGAATAAAGTTTTCGTAAGAGAATAAGGGAAGAGAAGGAAACAAACATGTTGCCGGCTTGCTATTACGGCTTGGCGCGCTGAGAAATTCCGCGAATTCTCTTTTCTTGCTTCATTAAAACATACACGTTAGCCCTTTCTGTCACGAATTATGAAAGAAAGGTCACTGTAATGTGAAATATCATTAATTAAATTGAACGACTTTTTCTTATATGATTTCATGTTTGAGTCAATTTTTCCGAATTTCCCTAAGGATCCATGTAAATGGTCGTCCATTATTATGGACACTGTAACGGAAAGGGTTAAACAAGGATTTATGAAGGAATAAAACCTCTTCTCTTTGCCTTTTCCAAACATCAGTGGTAGTTCGTGAAATTTGGCAACCCGGGGCTTTCATCCATTTGTTTCTATGAAAAACAACTGATTTGATAATGAAGCAGCGCTTCGCCAACATTCGATTTTTATTAATAGATTAAAATGGAGGAAAGGCATTGTTGCCAAACTGCACGAGTCGCCACGAATATCCCTGGAATTTGCCGACTTGGAAACTATTGACTCAACTTTGCCGGCAAATGATCCCAGTTCAACCATAGAATAACGAAATCAGAATGGAAACTGCCACACAAGAGCCAATGGAAACAAGTTTTCGAATTTCCAACACAAACTGACAACGCCGAGCCTCTGCGTTTATAGATTTGCAAAGTGGCAGTCGTTCTTTTCGTGGTTAACACACGGAAAAAAACCACGGTGAAAATAACCATACGGATACATGGTAATGTTAACCAGAAGTATACTATGTTTTGACTAGGTACTAGGTGATGTTACCTGATTGCATGTCGAATTTACTCAAAGTATCGGTAAATGTACCACACTTCTGGTCAAGTTTACCATAACATCTAGCAGGTGCCAAAATCAGGTATCCGTATGGTTATTTTCACTAATCTTTTTTTTCCGTGCATGAGCGCCGTCTTCTTTTATTCACCGGTGGTCCACCGGTTTCTATTAAACCATCGAGCCAGCCGAAGCTTATAGATTTTCAAATTGACGGTCCGAAAATGCCCGAAGAAAAAATGTTTCTAAATTAATTTAACTTTCCATTCTACATTTTTCGGTAGGAGTGTACTGTGCTTGACGCTAGTGCTTATAGTGAGTTCCTGAAAATTCGCAAATTCGAGGTAAATGGAACAGCAAATTTCAGATTTTAAGACACCATTAGTCGATCCTTTAAATGGGGCTTCCGTAGCGAGATTTTGCTACGGATAAAATTAAATGTCTGATTTTTAAACATGTAAAACCCCAAAAGTATGATACGACGATGGTGGCACACTGAAATCATGTGAAAGCATTCCGTTGATATAGTAAAACATTAATATAATAAATAGAAAAGAGTATAAAGTATAGTTCGTACGTCGTACGTTCATTATTCATTCTAAAGAGAGGGAGTAGGGAGCGATAGGGTGAAGTTTATTTTTCGAAATTCTTCGGATTAAGCCTTTCATCCACAAAAACGTTCTATTTTATAGACTTAATAGACATCCATTTCACGGATTTGCATCTTGTTTTTATAAAGGCGAAAATATTCCAGAAAACTTAGCTCACAGTGGTATACTTTGAATCTACCCTCTCCCCTCGGAAAAATCACTCATCGTTTTTTGCTGAGTTCAACTCAGTGACGGCTCTTGCGATTTGGCAACAGTGTTTTTATCCCATTTAAATACATGGAAAACAATCGAAACTCGAGGAGGCTGCCAGCCTCCGCTTGAATCGTTTTTTTACCTAATTTTAAGTGGTAAAATGCATGGTTGCCAAATCTCACGGGCCGCTACTGGTTCAACTGTGAGCATAAGAGCGTCTAAACTTTCCGCTGGAAATATGATGTAACACATTATTAGGAATGCGCGCAACATACTCAAATATGAACGTTGGACAGTTTTGGGCTCGTGGTCAAATCTTAACTTTCGTGCTTTTGAAAGTTGAGCTCTTATGATTAATCTTAATCTCAAAAATTTTTCATCCACAAAATCTTTAAACGCAAGACGCTTGCTCTAGATTCAAAGCAGAACTCTTGAAACATTTGACAGATGCATAGGGTTGCCGATTCTACATATACTGGTTCAAGCTATACGGTTCCCATTATAAGCGTCGGTAGACGCAGAACGGCAAGTCAGAAAACACCGAGACTGCGCCTAGCGGTATAGACACTTATAATTTTACAAAGAATTATTTCGCCGGTCAGAATTGGGTCAAAAAAGTTTCTGGTCACAACGCAGAACAGTAAAACTACGCAACCAAACTCATCAAACTTGGTCTTAAAAGATGCCAAGATGCGTCTTAAAATTTGCTCGGAACTTTTTATAAGTCCAAGACAATTCGATTGATATTACCTGAGTTTGAATAAAATACATTTTTTAAGCGATTTTTAAAGTGCCCGCCGGTGTCTGATTCAACAGCCAGTAGAACCCCGTTACCAACCTATACATACCTATTCAGCAGTTGCAATGTGATATTTTCGAAGTAAAATTGCTTACAGTGATATTTAAGGGCGATATTAATTTGAAAACCTATTTTTTTATATTTATAATTTATTCCATTTAGACGGACTAAAATGAATAAAAGGACGACTCTTACAATCAGAGACGGCTAGTTGATTGCAGTGGCGGCTCGTGCAATCTGGCAACCGTGCACTTTTGCCATTTAAACGTATGCAAAAAGATCGATACTAGGTGAGGCGTTGCGCCTCACCAAGTAATCGATTATTTTACACAGTTTTAAATGGAGTAAATCCATTGTTGCCACATTACACGAGCCGCCGCTGGTTGATTGCGATTGAAGATCATCAAAAATTTCAAAGTTGCCAGCAGGGGCTGTTGCTGTTCTGATCTGATCAGTTGTTCGCATTCTCAATTTCCCACATTGAACATTCTCATTTACCACTTACCAGAAAACGTTAGGGTTTTCTTCTGCCAGTTACGC
Source organism: Trialeurodes vaporariorum (assembly GCA_011764245.1). Taxonomy (NCBI): domain Eukaryota; kingdom Metazoa; phylum Arthropoda; class Insecta; order Hemiptera; family Aleyrodidae; genus Trialeurodes; species Trialeurodes vaporariorum. The sequence goes on along the minus strand of VMOF01000035.1, from coordinate 10,459,195 downwards.
ACTGTCTCTACTAAATTTTCTGGAAAGACGTCGAAGGAACTCAACCTATAATTCTCATATCTTTCAATTATACTTTCAACTAGAGGCCGGTGGCCGCTTCGCGGCCAAGCGTTCCGTTTCGCGTCTTGCGCGTGATTTTGTTTATTCGAGCAAAAACTTTGACTTGATATCCACTCCCTAACTCCGTTTGCTATTCGCCCATCTAATCCTGCTCCAAAGGACGAAATCTAAAAGCTTACTCTATTATTCCTGCAATACTAAAGTGGTATTTTCTCATGTACACCAAATGTTTAGAAAACAGGAGTCATCATTTGAAAGGGGCATAAATAGCATAACCCCCCGTCCCCCACCCCTTTGCATGAAACTTAACCATTTTAGGGGTGGTCGTTCTCAAGAGGGCCCGATCCAAAACCGTCAATTTTTTTTGGCGCTCATGGAGCCGCCGAAACCCTTAGAATCGGCGCATTTGGATGCACCGCATTAGCGCATGTGGATTATACGATTTAGAACAGTACAGAGAAAAGAAGGGAAGGAGAGAAAGAGATAGCGAGAGTAAAAAACCATGCATTCACAATAAAATGAGAAGTTCGGGGTAAGAAAAACAAATGCGCATGGCCGAGATCGCACCCCTACGATAACCTTTCGTTGAACTGACATGACAATAAGACATTGCGTTTTAGTAGGTAAATAAAAAATCTGTATAAAAATGGAAAAGAAACTTTGCGCGGGAAAAGTATGCCTTTTTCAAACAGCCCTTTATTAACGACAATAATTTGTTAAAATAGGTTGGCTCGGAAATTCAAGCAAATTCATTTAACTTTTTAATTTTTTTAAGTTTTTTGGACGTGAGGTCATTTACAACCCCTATTATTTGGGGTCATTCTTTCAGCGTTTTTTGACAATTGATGCGCTCAATGCTCAAAAGATGTCTCTCCATCAGTTTTTTAAAAAATTAGAGTGAGATAGCGTACATGGGGGGGTTACGAGAGACCAAGAGAGACAGTTTGTCTTTCTTTGGAACGCTCATCACCAAGTCAGCACTAAATCAGTCTATTTCGAAAAAAAAAAAAAAACCGCCTTCTTTTAATTTGACACACTTTGACTCCACAGATTAAAAAATAACAGGTGTATACAATCAAATGAATCGTTAAAAACTAAAAAAAATACCCAAGAAATCTAACGATTTTTTTTTTTTTTTTAAATTTGAAAAAACAGACCTTATAAAAACATCATAACCTCACCGAGATACGAACTAATACGAAACAGCTCAAATCGCCAACTTTGAAAGAGGATGTGTAACAATATTCTAGGTCCGTTGGACCCGTTGGTAGTATTCTTAGATAAATCACTTTTACATTCAAAGTAAACAACACATTTTCAACAGGAAACCAATTATTTTCATTACTCAGTAATATTCGAGAGCATATTATTGATAAGAGAAGAATAACCATCGTCTCAACTCATCATCACTAATAGTTTGGTTTCTTTAAAAATTCTCGAAACCTAGCCCAAATTTGCTGGGTTACAATCGAGATATCAACTCAACGCACCGATCTCAACAAAGTCATCTCTAGTTGATTGTACTATTCTATAAATCTGCGTTTAATACATATGATAAGTATCGAAGCTCTACTTCGCGAAGTTATACAGCAACCTCGTCGAGCCATCAATCAATGACTGTACAGTGCTCCCAGATTTGACATAAAATATACACATTTTACATTCAGTCTCAAGTGCCTGAATAATTTTTAAAAACACATCTAGCAGCACTGTGACTGTCCCATTGTTTACATCTAAGTAAAATCATGTGATAAAAAGTCGAAGCTATACATCGATATCATACGAAGTGAATTCATTGAAGTCGCTATTAAAATGCTTCTATACCCGAATGTGTCCTTCCCAACGACCTCTATATTAGACCGGCGAACGAAAACGAACCAGCGTAACCCGCAAGAAAGAAAGTTAGGTTAGGAATAGAGGTGCTTGGCCGGATAGGAGCACCTCTGTTTACACGTATTTTTATGAAGATGTTCTCTTCCGTTTTTCGCTTCTAAAACTCCTAATTTTACACGGATTTTGCTTTTCTTGGTCTTAATAGAAGGAGGATAGTTTGGGCTTTGACCTCCGCCCTACCGGGTCCGGTAACGTTTTTTCGAAAATATATGGAAAATATAAGTCGTTGAAGTGGACACCCGTTGGTATGCTCTGAAGACCTTGCAAATCATGTTCGCCTGTTTACGACGATTCAATCTGTCTACAAATCGGCTTATAGTCATTTTTTGAGTCTATTCCTTCACTCTCACTCCTTTTACTGCTACATTCTTCAAAATCCGAAAAGTTTTAGTGGCTGAGGAGGTAATTTTTCTATACTGTGTAGTGTGTACCAATAAACCCTCCTGTGTTAGAGTTCGTAGTTACTTAACTTGAGTTCGTAATTTCTGTACATTTCCCTTCTGGATGATTTTTCATTCCTAATATTGTTTTATCAATCTGCGCCATCATCAGTGTCTATTAAATACTGTGATTGTGATGAAACCCGCCCGCCGTTAACTCAAGATGTCGGAACGAGCCGACCACTGAAAGGGTTCTGGTTAGTCATCATCAATTTTGTGAAGTACTCATCATGTCAGGAGTGATTCCCTCTTATTCCTTTGTTTAGTCGCAGCATAATTCAGCCTTGAATCAGGATTCATCGTAAAATTCCTCTCTTTGAACCATCCGTGGTTTTTGCGCATTCTTCGGAATCTTAAAGGTGAGCTTGGAGGGGGAGGCTGAGAGAATGGCCTATAAGATTTGGGTCAAGATTTCTACGAACAGCACCTAAAGGCTCATTCAGTTAAGTTCATGAAGTCGTATCGGAAAGTATTAGATGGCAGTTATCCGAGGGACTAAGTTTCTTCATCACACATTTTAGCATTTTTAGCTGCTGTGACTCGGACTGCTGTGAACCGCAGTCACTTACGGGAACACTTTGGGAAACGGACCGAACCGCCATAAGCCGCAATGAGTGCGAGTGAGAAACCTTAAAACGCGAGAGGTCTCTCTCTCGCACTCGCAGATGCTTAAGGAAACACTTTGGAAAACGTACCGAACCACCATAACGCGCAATTAATGCGAGAGAGAAACTTTGAAACGCGAAAGGTCTCTCTCACGCACTCCCACTCTTTTACGGGAACGATTTGGGAAACCGCCCGAACCGCCATAAGATACAATGAGTCCGAGAGAGAAACCTTGAACCGCCAGGGTTCTCTCTCTCTCATTCGGAGTCGCTTACGAGAACACTTTGGGAAACGGACCGAACCGCCATAAAACGCAATGAGTGCGAGAGAGAAACCTTGAAGCGCGAGAGGTCTCTCTCTCGCATTCGCAGTCGCTTACGGGAAAACTTTGGGAAACGGACCGGACCGCCATAAGACGCAATGAGTGCGAGAGAGAAACCTTGAAACGCGAGAGGTCTCTCTCTCGCACTCGCAGTCGCTTACGGGAATGATTTGAGAAACGGACCGAACCGCCATAAGACGCAATGAGTGCAAGAGAGAAACCTTGAAACGTGAGAGGTCTCTCTCTCGCACTCGCATTCGCTTATAGGAATAATTTGGAAACGGACCGAACCGCCATAAGACGATATAAATGCAAGAGAGAAACCTAAAAGAGAGAGAGACCTGTCGCGTTTCAAGCTTTCTCTCTCGCACATTGCGTCTTAAGGCGGTTTGGTCCGTTTCCCAAATTTTTCCCGTAAGCGACTGCGAGTTCGAGAGAGAGACCTCTCACGTTTCAAGGTTTCTCTCTCGCACTCATTGCGTCTTATGGCGGTTCGGTCCGTTTCTCAAATCATTCCCGTAAGCGACTGCGAGAAAGAGACCTCTCGCGTTTCAAGGTTCCTCTCTCGCACTCATTGCGTCTTATTGCAGTTCGGTTCGTTACCCAAATTATTCCCGTAAGCAATTGCGAGTGCAAAAGAGAGACCTCTCGCGTTTTAAGGTTTCTCTTCCGCACTCATTGCGTCTTATGGCGGTTCGGTCCGTGTCCCAAAGTGTTCCCGTAAGCAACTGCGAGTGCGAGAGAGAGACCTTTCGCGTTTCAAGGTTTCTCTCTCGCACTCATTGCGTCCCTTGGCAGGTCGGTCCGTTTCCCAAAGTGTTCCTGCAAGCATCTGCGAGTGCGAGAGAGAGACCCCTCGCGTTTCTCTCTCGTACTCATTGCGTCTTATGGCGGTTCGGTCCGTTTTCCAAATTATTCCCGTAAGCGCCTGGGAGTGCGAGAGATAGACCTCTCACGTTTCAAGGTTTCTCTCTTGCACTCATTGCGTCTTACGGCGGTTCGGTCCGTTTCTCAAATTATTCCCGTAAGCGACTGCGAGAGAGAGACCTCTCGCATTTTATGGTTTCTCTCCCGCACTCATTGCGTCTTGTGGCGGTTCGGTTCGTTTCCGAAAGTGTTCCCGTATGCGACTTCGAGTCACAGCAGCTAAAAATGCTAAAATGTGTGATGAAGAAACATAGCCCCTCATATACCTGCCATCTAATACTTTCCGATACGACTTCATGAACTTAACTGAATGAGCCTTTAGGTGCTGTTCGTAGAATTTTTTTTTTTTTTTTTTTTTTTTTTTTTTTTTTTACAAGCTTATTAACACGACTATACAACATGAGTACAATAATTGTTTTTTTCTTATGATAAATAGTATAAAATAATTACAGTATGATTTTTTGTAAATATTTATGGATATAGTAAAATTTTCCCTTTGTTTTATGTTCCTGAAAAAAAAACGAACGAGAGATAAAAATGATGATGACGATAATGATGACGATGATGATATGGAATGAAGGGATGAAAAGATGGAGGAAAGTGAAGTGAAGGTAAAGACAATTCTGAGTGGAGGAGGGAAAAAAGGAGAAAAAGTCGACCTCCGTCCCTCAGATTTTATGATAATAATCCGAGGCCAGCTCAAAAGGCTTGCGCCGTTTGAGCCTTCTCAGGACATTGCTATTGTCCAGAAGGCGAATAGCTTCTATGTTCGGGTGAGAGTGTAGCCGAGCTTCGTACCTCTCAGCTATTTTTTTAATGTGGGTTCTGACGTCATCGACCCCTAGATCCCTGTGTATGTCAGAATTTCTGCCATCCAGGGTCCCCCAAAAATTTTTCCTTAGGACCATATTCTGGAAGGTTTGAATAGGCCTCAGGTTACTATTTGCGGTGCACCCCCAAAGCTGGGAATCGTACCCCATACTGGTCTCAATACCTGTTTATAGAGTAGGACCTTATTATCAACGGATAGTTTTGAGTCGGGCCTTAACAGCCAGTACTTTTTCCTATTTTTCAGACCAAGCTCAGCCCGTTTTTTCTTGACATGAGCTCTCCACCTTAATTGGTGTCCAGAGTCAGGCCAAGATACTTCGACGTGTCTGAATAAGGAACAGGATTGGGACCTAAGAATATTGGCATGTAACCTACAACCCTGTTTGTGAATATATATGCACAGATTTCTGGCGGTTAAGGGCAAATCGGCACCTTCTGTACCACCTAGAATATCTGTTAAGTGCCGTTTGCAGCTTTCTATTTGCGAGATACAGATCACGACCTTTGGTCCCATAGGCTGTATCATCAGCGAATTTCATTAAGCGAGTCCACGAGTCTGAGGAACATCACTGGTATAAATATTAAATAGAATTGGCCCCAAAACACTGCCTTGGGGGACTCCTGCTTTGATTTCTCTGAAAACAGAAAAAGCACCGTCAAATCGCACTCTGAATGACCTATTTTGCAAATAGGACTTCAAAAGACGGTAAGGGTTTTATTGGAAAAAGCCTGTACAGTTTGAGCAACAACCCTTGGGCCAAACTCTATCAAAAGCATTTGCTACATCGAGAAAAACAGCAGAGCAGACCATTTTATTTTCTAATGTCTCTTCAATGACCTCAGTCAGTCGATGCACTTGCTCAATGGTCGAGTGTTGATTTCTGAAACCAAACTGATGATCCGGAATAATTTTTCGCTCCTCAAAAATTTTTTTTTAAACGTTTCACATATAGTCTTTCAAATAATTTCCCAATACTAGAGAGCAATGAGATAGGCCTATAGGAGGACGCTTCGTTAGGGGGCTTCCCAGCTTTGTATATCATTATTACTTCAGCTTGCTTCCAGGCTGAAGGAATGTGCTCAAGTCGCGTGACAGCATTATAAATCGGGACCAGTTTCATTATTCCTCGAACCGGAAGCTCTTTCAGAATACCACCGGTGATACCATCGAGCCCTGGCGCTTTTTTTACCCTGACACGATTTTTAAATTTCGTTTTTGACTTCGTCCGGAGAAAAAGTTTAAATTTTTAACAGACTCTAAGGGATTTGTTTTTTCAAATTCCTCCTCGATGTTCAGTTGTTCCGGCCCTTCAGGGGGGTTTTGGGAATAAAAACTGTGGCTAAATGTTCAAAAAAGACATTTGCTTTTTCATCTGGACTTTTAGCCCAGCGATTATCCGCCTTTTTGAGAGGGGGTGAGTGGCTATGGTTTTTTGAGGTATTTGATAGCTTTCCATAATGAATAATCTGTATTCCGATCAGCCGAAAGTCCACTAAGGTATCTCTCTCCTTTCGTTGCGCATCACGGCAAGCCGACTTTTTAGCTGATTAGACAGTCTGTTAAAATTGGACTTGTCATCCGGATGTCGAGTCATATCCCCACTTGTTTCTGGCTTTTCTCCTCTTTTTTATCATGCCCAAAAATATCATTAGGCATCCTAAAGCTGTGACTCACCATCTTGATTGTGGGAGTCGCTATTTGAGCCGCACACTTCACATTTGCAGCGAAAATGTCTTTTTCTTTGTCTAGTACTTCAGTGGAGTTTATGGGTGCCCCTAATTCAATCATACTCCCAGAATTCCCCTGAATTTCTTCCAATCGGTATTTTATTCGTAAAAGAATGGTTACCGTTTTTTTTAATCGCTGTCATACTTAATAATAGTGTGATTGGAATATGATCTGAGGCTAAGTCGACAATAGCGCCAGCCTCAATGCTGTTCAATGCGACATTTTTAGAGATGAAAAGTCAATAACATCTGGGTTTTATTCGGATCTGAGGGCCAATAAGTCGGAGTCCCGCAAGATGGAAAGTCACAGCCCAATTCTCTTCCTGCTCTCTCTAGTTCTCTTCCTTTTGTGTTATCTAGTCTCAAACCCCCAGCGAGAGTGTTTGGCATTCCAGTCTCCGCCTACAATAAATCTATCCCCAAGGGACCGGAGAAACTCGGAATATTCATCAAATTTAATTTGATGTTTAGGGGGGCAATAGACTCCCGCAAAATTTTTGCTCGCCTATGTCTGTTTTGACTGAGACGCAAACTGACTGAATGCTTTTAGTAATTCGCTGAAATTCTAGGTGGTGAGTGATATTGGTCCTCACCAGCAAGCCTGCTCCCCCCCGCGAATTATCGGAAGGATGCGAAGCGTGATAAAAACTATAACCCGGGATGCGGAAATATGATTCACTCGTAAAGTGTGTTTCAGAAAAGAGAAGCACGTCAATTTTTTCGTTATTGAGGAAAGCCTGTACATCGTTCTTATGACGTAACAAGCCGTTACAGTTCCAAGCGACAATTCTCATCTCGTCGCCCATGACTTAAGAACGAGCGGTGGCCGCGGCGGTGCCAGATCTCTGGACACCAGCGGGTAATTTTGGGGCAACGGCGTTTTCGAGAGCAGCCAAACGGCTTTTCAGAAAAACATTGCTATTTTCTAAAACATCGAGCTTCCCCCGGATAAGGCTTAAGGCCTTTTCAATGGAGGGTTTTCCCAAGTATGTGGAGGCGGCTGTGTTTTCGGCACAGCCGTGTTTTTGAAAAAACTGGAGTAAGGTACATCGTCTTTAGGATGTGCATTGTATCGCGGGACAGTGTTGTTTTCTTTCATCGTATCCCTTGGTCTAGTCATCTTCTTATTTTTGATATTTTTGGCGCGCATTTCGTGCACCTCTTTGGCAACAACGCAGCCTCGATAACTCGCAGGGTGTTTTTCCCCGCAATTTGCGCAAAGGGGGTCGTCAATAGTCTTACCCTTTTGGGGACTCGGTGCTCCAATGAATCTCTGCGCATTTGACACATTTAGGGTCCTTGAAACAGAACCCTCTCGTGTGTCCAAAACCCTGGCACCGGTGGCACTGAGGGACAAGGGTCGGATTTTTTCTAAGGGCCTCAATTTTGACTATGAGATTGAGAATAGCCTTTAAAACTATAGATTTTGTCTTTATCTTCTCCTCTATCAAAGGTAAGGATATAGTACGGAAGGTGAGTGGCTTTAATAGAAATTTCACCCCTTTTCCCTTTTACTCTTTCTTTTTTTAAATTTCATTATCAACTTTCAATACTTTAAAGCCTTGACTAATAAGGTCTTCCATGATTTCCTCACTAGGGAAAGGAGGGGTGAAGTCCCTTAACCATGACTCTTAAAGGTCGAGTGTTTTTTTTCGAATGAATAAAATTTAAACCCTTTTTCATTCAATTCTTTAGAGATTTTTTTATGAGCCTCATCAGTGAGAGGATTAATTTTAAAAATGTCATTACGAAGAGCCTGGCACCGCCAGTCTTCGTCTTTCGCCACTGATTTTAAATAGGTTGGATCTCACCAAAAGATTTAGCTGAAACTACTTTTAAATTTGGGGGCGGCTTTAACACCCTTTTTCTTCTTTTCCGGTTCCGTTCCTGTTTCCTTGGGGTCTTCCGTCCTTTCAGATACGTCAGTTGTCTTCACCTTTTTTGTAACTGGGAGTTTTGTGTCCCCCTTTTTTTTGTCCGTTCCTTCTTGTTGACTTGTTGGACTTGCTTTCTTGTGCTTCCTCTTGGTCTGGTTCAGTATGACTCGGGCTTCCTTGTCAATGAAAACGTCCTCGTCGGAGTCAGAGAGGGCTTCGAAACGATTTTGCACCCTAGTAGAGGGCGCTGGAGGCAGAACGTTCCTACGGAGCGATCTTGGTGTCCCCTTTTGATGATTGTGATAGCAGTCCTATGGAGCTGGCACCACTGTTAGTTTTATCACCTGACATTTTAGCCTCGAGGGCTAAAAGTCTATTATTGAGATCAGAGTTAACCGAGCTTTGATTTTTTATGACTTCTTGTCCGTTTTTAATGACTGATATCAAGCCATTGATCGTAGATTTCAAACCATCGACTCGGTTTGAAATCGCGTTCGGATCATTTATAGATGCTGTAGCCGCTAAGCATTGCATTGCGCTATCTATTGATTTCTGAGAAATGACCGAAAAGTCAAGATCATTTACCGCGTTAGTTTTGCTTTGATTACTTGGGTTAATTTCCATGATTTCCATCATTCACAACACTATTCGCAGCATTGCGGGGGTCGTTGTTGATAAGTTTAGTCGGAGTTCCCGGAGGTGTTCTCGACAGAAGGGAACTTCTAATGAAAGCACTATTTGCTGCTGTATCGGCACTATTTGCACTATTTGGCAACGTTTGAGGCAAGCCGTCTTTCGACATGGTGGCTCTACTTGGCAACGTGTTGGGTGATCTAACCAAGGCAGCGATTCTGCCTTTTTGTAAACATTTTTCGCATCCGTGAAATTTGTCTTCAATATAGTAGCAAAGTGTCGAATGCTTACATCTCACAGACGTGAATGACATCAACGATTTTTTATTGTTCACGCGTTTTCACTGCACTCCGCGGCGGCAAGGTAACCGACGATCGCGGCTCGCGAATCGCGGGTTCAATAACACGAGCTAAAAATTTGCACTTATATCATATTGATATTTTTCATTAAAAATTTGCGAAGAAAATTTTCGAGAGAGCGACGAAGGAACGCGTCCGCTTCACGCGAATGATCAACAACGACTGTTCGTAGAAATCTTGACCCAAATCTTATAGGCCATTCTCTCAGCCTCCCCCTCCAAGCTCACCTTTAAGATTCCGAAGAATGCGCAAAAACCACGGATGGTTCAAAGAGAGGAATTTTACGATGAATCCTGATTCAAGGCTGAATTATGCTGCGACTAAACATAGGAATAAGAGGGAATCACTCCTGACATGATGAGTACTTCACAAAATTGATGATGACTAACCAGAACCCTTTCAGTGGTCGGCTCGTTCCGACATCTTGAGTTAACGGCGGGCGGGTTTCACCACAATCACAGTATTTAATAGACACTGATGATGGCGCAGATTGATAAAACAATATTAGGAATGAAAAATCATCCAGAAGGGAAATGTACAGAAATTACGAACTCAAGTTAAGTAACTACGAACTCTAACACAGGAGGGTTTATCGGTACACACTACACAGTATAGAAAAATTACCTCCTCAGCCACTAAAACTTTTCGGATTTTGAAGAATCTAGCACTAAAAGGAGTGAGAGTGAAGGAATAGACTCAAAAAATGACTATAAGCCGATTTGTAGACAGATTGAATCGTCGTAAACCGGCGAACATGATTTGCTAGGTCTTCAGAGCATACCAACGGGTGTCCACTTCAACGACTTATATTTTCCATATATTTTCGAAAAAACGTTACCGGACCCGGTAGGGCGGAGGTCAAAGCCCAAGCTATCCTCCTTCTATTAAGACCAAGAAAAGCAAAATCCGTGTAAAATTAGGAGTTTTAGAAGCGAAAAACGGAAGAGAACATCTTCATAAAAATACGTGTAAACAGAGGTGCTCCTATCCGGCCAAGCACCTCTATTCCTAACCTAACTTTCTTTCTTGCGGGTTACGCTGGTTCGTTTTCGTTCGCCGGTCTTATATAGAGGTCGTTGGTCCTTCCGCGCAAATAACATATGATCACAATCGCCACGGTAACGTCAAATCGCTCGATCAAATTTAAAAAAAAAGAATAATTGACAGAGCAGCACGTTTCTCGCTCACACGCGTACAAAATCGTATGCTCGTCCGCACGTATGCATTTAAAAAAGGATGACAAAATCTCGCTTCTCTCTCCCACCCTTGCAAAACGAACTGATTCGCATCCGTTTCGCACTCGCACATTTTTTCCAGAGAAAAGTTTTTAGCATTTTAAAAAGGGACGCGGGGCCCGCACGGAAAAACTTATATTCTTCCCGAAGCATTGAAGCCGAGCCCTACCGATCGGTACCAGGCCCCTATCGAACGGTGCAACGGTTCTCCAGGAACTTAGCTTCATTCTTACAAATATAATATAGGAATATAATATAGGATGGGTCTGTTGCAAACTTTTGCTACAAATACTAAGAGTGTTTAATCTTTTGTAAAATCGCCTGAAGAGTCCATTGGTGTCATCAAAAAGTCAAAAAATGCGATAATAAACTCACAAGAGACGTTTAATGAAATCCAAGATGGCGGTAAAATATCGAGCAATCTATACGCATGCACCTTTAACGTCCAAGGATTGCCAACGTTGACAACCTCACAGCTTTAGAGGTTATGTGTTTATTTACGTTGTGATTGGGTGTGCTCGATATTGTGAGGTTGGCTATCCTTGGATGTTCGTGGCGCATGCATACAGGTTGCTCAATATTTCTCCGCCATTTTGGATTTCATTAAACGCCTAATGTGAGTTTAATATACAGAACTAACCATTTCAAGTGCCCTTTTCACATCAAGCATTCTAAGGGTATAGATTAGTAGGTGTGAAGGTTTAAGAGGTTTGTGGATTTTAATTTCCCCTCTCCCCATTTATTTTCTTGAAAAGTATCGAAAGTTTACAGTTAAAACTATGCCATTATTCACTATAACGCATTGTCATATTATTTCTTTTTTTTTCTGTTGCCGTCGGTCGATATCATTTTTCGTGTTGGAAAAGCAAACTTCCATATGGACCTATAGTTTCCAAAATTTGAAGAAGCTTCCAGTGAAAAATTTTGTACACGCAACGAACTTTTTAGGATAGGTAAATAAGTTATTCCAGAGTCAATTCCATAGCCGCAGCGAGGAGGCTGTCCAGGGGTGGAAGACACGTGACAGCCCCTCTCACTTTTTAGAGCAATTAATGCGAATTTTACCCCTCTGGCTCCCTGTGTTCTGGATTTTAAACACCTATTTTTCAACAAAACGCCAAAAATCTCCTCAAAAATCCCTTGATTCCATCGACGCTCATTGAGGGGCTTTCAATTTGCCGATCCCCCAGAATTTCAAATGTTTCGATGCAAAGACCTGTTTAGTGTGACGTCATGAAAAAAATTGGTTCCAAACAAAGGCTCCGTCTCGCTCGCTCTCGTGGGTTTTCCCATACAAAACACAGTCCAAATTTTCAAATACAAGTGCTAGTAAACAACACGTTCTTTACACGTTGTGTTTATCACACCATTGGGTTCCTCGTCCCTTATAAAAATTTCCGATTGTTTCAAAAAATTTTCCGATTGGATATATATTCCTGCGCTTTATTTCCCATAGAAAGAATCGAAATTCCATAGAGACAATCAGAATTCGTGTAGATTCAAGCGCGCTGACTACAGCAACGATAGGTCTCATGATTGAAATAAGGCGAAATCATCTATGATTCTATTCTTACAGTTTTAACAGCCACTTTTTTCTCAGTGATAAAATATGAGCCCGCTATCACAAACTTTTTGAAACATCGCGCATCGATGCACAATCACAGTTATATCGAAGAAAGTCCTATGTTTTGTCCTTGTCACACTCACAGTTTCTTAAGAGCACAAAATTCTAGGATATAGGCTCATCAGCACCATCACGGCATGTGTTGTACCTCGAACAATAGCTTCGATACGAAGAGAAGTTAGAATGATTGAGTGTCATGCCGGTGATACTACCATAAGAGACCGTGAGTAAGACAAGGACAAAACGTAGAACGTCTTTCGGTATAACTGTGATTGTAAATTCGCTTGTGATCTTTTAGGAATTATGTTACAGTGAAAAGATACTTTAAGGCAAGTGGAATCTAATGGTGGAATAAAATTTGAGAAAACTGTTGGTTAACTAGCATGAATTTGCGTTCGAAAATTTGGATCTGGTAAATCCACGAGAGTGAGCGAGATAGAGCATTTGTTTGGAACTAACTCTGATCGTGACGTCATCACTAAACAGGTCTACTTAAGGATATGAATGAGCCTCTCTCTTTTCTATCCCCCTCCCGCTCTTCATCAATACCTCGTCGCTTCTTATCGATGTACCCTCGTAAAACCGATTTTGACACGTTTACGATGCGAGAACCGAGCGCTTAATGCACCGTGAAGAAATCTTGAGACCGGTGGAGCCCAAAGGCGAGGGGCAAAGAGGGTTTCTGTGAAGGATGTTTCCACCCCCCTCCTGCCTTGGAATTTCGACTCATAGGTTGGCACAAATGACTTAGGTTGCTGGACCTGTATGGAATTCTCGTTCAAAGGAATTCGACTTTGACGCTTAAAACTTATTGAAATTAACAGGAATACCAAAACTTTTACAATTTTAAGAAAATAGACGCCGAGACCTCCTGGATTGCAGCAACAAATTAACGATTAATGAAAATTTTTAAAAAAACACTTTTTTAATTTTTTCAAACCTTTCCCGCCAAGGTTTTGCCATAAGCAAGGCATTGGACTTATATATTAGATATGAAAATGAAAACAAGAAGCGCACCGTATATATACGGCACGCTTAACAAATGAGGCAATATTTTTAAATTTTATTTTTAAAAACGAAGGACTTGCCGCCGTTCATGGTCTTAAAATTAATTAATGTACCTACCCTCAAGTTAAGTGCAACTAAAACGCCTGCAATTAATAGTGATTCAACTAACCTTGAGGCTGCTTAGTAAATAGTAATATCGGGTTTAAACTCACTGAGGTTTACAAAGAGAAAAATTCTACCATGAACGGCGGCAAGTCCTTCTTTTTTAAAAAATTTAAAAACGCTCCGATGAACTCCCCGGGTTATCAGGCAGTGGCGGCTCGTGCAATGTGGCAACAATGCATGTCCTCCATTTAGAACTGTGTAAAATAATCGATGATTTGGTGAGGCGCTCCGTCTCACCTAGTATCGATATTTTTACGTAGGTTTAAATGGCAAAAGAGCACTGTTGCCAGATTGCACGAGCCGCCTCTGTTATCGGGAAAGAAATTGGAGAGTAAAAGAACGACTTGGAGTCTCCCCGGAAGAGCTCACCGGGGAATTCTGGAACGCTCCCATCGATTCGATGGCGAATCGCTGCTTCATCAACAGTCGATTGTTGCGAATAGATTCGAATAGACAGCAAACATTGTTGCCGAATTGCACGAACCGACACTGATCGTCCCCATAGCCAGCGCTAATGGGGAAATACAGTTGCAAGTTGCGTCATAGTAACGGCTTTTAAAAACATTATTATCTGTCATAAATTCAACAAACAAATGTAATATCAGCCCAAAGGGCAATTTTTTAAGCGTGCCGTATATATACGGTACGCTTTTTGTTTTCATTTTTATTCTAATATATAGGTTGCATGCTTTGCTTATGGCAAAACCTTGGCGGGAAAGGTTTAAAAAATTTAAAAAACGTGTTTTCTTAAAACTGGTTTCATTAATCGTTAATTTATTGCTGAAATCCAGGAGGTCTCGGCGTCTATTTTCTTAAAATTGTAAAAGTTTTGGTATTCCTGTTAATTTCAATAAGTTATTAAGCGTCAAAGTCGAATTCCTTTGAACGAGAATTCCGTACAGGTCCAGCAACCTAAGTCATTTGTGCCAACCTATGAGTCAAAATTTCAAGGCAGGAGGGAGGTGGAAACATCTCCCGCAGGAACCCTCTTTGCCCCTCGCCTTTGGGCTCCATCGGTCACAAGATTTCTTCACGGTGCATTAAGCGGTCGGGCCGCGCGGGGTCTAAAGAGTCGTAAATGTGTCAAAATCTATTTAACGAGGGTTGGTTTCGAAAAGAAGTGACGGCGAGGTATTGATGAAGAGCGGGAGGGGGTTTTGAAAAGAGAGAGACTCATTCATATCCTTAAGTAGACCTGTTTAGTGATGACGTCACGGTCAGAATTGGTTCCAAACAAATGCTCTATCTCTCACTCTCGTTGATTTACCTATAAGAAATCAGATCCAAAGTTTCGAACGCAAATTCATGCTAGTTAAACAACGGTTTTCTCAAATTTTATTGCACCATTAGATTCTACGTATTTTTAAAATATCTTTTCACTCTAACATATTTCCTAAAAGATCACAAGCGAATTTACAATCACAGTTATACCGAAAGATGTTCTACGTTTTGTCCTCGTCTTACTCATGGTCTCTTATGGGAGTATCACCGCCATGGCACTCAATCATTCCAACTTCTCTTCGTATCGAAGCTATTATTCGAGGTATAACACATGTCGTGATGGTGCTGATGAGCCTATATCCTAGAATTTTGTGCTCCTAAGAAACTGTGAGTGTGACAAGGACAAAACATAAGACTTTCTTCTATAACTGTGATTGTGCATTGATGCGCGATGTTTCAAAAAGTTTTTGGTAGCGGGCTCATATTTTATCACTGAAAAAAAGTGGCTGTTAAAACTGTAAGAATAGAACCATAGATGATTTCGCCTTATTTCAATCATGAGACCCATCGTTGCTATAGTCCGCGCGCTTCAATCTACACGAATTCCGATTGTCTCTGTGTAATTTGGATTATTTCTATGGGAAATAAAGCGCGGGAATATATACCCTATCGGAAAATTCATTGAAACAATCGGAAATTTTTGTAAGGGAAGTGGAACCCAATGGTGTGATAAACACAACTGGTGCAAAGAACATGTTGTTTACTAGCACTTGTATTTGAAAATTTGGATCGTGTTTCATATGGGAAAAAACCCACGAGAGCGCGAGTGAGGCGGAGCCTTTTTTTGGAACCAATTTTTTTCATGATGTCACACTAAACAGGTCTTGGTCATTGGCAACATTTGAAATTCCGGGGGATCGGCAAATTGAAAACCCCTTAATGAGCGTCTATGCAATCAAGGGATTTTTGAGGAAATTTTGGGCGTTTTGTTGCGAAAAAAAGGTTTTTAAAATCCAGAACAAAGGGACGGGGGTAAAATTCGCATTAATAGCTCTAAAAAGTGAGAGGGGCTGTCACGTGTCTTCCACCCCTGGACAGCCTCCTCGCTGCGGCTATGGAATTGACTCTGGAATAACTTATTTACCTATCCTATAAAGTTTCTCGCGTGACAGTATTTTTTACTGGAAGCTTCTTCAAATTTTGGAAATTATAGGTCCATATGGAACTTTGCTTTTCCAACACGAAAAATGATATCGACCGACGGCAAAAAAAAAAAAAAAAAAAATAATATTACAATGCGTTATAATGAATAATGGTTTAGTTTCAACTGTAAACTTTCGATACTTTTCAACAAAATAAATGGGGGGGAGGGGGAATTAAAATCCACAAACGTCTTAAACTTCCACACCTACTAATCTATACCCCTAGAATGCTTGACGTGTAAAGGGCACCTGAAATGGTTAGTTCTGTATATTAAAGGATTATTTTTTCATGAATTCGCAAGTGTTCCATTTATGCATATTACGTATCTACATCGTGACAATCGCAATAAGTGCTGACAGCACCTAAAACGGAAAAAAAGAAGAAAAAAACTGTTTATTATTTAGAATCACGGCTTTTCCGAAAATGACACTTTTTGACTTCAAAAGAACGCAACCTTATTTTTTATCCCTGAACAAGCCGTTTAAAAGGTGGAGGGATTTAGAAATATCTATTTTCTATACTTTATGTGGGTAAAAAAGATCAAGCCTTATCAAATAATTTTCTCTTTTCAGCTTTCAATGGGTTTGTTGCAAACTTTTGCTACAGCGCTATAGAGTTTTGATTTTTATGAAAAATCGCGTGAAAATTAAAATGGCGGCATCAAATAGTCATAAAATCCATTAATAAACCCACAAAACGCATTATAAAGAAAGCCAAAATGGCAGTCGTAAAGCCGAATAATCTGTGCACGCGCATACGACGAACATCAAAGTCAGGCGATCCATTTTCCCCTTTTTCGTTGAAAGGGGGGGGGAGAAAAATATCTCTACAGTCAAACTGTGATGTTAAAAATGTGCATGTTCAAGATGTTGTTTTTTGTGAAGTGGGCGGGGGGGGGGGGGAGCAAAATATCAAGAACAGGGTGTTTCAAAACTTAAGTGCCAAACTTATGGAGTGTATTTTTGGGGTCAACATATATATATATATGTAAGACTTTATTTTCCTACATGAGTATGTGCTGCAAATGTTTCTCTTCTGTGCTAGAGCCCTCCAAAGTTTTGAAAACAAAAAACAAAAAACAAAAAACAAACACAAAAAACAACGCCTTTGACTCATCTCCTTTTAGATACATCTGATCCTTTATTTTTTTCATCATTTCTCACCAAAGAAGCTCAATTGGACAGCACTTGTCACAAAAGAACTGAGTGACATTTTTGATAAAATTGAGTTATTGATTGATAGACCTAGCAATACTGAATCTCGAAGCAACAAGTGCTTCTTCTAATAACAACTATTTCCCGTCAAAATTCCAGGTAAAAGTGAGCTGGCGAGCCTCATTGAAGTCATTCTCCATATGATGAAATTAAATGTGAACTTGATTCCTTTTTCTTAAACCTTAATCCGAGTCACGTAAGGAACCAACTCCGACTTGGTTCCTTTTATAGAATTGGGAACGGACTTAAGTCCGGATTAACGGATTTTAAAATATCAACAGTGTAAACCAACTCTGCCGTTTGGCTTCTCTTAGAGATTCGGTTTCCGTGATTATGCAAACAAAAAGAAGAAAGGAACCAAGTCACTTTAAACGCTAAAAATTAAGTAGGTACCTTTCCTGCATAGGAAATTCCACTTTTGCGGTGTTGAAATGCAAAACCATAACACGGTAGTTGAATGAAATCAAAACGTAAGTAATTCCGAGTTTTTTGTTTAAATGCTAGCTCTTCAACTTTGGACTCAATTTTCTCGAGATCAGCTCCATGTCACGTGGATCCTCTTTAATGAATTATCATTGCTAGCAAAAGCATTAAAGCTGTTCAGACTTTAGTGGCACGCTTTTCCAACTCCTGCGGGTTGGAATTTTCCCTGCTTGTTTTTTTTTTTTTTTTTTTTTTTTTTTTTTTTTTTTTTTTTTTTTTTTGAAAGACGGCAACAAGAGGGTTTGAAGATTGATGTCGCTTGATTGAGACGACTTTTCTTATTACATGGAACTCATACGGAGCACTTGAAAATTAAAATTGTGGGGTTTTTTCCGAGTCTAAGGCCACGCGTATAATGTTCTTTACGGATTATTCTGTTTTGTGAAAAAAAAAAAAAAAAAAAAAAAAAAAAAAAAACAAGCAGGGAAAATTCCAACACGCAGGTGTTGGAAAAGCGTGCCACTAAAGTCTGAACAGCTTTAATGCTTTTGCTAGCAATGATAATTCATCAAAGAGGAACCACTTGACATGGAGCTGATCTCGAGAAAATTGAGTCCAAAGTTGAAGAGCTAGCATTTAAACAAAAAACTCGGAATTATGTACTTACGTTTTGATTTCATTCAACTACCGTGTTATGTTTTTGCATTTCAACACCGGAAAAAAGGAATTTCCTATGCAGGAAAGGTACCTACTTAATTTTTAGCGTTTAAAGTGACTTGGTTCCTTTCTTCTTTTTGTTTGGCATAATCACGAAAACCGAATCTCTAAGAGGAACCAAACGGCAGAGTTGGTTTACACTGTTGATATTTTAAAATCCGTTAATCCGGACTTAAGTCCGTTCCCAATTCTATAAAAGGAACCAAGTCGGAGTTGGTTCCTTACGTGACTCGGATTAAGGTTTAAGAAAAAGGAACCAAGTTCTCATTTAATTTCATCATATGGACAATGACTTCAATGAGACTCACCAGCTCACTTTTACCTGGAATTTTGACGGGAAATAGTTGTTATTAGAAGAAGCACTTGTTGCTTTGAGATTCAGTATTGCTAGGTCTATCAATCAATAACTCAATTTTATCAAAAATGTCACTCAGTTCTTTTGTGAGAAGTGCTGTCCAATTGAGCTTGTTTGGTGAGAAATGATGAAAAAAATAAATTTAGATCAGATGTATCTATAAGGAGATGAGTCAAAGGCGTTGTTTTTTGTGTTTGTTTTTTGTTTTTTGTTTTCAAAACTTTGGAGGGCTTTAGCTCAGAAGAGAAACATCTGTAGCACATATTCATGTAGAAAAATAAAGCCTTATATAGGTACATGTTCACCCCAAAAATACACTCCATAATTTTGGCACTTAAGTTTTGCAACACCCTATATTCTTGATATTTTGCTCCCCGGCACCCTTCACAGAACACAACATCTTGACCATGCAAATTTTTAAAATCACAGTTTGACTGTAGAGATATTTTCTCCCCCCCCCCTTATAACGAAAAAGGGGAAAATGGATCGCCTGTCTTTGATGTTCGTCGTATGCGCGTGCACAGATTGTTCGGCTTTACGACTGCCATTTTGGCTTTCTTTATAATGCGTTTTGTGGGTTTATGAATGGCTTTAATGACTATTTGATGCCGCCAATGTAATTTTCAGGCGATTTTACATAAAAATCAAAACTCTATAGCGCTGTAGCAAAAGTTAGCGACAAACCCATTGAAACCTGAAAAAAGAAAATTATTTGATAAGGCTCGATCTTTTTTACCCACATAAAGTATAGACAATAGATATTTCTAAATCCCTCCACCTTTTAAACGGCTTGTTCAGGGATCAAAAATGAGGTTGCGTTCTTTTGAAGTCAAAAAGCGTCATTTTCGGAAAAGCCGTGATTCTAAATAATAAACAGTTTTTTTTTTTCTTCTTTTTTTCCGTTTTAGGTGCTGTCAGCACTTATTGCGATTGTCACGATGTAGATATGTAAGATGCATAAATGGAACACTTGCGAATTCATGAAAAAATAATCCTTTAATATACAGAACTAACCATTTCAGGTGCCCTTTACACGTCAAGCATTCTAGGGGTATAGATTAGTAGGTGTAGAGGTTTAAGGCGTTTGTGGATTTTAATAGGTCTGTTACAAACTTTTGCTACAACGATAAATAGTGTTTCATCGTAGGTAAAATCGCGTGAAAAGTCCATGGGTGGCATCAGAAAGTCATGAAATGCGATAATAAACTCACAATAGATGTTTAATGAAATGCAAGATGGCGGTAAAGTATCGAGCAGTCCGTATGCATGCACCTTTAACATCCAAGAATTGCCAACGTTGACAACCTCAAAGCGTCAGAGGTTATGTGTTTTATTTACATTGTGATTGGGTGTGATCGATATTGTGAGGTTGGCTATCCTTGGATGTTCGTGGTGCATACATACAGGTTGCTCGATATTTTACCGCCAACTTGGAGTTCATTAAACGTCTCTTGTGAGTTTATTATCGCATTTCATGACTTTCTGATGCCACCAATGGACTTTTCACGCGATTTTACATGATACAGAACACTCTATAGCGCTGGAGCAAAAGTCTGCAACAGACCCATTCCTCCTCCCCCATTTATTTTGTTGAAAAGTATCGAAAGTTTACAGTCAAAACTAAGCCATTATTCATTACAACTCATTGTAATATTATTTTTTTTTCTGTTGCCATCGGTCGATATCATTTTTCGTGTTGGAGAAGCAAAGTTCCATATGGACCTATAATTTCCAAAATTTGAAGAAGCTTCCAGTAAAAAATACTGTACACGCGAGAAACTTTTTAGGATAGGTAAATAAGTTATTCCAGAGTCAATTCCATAGCCGCAGCAAGGAGGCTGTCCAGGGGTGGAAGACACGTGACAGCCCCTCTCACTTTTTGGAGCTATTAATGCGAATTTTACCCCCGTCCCTTTGTTCTGGATTTTAAAAACCTTTTTTTCGCAACAAAACGCCCAAAATTTCCTCAAAAATCCCTTGATTGCATAGACGCTCATAAAGGGGTTTTCAATTTGCCGATCCCCCAGCATTTCAAATGTTTCCGATGCAAAGACCTGTTTAGTGTGACGTCATGAAAAAAATTGGTTCCAAAAAAAGGCTCCGCCTCACTCGCGCTCTCGTGGGTTTTCCCATATGAAACACGATCCAAATTTTCAATTACAAGTGCTAGTAAACAACATGTTCTTTGCACCAGTTGTGTTTATCACACCATTGGGTTCCACGTCTCTTATAAAAATTTCCGATTGTTTCAATGAATTTTCCGATAGGATATATATTCCCGCGCTTTTTTTTCCCATAGAAATAATCGAAATTCCATAGAGACAATCGGAATTCGTGTAGATTCAAGCGCGCTGACTATAGCAACGATAGGTTTCATGATTGAAATAAGGCGAAATCATCTATGGCTCTATTCTTACAGTTTTAACAGCCACTTTTTTCTCAGTGATAAAATATGAGCCCGCTATACCACAAACTTTTTGAAACATCGCGCATCAATGCACAATCACTGTTATATCAAAGAAAGTCCTATGTTTTGTCCTTGTCACACTCACAGTTTTTTATGAGCACAAAATTCTAGGATATAGGCTCATCAGCACCATCACGACATGTGTTATACCTCGAACAATAGCTTCGAATGCTTCGATACGAAGAGAAGTTGGAATGATTGAGTGTCATGGCGGTGATACTCCCATAAGAGACCGTGAGTAAGACGAGGACAAAACGTAGAACATCTTTCGGTATAACTGTGATTGTAAATTCGCTTGATTGTAAATTCGCTTGTGATCTTTTAGGAATTATGTTAGAGTGAAAAGATACTTTAAAATACGTGGAATCTAATGGTGCAATAAAATTTGAGAAAACTGTTCTTTAACTAGCATGAATTTGCGTTCGAAAATTTGGATCTGATTTCTTATAGGTAAATCAACGAGAGTGAGAGATAGAGCATTTGTTTGGAACCAATTCTGATCGTGACGTCATCACGAAATAGGTCTACTTAAGGATATGAACGAGTCCCTCTCTTTTCTATTCCCCGCCCGCTCTTTATCAATACCTCGCCGTCACTTCTTTCTTAAACCCTCGTCAAACAGATTTTGACACATTTACGACCGCTTAATGCACCGTGAAGAAATCTTGTGACCGGTGGAGCCCAAAGGCGAGGGGCAAAGAGGGTTCCTGCGGGAGATGTTTCCACCCCCCTCCTGCCTTTGAATTTTGACTCATAGGTTGGCACAAATGACTTAGGTTGCTGGACCTGTATGGAATTCTCGTTCAAAGGAATTTGACTTTGACGCTTAATAACTTATTGAAATTAACAGGAATACCAAAACTTTTACAATTTTAAGAAAATAGACGCCAAGACCTCCTGGATTGCAGCAATAAATTAACAATTAATGAAACCAGTTTTATGAATACACGTTTTTAATTTTTCAAACCTTTCCCGCCAAGGTTTTGCCATAAGCAAAGCATGCAACCTATATATTAGATATGAAAATGAAAACAAAAAGCGTACCGTATATATACGGCACGCTTAAAAAAATATATATATAAGAAAAAACAACCTCCTACAATGACGAATCTTTTATTCATGAATAAAGACTCGTAAGTGACAATCTTTAGACGCTCTACTTGAAAGGACCAAAGCTCTTGAAATGTTGATAAAAGATTGTATTTTTTATGAGTTTTCGAAAATTAGAGTTTTTACAAGGTGCGTTACAGCTGCGGCGCTGCCATGCTGCTTGGCGGTATTGGCTCGTCACGGAAAAAAAAAAAAAAAAAAAAAAAAAAAAAAAAAAAAAAAACTGGTGAAAATAACCATACGGATACCTGATTTTGGCACCTGCTAAATGTCACAGTAATGTTAACCAGAAGTATAGTATGTTCTGACCAGGTACTAGGTGATGTTACCTGATTGCATGTCGAATTTACTCAAAGTATCGGTAAATGTACCATAGAAGATCAAGTTTACCATAACACCAAAATCAGGTATCCGTAAGGTTATTTTCACTAATCGTTTTTTTCTGTATGACTTAGTTTGGTTTGCGTTAACTTTTTCCATAAGCATAGTCGCGGGAGAGAGTTCAGTTTACAACAACTCCATTAGTTACTATACCAACTTATAACGAAGACTCCGCAAAAAAAAATTATAATTACATGCCGATACCGTATAAGACATTACTCACTTCGAGACAGAGCCTACAGAAATGCGGATTCAATAAGGTTTCTTTCTCCCTCTCCTCCAATTTGAAAGCTCGCGTCAGAAAAGGACAGAGATTTAGGCGCAGATAAGTCGCTTCATCAACTCCCCCTTTCCATGATATCCTCCACCCCAGGGCAACCGTCTTGCCAATAAATTTTAAAGTGGTGGTAGCCTGATGGGAAACTGCTTTGCCAAAGTTGTTTTCAACTCTGGCCGCTAGAGCGCTGCACTTAATTGCAAATCTAACCAAATCTGAAAAAGAAAAAAAAATAGAATCTAATCTTGGGGCCTCTAGCACTATAAAAATCCTGAAATCCCTGAGTCTCGGGAGGATATGTGTTCAAATTGGTGTGAAGAGTGAGAAAGAAATACACAGAATCTTGGATCCTCCTCAGTGTTTCTATTCGTATTGTAAATGTGAAACATACTTCAGCAAAGTCGTCATCCGGGCTACCATTCCGAACCTTAACCCATTATGGGCAAAGCCCGCGTATACTCGTTTTTATCCTCCTCTTCTAATTCACATAGTTTCAGTCTTTATTCCGGATAAACGCGACTATCGGTGAGAAAACTTACAAGATAAGGCGCCTTCAAATCATCGTATAGGCAATTCCAACTCCCTCGAGTACGAACAGTTAATTACCTTCCCTATGTCAACGGAAGAATGACGTTCTTTTCAACTACCCTGGCCCTCAAAGGGATAACCAGGAAATGTTTAATTATTTTCTCTGATCATTCCACCTGTTGACATAAATACGTTGTTCAGGTCAGCAGTGGTGACAATGACCCACGAAAATGCTACGATCTGTAATATTTCGGTTCACTGATAACGACTCTGTCAACCAGTGGCGGACTGTAAGGTCAACAAATGAGAAGGGTGTAGGACTGTACTAGCTTGGAATGTCAAAAATTGATTACTATTTTTTTTTTTTTTTTTTTTTTTTGGGGGGGGAGGCTGTCTAAAAGAGTGGTTAAGAAAACTTTAGGAATGAGTGACCTTACACAGTTTCTTTGTAGTTTTGTCGTTTTGTAGTTTGAATCCTTTTTTACTTCCTTTCCTTTTCTTTCGATCAGGTTTCTTTCTTTTCCTCTTTATTCCTCTTGTCTTCCCCCCCAACTTTTTTAAGCCCTCTTTGTAAAAACGTGGGGGCACGGGATAGACTTAACCCCCTTCAAGCCCCCTCCACCACCTGTATCGTTGACTTTGACATCTGATGAAATGTTGATACTCACCGATGATTCATTCGGTTGAAAAATTATTACAGATCATAGTATTTCCGCGATCGTCATGTATACTGCTGTACTGGACCGTGAAAACTGTTTGTCAACCGGTGGAATCACCGTTGAATGGGACTGCATCACACTTTTGCAAAAAGCGATTTAACAGTCGATTCTGGTGTAAAAACCTTCACAAATAAAGATGGCAGCACTAGGAAACTTCCGAAACCCACTCCTAAAATCAATAAACGCTTTTATCTGCGCGAGCGTAATGGTGGCTTAGGGCAGTAATAATAGGAGATTCCCATCTAACAATACTGAAACTCCATCAAGAAGTGACCTATAAGAGACGACTTTCAGTTGATACCAGTACTACTAGATGTCAGGATACCATTCATCGGATATGGATCATTACTCTGATGACAAATCACTCTGTGAATCATCCTTGTCAGCATATAAATAGAGAGAGAGAGACGAAATTAAGATAGGAATCTCCCATGATTACTGCCCTATGACACCTTTACGCCCTCACAAATAAAAGCAATTATTGAGTGTAGGAGTGAATTTAGGAAGTTTTTAGAGCTGGCGTCGTTATTTTTCGAAGTTTTTACATCAGAATTGACTATTAATTGATTATTATTGACTCAGAATTATTTATTATTAAATCGCTTATAGCAAAAAAGTGTAACAGCCCCATTTTGAAAAGATCTTCAAAACCAGAGCTGCCGTTTCGCGTTTAATCAATGCCATTTTTCAATTCACCGATGATTTCACCTGTTGAGAAAAGATTACACAGTTCAGTTCAGTGTATATGCACAAAAATACTCTGATCTGTAACCTTTTCTCAATCGGTGGAAACGCTGATAATTAATTAAAATATCCGCAAGTTTTTTTTTTAAAGTAATCGACGACTCCACCGGTTGAGAAAAGATTACAGATGTGAGTATTTTCGTGATTTACGACAGAGATTACTAAGCATAAGAGATATGGCATAACGATCCAAAAGTGTTGATCGACTCCTACGAAGTATGCAATGTGGCGTACGCTGGTGACCGTAAACATTGTTACTACCACAGAATACTCTAATCAGAACGGAAACTCTAATTCATTTTGAAACATTCTTTACTTCGGGCCGCCATGTTCGAAAGTGAGTATCTTCGGCAATCTTCGGCAGATCTTCGGCAACTGGCCGAGTTGTGATTGGTTGTATAGCCTGAAAAAGCATGTCCGCCATCTTGAGAAGTGAGTAGGCACAGTTGCCAGTTTGTGCTGGTAAATTCCAAATCTTGTTTCCATTGGCTCTTATGGGAGTTTCCCTTCTGATTGTATTATTCTGTGTTACTACTGTTGTTGTTTGAAATGAGATTAGGATCTCCTTAACAGTTAAAATCTTATGAGCATTTGACTGGATAATGAGCTCTGCGTATATTTTGAAAGTGAATTTTAAAATCTACGACACTTTAACTAGCCCATCGGCCACTAAATGACAAACATTTAGTTGTTGCAGAGAATCTAAGCTCATTTCCAACAACATAAATAATATCAATGTTTACGGTCACAAGCGTACTGCACGTTACATCACAGCCATTTTGCAGGAGTTTTTTACGGAGCCCGGCCAACGGTTTTTCAACACGGCGGAGATAGGAAGTGCCAAATTACTTGGACTTAGTAATCTCTGATTTACAGTCATAAACTGAACTGAACTGTGTAATCTGTTCTCAACCGGTGAAATTATCGGTGAATTGAAAAAATGCGATTATTATACGCAAAACGGCAGCTTTGTTCAAAACGGCTGCACGGTTTTCTCTTCAAACTATTTTTGGCAACACCGGGGCTCGATACAGGCACGGCACGCGAATCGGCACGTTGTCTCACGAAGGGGGTGGAGAGAGGATAGGGGTATAGTTTGGAACGAGTGGTAAGGGAAGGGAAAGGGAGAGGGCGGGGTTAGAATGATTATTCAATTAATAACACCCAACATGAGGTTCCCCTTCCCTTAAAATCCCTTCGGCTCTCCTTCGCTTGTCTCCACCGTCTTGTCATCGCGTCTTCCCGTTCGTTTACTTTTGCGTGTTCATCTTGTCTACTTATTCTTGTACTTACCGATACAGTTAATTAGGATGCAGGGTAGGATGAGGTTGAAGACGTAGAACATGGGTCGACGCCTGAGCCTGATGAAGTAGGTGATATCCGGATAAGGCTCCTCGCAGCACGAGTAAGTAATGACATTCTTCACCGCGTCGAAGCTGATGAGATCGAACTCTCCGTTAGCTTGGTAATTGCTCACGTCCCCTTCCTCTGTCTGTTTGACCAAATCTAGCTGCTCTCATCATCCAGTGGTATCGGGTGGAGGACAAGAAATGAAAAACAAACAAAACAAAACAAAAAGCCAAAACACAATAAATAAGAGATCTAAAATACAAAGAAACTAACTTGAAATGGATTGAAGAAAGTTTCAGAGAAGTTGGAGGAGTATCTATCTCTGCGGGCCGATCGTTTACTTTATCGTTAAACGCAAAGATTACATACAGATATGGCATTAGCCATCTCGCCCGTGTTAAGTGAAAAATGGATAAAACGCCGGCCGTGATACAACCGAGCATACAGAGGGGATCATAAAGATTACAGAATTCTGGTTCGAAAAGATTACGTTTCCCAATTTTCCTGTGTTTGTTTGCGGAACTAGAACAAACACGGAACGTGAATAGTGGAACGTGGATACGGAACAGTTTTGTAACAGACAAACATGGAAAATGTAATTTTTTCTCTGTGTTCTTTTTGATCCCCTCTGTATGCCCGGGTTTCACGGCCGGAGTCAACTTAACAAAATTCGGGCTAGTGCCATATCTGTATGTATAAGTAATCTTTGGTTAAACCGATCGTTAAGACTGTCTATGAGTGATGCTATGAGGCAGTTGCAAGGGTCTGAAATGTTGTGTTTTTATAAAAAAAAAAAAATTAAAGTACTTGATGAGCTGAGAATAAAGATGCCTTTGGTTTCTAATTAAGTCCCATTGTTTCGAAGATGAGATTTTGGCCCGAAATAAATTGTTTTAAACGGGCATTCCGCGTGGTGACGTTACTACACGTACGATTTCTTACAACTTTACACGAGTGTATCTTCTAAACCGGGACACTTAGACAAAAACCAAAGGCACCATTGTTCTCAGCTCATCAAGTACTATCATTTTCTTTATAAAAAACACAAAAGTTCATACCCTTGCAACTGCCCCATTGGTCGAAAATTGTAAAACTTGGCCGTTGCTATATCTTAACCATCGTTAAAGTGCCTGCTATTTAAAGGTTACTCATGATTAGCCTTTATATAACGAGACTTTATTTAACGATGTTTGCCATAGCAACGGGCAAGTTTTACAATATTCGATCAATAGCATCACTCATAGACAGTCTTAACAATCGGTTTAACGATGAAGTAAATGATCGGCCCGCTGAAATGTTAAAGTTACACGATAAAGAAAAAATGTTTTGATTTTAAAAATACAAGTATTTTTAATCATTTCCTTAGAATGGGGCTCTTGCAAACTTTTGCTATGGATTGAAGAGTAGATTGTTGCATAAACACCTGTAAAAATGACAATGAGAACATTAAAAAATCACGAAATTAACTCTCAGAATCGAGCTTATAATGGTGGAGCTCGGAGCTCGGAGCTATGCAGGTATATTGGGAGATTCCTATCTAATTTGCAGTGGCGGCTCGTGCAATCTGGCAACCGTGCAATTTTGCCATTTAAACGTATGCAAAAAGATCGATACTAGGTGAGGCGCTACGCCTCACCAAGTAATCGATTATTTTACACAGTTTTAAATTGAGGAAATCCATTGTTGCCACATTGCACGAGCCGCCGCTGCTAATTTGAGACTTATCTCTGTGTTTCTGGAGAAAAGTGACATAATAGACAGGAATCTCTCATGATACCTGCGATGAGCCACCATTACGAACTTGTGGTACTGTGGGATGCAGTTATGTGAGTATGATACGCGGCTTTTTACCCTCAATCTGACAACACTGGCCTCAGCTGACAGCAATGACACAAACCATGAGTATTCCTTTTCTTTTTCTGAGTGTTGATTTGTCGTCATATTATTCCGATAGCCGACACGCTCGATGTTTACCGTGGGGGGGGGGGGGGCGTCCGGCCACTGGTTAAAGCACAAGGGTAGCGGTGGGTACGTGAGGAGATGGGAAACTGGAATACTTGAAGACAGGTAGACGAACGTAGGAGAGCAGTCCTGACATTCATGCAAGATCTATTGAATTATAAACTCCAAGTCTGAAAACCACGAAGCGGTCAAAACGAGCGATCAGAGTCCTAACATGAGGCAGATTTGAAATCTCGTACTGTAATAGGATTAATTTGTTACTTTTAAAAGGCACCCCGCGAAGGAAGTTTGAGTAAATTTTTCAGTTGCCCAACCAGAGCTGCCGATTTGCGTAGATTTAATGACATTTTAAAATTCACCGATGATTCCACCGAGGGAGGAAAGATTACCTATAGTTCAGTTCAGTGTATGACTGGACTGAAAAAACAGAAAAAAACACTTTGGCAGCGCTGACAAAACCTTTGGTAGAAAAATGACCCAGCAAAAGACTTTAGTTGAGCCAACCGAAGGTTCTTTACGCTTAACGAAAGAGATTTTGCTGGGTGAATAAAAAATTTGGTCGGCCCAACTAAAGTCTTTTGCTGGGTCATTTTTCTACCAAAGGTTTTGTCAGCGCTACCAAAGTGTTTTTTCCGTTTTTCCTGTGTGTAATATTCGAAAATACTCTGATCTGTAATATTTTCTCAATCGATGGAAAAGCTATTAATTAATTCAAATATCCACAAGTTTTCAAACTTATCGACGACTCTACCGGTTGAGAAAAGATAAAAGACGATAGTATTTTCGTGCATTACAGTCATACACTGAACGAAACTCTGTAATCTTTTCTCAACCGGTGGAATCGTCGGTGAATTTCAAAATTCCATTAAATCTACGCAAATCGGCAGCTCTGTGCCCAACGCCGCCACAGCGTTTGCGTTCTCATTCTCGTTGACTTTTGTCCGAACAGCATAACGAGAGTAATAAGTTTGCCATATACTTCGTATTGCACGCTTAGAAAAAAAAGGAGAGAAGAAAAATCAAGACCGTCCGTGGTTGGTGCCAGTGCCTGCCTTTATCACTACGGTCACTATACATTTAACAGTGTTGGGTTTCAACTTATTTCGGCACAGGCATCAGGTAAATTAACCTCGGTAAATGCATAAAAATATTGTGGATGATCACAAAGAATGTTGTAAAGCGACTCGCTCGCGTCACGAAAAGAGCTGTGATTGGCCAATGTACGAGGTCAATGTATGCTCGAACTTCTACTCATCCTTTTGTTGGTTCCATATTGCTAATGGGTTGGGTGGACTGGCTCTCGTAAGCTGACCATCCTTATGATATAACGTTTGAGCTCCTGCGAGAAGTACTTAGGCATATATATATACCGCGCACGACACCCCAAATTGGCTAATGAATCCAACTGTATTTATCTATCTTGTGGCACGGGCTCAATTTTTAGCTCTAATAAAACGGGTCAAAGGTCAAGTGGTGAAAAAGGGTGAACCTTTAGATTTTAGTGCCAATTACTGCCACCGCAAAGTGATTAGTAGAGCCATTAGTCCTGCGTTGACGATTCGACGCAACCCGCACTACATGTAGCCCGAACCTCCCTCGGTCTTGAGAGAACAAAAGCAAAGAAAGATAAGAGAGCGTTCATTTTACGTGTAGAACTGGTTGCGTCGAATCGTCGACGCAGGACTAATGGCTCTGCTTGTACTACTTCAAAGGATAAAAGAAAGATTACTTCGTAATAGAAGCGACACTTCCAAACGCTATGTGTAAACTCCTTTCGTTGACCTTGAAATGAGTCAGCCACCGCGCGATTCAAAATAAGTCAAACACCGCACGATTTGAAATAAGTTATCTCCCGCGAAATTCAAAATAAGCCAATCGCAGCTCTGATGGGTGGTGGATGATGTTGTTGTTGAATAGACTGTTTTAGTAGAGCGATATATCGTATCGATTGCCGTCCGAGGGCCTCTGGTTCCAAACAAACTCTGGTTCAATGTAATTTCCCCATAAGCGGATTTTTGAACGGAGATTTAGGGTATTAAATCAAACAATTAATGCGACCTTGTTGCGATTATGAATTCTACGTCCTCGAAAATGCTTAATTATGCCTGGTTCCTTGACTAATACTGCCGAAATCAATAAGATATTACAGATTAAATGTTGCATTTGTAGGTTAGAATCGCCCGAAATCCCGCCAATTCCACTGCAACAACAATAACATTTGGGTGATTCCAACCTCCAAACGCATCGTTTAATCTGTAATATCTTGCTGATTTCGGCAGTTTTACGGGTATAACCAGACAAAATTAAGCATTTTCGAGGACGGAGAATTCATAATCGCAAAAAGGTCGCATAAATTGTTTGATTTAATACCCTAAATTTCCGTTCAAAAATCCGCTTATGGGGAAATTACATTGAACCAGAGTTTGTTTCGAACCAGAGGCCCTCGGACGGCAATCGATACGATATATCGCTCTACTAAAACAGTCTATGGAAAGGTTACAGAATTTGAAACATCCTTCCAAGCATGATCTTTTCGAGACCATTCAAGGTCAACGAGTGCCGATTGAAGATTCGGCGACAGTGTCGCTTCTATTCTGAAGGAATCATTATTCTATGCTTCAAAGTGCCCAATTGCTCTTCTCTTTACCGTTTCCAGAATCTGAGAGTCAAGTCTTGTGTTAGTTTGCGTTGGTTTTGGTTTAGAGGTCAGTTTACGCCCCCTGCCTACACTCTGCACCCTATGTCTCTCCCATTCCCGTTTCCCCTTCCCCCCTCCCCAACCCCCTCCCGCTCGCCCCACCCCCTCCCCCTCTCCCCTCCCCACCACGCGACGTCTCAACAGAAGAAAATTATCACACCCGTCATCGTCACAATGCTACAAGGAGTCGAGTCAACTCTTGAGAACCCTCGTCAAGTAGACAAACAGATCGGACAAAAGACTAAGTATTACAGTATACGGGTGTGTTAGAGGGTGGGTTAAGGGTGTGAGCAGGGGTAGTGAGTAGGGGGGTTGACGCATGACGCATAGCAGGGACAAGGCGCTTATAAAAATACTCGCACATTCAGTTTACAATAAGAACTCAGACTAAGGATGAACAAGGGCAGCCGAAAGGTCGACTCCTATAATTAGTCACCCGGCTTTTGCATTCCATTTCACCTCATTCGTAGCATCTTTTGTTTCCTGTTTTTAAAACCTCGCGCCGTTGCCATACCTTTTAGAGGTATGCTTATCAGACATTGCATATAAGGACACAGAATAATACAATCAGAACGGAAACTCTGTCGGATTTTGAAGCAAAATCATTTCGCGTCCGCCATGTTGGGATTTAGGATGTTTACATCTGGATTCGTGCTTGAAAAAAGCAATATAGGACATGATCCGCGAAATTTTCATTCTGAAATGCTATTAGAATAAAAGTGAGGCCGGAAACTTAAGATTTCTTTCCAGAATTTATAGAAATAAATGAGTTTCAACACAAACCACACTCGTCCGCCGTGTTGGGATATAGGACCACAGCGTTGCCTATTGGTGCCGTTAAATTCCAAACTTGCTTCCATTGGCTCTTATGGGAGTTTCCGTTCTGATTGTATTATTCTGTGATAAGGATACGGAATTACATGCGAAGTTCTTCTCTCCGTGTTTGGATGTGCAGGGGTCAAATAATGTTTCGACCTCCCGCGATAAATGTTTAAAACCCTCAAAAGCAAACACCATCCATCTACCAAGGACCGCTTAAGAGGGCGGAAAGTCCGAACATTATTTGGCCCCGGGCAGATTACAGAGGGTTTTAGTAATGGCGGCAGCCGGTGATGAGCGTTCCAAACAGAGACAGTTTGTCTCTTTCGCTCTCACGTAACCCCCATGTGCTGCCATCTCACTCTAATTTCAAAAATCGTACGTAAAGACATATCTTTCGTGAAATTGTTTGACTCTGAAATTAATTCCTAGAGTCATTTTAACGCGATTTTGATAATAATAATATGTCGTAAAACAAGGCCTTGTATACAAATTTCAACACTAGAAAGAGATGGGTGTAAATGGAGGTCACGGGAGAGTGAGTGAGATAGTATGGAACGCTACGCGAGTTATATCACAACCGATTGCGACCGATGAGTGCTTTGTTGTGGTTGTTGGCTAACCGTTGACTTCGCACTAAAACCATCTGTAAGAGATGGTTTTAGTACGAAGTCAACGATTAGCTAAAAGTCACGATAATGATTTCATCGGTTGCAATCAGCTGTGACAAAAACAAAGAGATGGTTTTAGTACGAAGTCAACGGTTAGCTAAAAATCACAACAATGATTTCATCGGTTGCAATCAGCTGTGAAAAAACTCGCGTATCGTTCTAAAACTATCTCACTCACTTTCCCGTAACTTATCTTGCATAACCATAATTTACCATACTATACCAGTGTCGAAATTTGTACACATTACACAGGACATTTTCACTACATTTTGCAATCAAAATCGCATTTAAATGCCTCGATGTATCAATTTCTGCGAAATAAAAAAAAGGTCGAGAAAAACATCTCTGTTTACAATTTTATCAATGTTAGTGAGATAGCAGCAAATGGGGGTTGCGTGAGAGAGAGAAAGAGAGAGAGAGAGAGAGAGAGAGAGAGAGAGAGAGAGAGGAAGAGGAAGAGAGAGAGAGAGAGAAAGAGATAAAGAGAGGAAAAGAGAGAAAAGGGAGAACAAAATAATAAGGCAATTAAAAAGATAAAATAACTACAACTTTGCTGGAAAAAAACAGTTGAAAATTGCATCTCAATGCCTTCTTTTAAAAAAATTGGGGGAGAACCCCCAAGCCCCCTTCTTTCTAGTGGATGCCCTCAGACCCCCAGGCATCCAACCCTCTTTCTTGGGGGCCTCAAATTCAAAATTGTGTAGGGCTTCAAGAGATGTAAATCCGCACGTGAGTAGGCTGCGGAGTCAACAAGCGTGCGTCTTTTCCTTCTTGATAATCAGATAGTAAAACCGAAAAATTGACCCATCATCAACTACCCGACAAAAAATGAATCACCCGGTTTGGTCCTAAAAACGTCCTAAAAACCGCCTTATATTATCAGAGTGTCGTTTTGGTTTTGAAGCGAACGTCCTAGTGTCGGCCTGAAGTGCAGTTTGAGTAAGGCGGATTTCCGTTTCTCTTGCGTATTGTTCGGAAACAATGCAGACCTTAGCCCATATGCATGCGTTAGAATTAAGGTTTTTCCCAGGACATTTTTCGGCTCCGGGACATAACCTTAAACATAATAGGCACGTTTTTTGGACAGTTTCATTATTTGCCAGGATATTTTATATTATAATTACCTAGTTATCTCAAAGCTCAGTGATCAAGATATCGATTTTGGTTCCAGGAATGAAATTTCCAGAAATACCTACGATTTTGGTCCATTGTCCGACCATAAGGTTGTCACATAAAATCACAGCACGGGATACATACAACGTTGCCCTCGAGAGTTGAGGGGATGAAAAACGAATCAAATCATTTCCGATATATTTTCTCCCCACCCCGTAATCGGTTTCTGTTGACACTGATAAGTTTTTAATGAATTAATTATTAGAATGATTATTGAAGCATGAACGAGCGCTCAGATTACACAGTCGCACATCGGATCGAAAAACGGGATTTTCGGGACATCGTTTTTTTTTTGAGCAGAAAACAAGATTTAAGAACAACATAATGGAGCTCTTGCAAAATTTTGTTATTGGGGATTCCAGAGTTTTACTATAGTTGATTCTTGCACGAAAACCGGTATTTCTGTATCCACGTATTCCCGGCATCTCGTCTCTTCTCGTCCAAAGATACCCAGCAAAGTTGCACAAATGGAATGTATCTAACTATACACAAAATTCACGTGTTAAATGGTATTTTGTATGTTGCGTGTTATATATATAGTCAACTAATTATACAATGTTATTTTTACTCGGCTAGGCCAACTGCAACGCTTGAATTTATCTTGCAAACTTTTGCTACAGCTGATTGAAGAGATAATTTTTGCATAAAAACGTGAAATAACTACGATGAGTGCATTAAAAAATCACGAAATTCACTCTCAGAATAGGGCTTAATGGCGGAGATACGCTGGTATAACGAAAGATTCCTATCTAATTTGAGACATATCTCTGTGTTTCAGTTAAGAAAAGGGATAAATTAGACAGGAATCTCCCATGATACCTGCGTTGAACCGCCATTGCGATCTTGCCGTTATAGCAGTTTTGTGAGTTTATTACTAAATTTTAGACTTTTTTTTGTGATTTTCGCGATATTCTCTGGTTTTTACTAGAGTCCCTTGATGGAAATATTGTATAGGGAGTACCGACACGAGCTCGACGAGTTCTGATTGGTCGTTGGTTTTAGGCTCTCATGGAGTCGAGCAGGAGTCGACGACATCGAAGGTTCCACACGAAAGGAGTCGATTCGTAGAGGAACGTATGGGAACGGACCGAAATGCCGGCAAATCCGCCGGTCCACCACTGGTCCACTGTTGAACTTAACCTTTGAATTCGTTCAGGCAGTCGACTAAATCGACTCCTGTCAAAATGCATAAAGCGTCGTGTCGGTACTCCCTATACAATATTTCCATCAAGGGACTCTATAGTTTTTACATCGGATTGGACTATTCGTTCGCTCTCAGCAAAAGTTTACAAGAGCCCCATTTGCAACATGACCAGGAAATGAATTTGATTTTTCATTTTAGAGCTTGAATCGAGTTAAACTACTTGAGGTTAGCAACAACAACAAAAAATACCAACATTAAAAGAAAAAGATTTTTGAGGCCAAGGCAAAGAATCAGGGCTGCCGTTTTGCGCATAATTAATCGCATTTTTCAATTCACTGATGATTCCACCGGTTGAGAAAATATTACAAAGTTCAATTTAATTTATGACTGAAATGCACGAAAATACGCTGATCTGTTATCTCTTCTCGATCGGTGAAAACTAAGTTTATTGATTAAAATATCTGCAAGTTTTTTGAAGTCATCGACTACTCCACCCATTGAGAAAATATTACAGATGCGAGTATTTTCGTGCATTACAGTCATACACTGAACTGAACTGTGTAATCATTTCTCAACCGGTGGAATCATCGGTGAATTGAAAACTGCGATTGATTATACGCAAAGAATCAGGGCTGCCGTTTTGCGTATAATCAATGCTATTTTTCTATTCACCGATGATTCCACCGGTTGAGAAAAGATTACACAGATCAGTTCGGTGTATGACTGTAATGCACGAAAATACTCTGATCTGTAATCTTTCCTTAATCGGTGGAAACTCCGTTGATTAATTAAAATATCCGCAAGTTTTTTAAAGTCATCGACGACTCCACCGATTGAGAAAATATTACAGATGCGAGCATTTTCGTGCATTACAGTCTTACACTGAATTGAACTTTGTAATCTTTTCTCAACCGATGGAATCATCGGAACGGTAGCCCTGCAAAGAATGTTCTTGTTCGGAAGTGTAAACGTTTCCAGTCCACTTTGCCCCACGCTCAAGCATATTTGTCCGCTGCAGTGTTGATCCCTGC
This sequence comes from Trialeurodes vaporariorum, assembly GCA_011764245.1. Classification (NCBI taxonomy): domain Eukaryota; kingdom Metazoa; phylum Arthropoda; class Insecta; order Hemiptera; family Aleyrodidae; genus Trialeurodes; species Trialeurodes vaporariorum. The sequence continues at coordinate 10,423,280 of VMOF01000035.1, read as the reverse complement.
GACAACTTATCATGATAGAGAAGGGATCAGCAGCGCGGTGCCGGCGGTGGCTCGTGAATTTCGATTAAGGTGATTCTTCAGCGTTTAGTGCCGATTTCTGCCACTAGAGCGCTACCGTTCGATTAAAGTCGAATTACAGGCCGAGATGAGTAATTTATTTTTAAGAAAATGGAGTGTCAGTTACTAGATAATCATCTGCGGGCCGATCATATACTTTATCGTTAAACCGATCGTTATAAATGTCTACGAGTGATGCTATTGGTCGAATATTGTAAAACTTAGCCGTTGCTATGGTAACCATCGTTATAGTGTCCGTTTTTTAAAGGTAACTCATGAATAGCCTTTATAAAACGAGACTCTTAACGATGGTTACCATAGCAACAAGTAGGGGTAAAAGCCACTCAACTGCAACAGCCAAGTTTTACAATTTTCGACCACTAGCATCACTCGTAGACAGTTATAACGATCGGTTTAACGATAAAGTAAATGATCGGCCCGCCGAAGAGTGTCTCTACAAGAAAATCTCGTCAATATTTTCAAAAATAAGGCTGAAAGTACTAAAAAATGAAATATCGCGTATCGATTTCTTGTATCGTAATGCGATATTTCATTTTTTGGTACTTTCAGCCTTATTTTTGAAAATATTGACGAGGTTTTTTTTGTAGAGACACTCTTCAGATGATTATCTAGTAACTGACATTCCATTTTCTGAAAAAATAAATTACTTTCGGCCTGTGTGTTTCGACTTTAATCGAGCGGTAGCGCTCTGGTGGCAGAAATGGACACTAAACGCTGAAGAATCACCTTGTTACGACAAATACAGTAACCATAGTGACGGACGAAGTCACTCCTTTAGCTCGGCCTAATGAGACGTTTTTGGAGGTCCAATTGGATAGTCTTCTTCTCTCAATCTCTGGAAAAGCAGTGACAGTTACTCGAGTGACGTAGAACGCTGCGCAGCCATTAATATCATATCCTCAAGGGTTCATCTAAACTAAAGGGAATCTACTTTCTATTCCTTGTTTATTCATACGTATTTGTGCCGAAGGAATCTATGTTTTGTTCCTTCCTTCAGTTTCTACCTTGTGTTAAAGAAACCTACCTTCTGTTCCTCTCTCCATTCACTATTGGAGAATCACTATGTCAAAGGAATCGATTGGATTCCTCATATCATCATTTGTTTGTTCTATCACTTCATCTTATTACAAATCTGTCTCAATACAGGTAAAATATTATAACTAATTCTTAGTTACTCTATTCATTTCAATTATCCGTAAAATCACATGTCTATGAGAAAACGCCAAAACATTATGGTGCAAGTGACCAGGATACTTATGCACACAACGCAAGACTCTTCTACTTTTCGATCACGATTTGCAGGTACAACAATTATTCTACAGTATAATTCAGCATTATCAAATCTATTCAGTGTATTATCAATGAATATACATTTATACATGCCATTTTGAATCTTTTCCGATATGACAACGTTTGTTTGGAACATTTGGCATCGTTGGATTACGCCGCGCATCAAGCATTCCTCGGTGCGTTGTTACTCAGCTGTGACGCTCTCAACCGTAATGTTTGGCAACGATGCGTGTTCAACTATCACAGCTGATTTAATTTAGACTAATTTATTTACAATTTGACAACGCTGACGAGTGCTTGTTTTTATTTGTAGATTTGTTAAAAACAGCTGATTATTGTTTTGTTTATGATTTGACCTACATTTCATAAACCCATATGTAAATACTAAGTAAAAAGGAAACAACTTGTATTTCAATGTTAAATACAAGCTCTCTTATGTCATGATGAGCTTTTCTCCTGCACCAAATGGAGACAGTTTATGGTACCGAATACTGATCAAAACAGTATTCCAACTCCGCAACGATTATTTAGCCGCTCTCCAAGCGACTATCATTTCCATTCTTGCCATTCAAGAGTGATCGTGAATTTAGCCGCTCTCGAAGCGACTATTGTTTCCATTCTTGCCATTCAAGAGTGATCGTGAATTTAGCCGCTCTTTAAGCGACTATTATTTCCATTCTTGCCATTCAAGAGTGATCATGTATTTAGCCGCTCTCTAAGCTACTATAATTTCCATTCTTGCCATTCAAGAGTGACGTGTATTTAGCCGCTCTCTAAGTGACTATCATTTTCATTCCTTCATAAAGTGATTCTGCTCTCCTGCAAATATAATTTACCACTGTAATTGAGTCAACAATGTTCCTCATCAGATACTTTCTAACATTTACAGCTGTCATTCATGATGACATCAGGGGACAAAGAGTCTCTAGATCTCAAAAAAATGACTTTAAATACGCTCTTCAAGTCATTATACGTTCAGCTAAAATACTCCAAGGACTTTTTAGCGGTTCCACCACACTATCGGGAGGAACTTGAAAAACGGTAAAGGCATTCCCGTTGATCTCACTTTACACTCGAACTTCACAAGGATTGGAAATTCTCGATATTTCTGGGTTTTCGTCACAGGACAGGGTATGTTCGATTTAAATTTAATTATTTTTCTACGATGTCTTTCACCAATTCTTTGAAAAGATCGACAATCAGCAACCTTCTCTTCAGCAAAGAGTTGGGCAGATATTATTCGTCGAATTGATTGTCTAGTTTGTCAACACAATAAAATCGGATTATTCGACAGATTATTTGGTCAATTGATCATACCTCCTGACATGCAATGGTGTCACATCTCTCGCATCAACTCTGTTGCCAGACTGATTCCACTATTTCTGATTATTCGGTTGCCCAGCTCTGCTCAGCTACACCAATCAACCTTATCGCAGAACTGTCAATACCATCATCCCATTTGAGGCCTGCTGATAATTCTAGGTTCAGCGGTAATAATCAGTATTGGGACTGCTTCAAAGAAATGTTTGAGGCTCTGATCCATAATGATCCTTCTTTGTCGCGTATTCAGAAGTTTCACTACGTTCGCGTTTCAGTGATCGGTGAAGCAGCTCCATTAATCAACACGATAAAATTCAAGTTCAATTATTATAAATAATTGACCTTTGGTACGTCAAAAAATGAATAGGAAAATGAAGTACTGATAGTTTTTCAGCTTATGCAACAACAATTTGAGCTTCAAAAAAAAGCCATAGTGTCGTTCCATCGGTAAGAAATTTGACCTCTAAATTCAAGCAAATTGTGAATACGTTAGATGTTTTAGGATTGGCCCATCCAACAGACACAGCTCTAGCATACCTTTGTTTTACAAAAATGTACAGACAGACATGGCGAGCTTGGGAAAAAACTCCATTCATCTAATGAGCTTCCTCGTTGGAAAAGTACAATAGCGAATTCTTGATTCAACATATTCTCAAGTTTTACGAACTGAACAGTTACTATTTCATGAGTGCAATTATCGATTTAGTCGGTGTGAGAATTTTCTCAGGAAGAGCCAAACAAATATGACGCCTAGAATATAAATTCCCCTTAAATTGTGTGAGTAGGCAATAAGAAGACATCGATTTCAAGTCAATGATTTTCATTCAGGTATACTTTTTACAGATACTTTAAGTTAAACGGAGGTCACAAAAGTAGCCCTCAATGAGTAACTAAACCCTTGAGCAGCCAGGCTACGAAGGCAAATAAATGTTCGTTCGCTCCAATTGAGTGGGTAGTTAAATATTCGTACATCACGGTGCTGATTTTGCATACACAATTTATTGAAGGAGCTCGACGAACCATTATTTTCAAACGTTAACAATTTCGGGTCGCACCTAATGTAAATGAAAAAATCGATACTGTGACAGATCTAGTCACAGAAGCGAGTATACTCGGGCGTGCTATTGAAATGGTTCAAAGTGCCGTTGCTTCCTTGAATCAGGTAATTAATCAAATTGTATATAGGAACGAACTTGTTCCATGTTCGATATCGTCAATAATATCAAGAACAATCTTCGAATCGATGATATTCAAGAAAATTCAGTCTCTCTTTCAGTTTCAATGTCAATTGCATCTAGATACAATAACGATAAACATTTTATTCATTTTTGGTTCTGCCAGAAAGTTTACCATCTCTCTCATTGATCTCCTATTTCCCACAAAAGGATCTAAAATTAGGGGACCTGTATCATGGCTAACAACATTTTCATACAACTCTTTCTCCAACAATGAGTCATTGATGCTATGAAAGGAAGATGATGACATTTCCAAAAGAACACATACAGAGTTTGTCTTTATTTCTGATTAGTTGATACTTTTTGACATGAAGTCACTGAAAAAAAATCAAAGAGCGTTTATTTAAATCAAGCGTGTAAATAACCATCTCTACTTGGAGGTACTAGTTTTTGCGTACATCGTTCATTGAAGGCGCTTGACATTTAAGTTTTACAATAGTTCACAATTTATCGTTCTGATATGATATGCAATGCGGAGCTTACATGTTTATGAAAATTCGTGATTGAAATTTAATAGTATGAAGCTCTGGACACGCATTCAATAAAACAACGAAACATATGCAAAGTATTTAAAAGGTAATAAAAACAACGGAACTCAATTGAAATATTTCTTTGCGAATAGACACTTTGTTATCACAAAGTATTCCACTTCCTTTTCAAGACTAGAATTATGTGTAATTCTCACTGATTTACCTCTTGTTGTATATTAAGTTGGTAGTTGCTGTAATCAGGCTGCAACGCTGCACAGTTATCTGTTATCTCTTATCAAAAACATCAGATGACCGGCCTTGATAGTGTCTATCCTTCTTTCATTTCGTATTACTTATTATTACATTATATTGCCTTGATCTCGGTCATAACACCTCGGACAAAGTTGAACCAAGCACGAGCACACCTTCATTTACAGTTTTTTCTTCCGTATGTTTGAGAATAGAGACCTAAATTATTCTTAATTCAGTGCAAAGTAACCTAACCACGAGAAAACATTTGTGAATGACCACGAGATATTGGAACAAGACAGTTCAATTGTTCAATCAATGCTCATTAGAACAATGTAAAGTCCACAGAGGATACTCCAGATTTATTCGCCGGAGTCGTTGCTGTATCAGAAGTTGCTTCTTCAAAGTTTTTGAACGCAAAAAAAATCGTTTTTGTTCGTCTTGAATAATTCAATAATAAAAGTGCGAACATTTCTCGATAGAGCCTACCTACAGTTCTCCGTACGAAAAAAAGTTCTTGTCTTTTGTCGACTCAAGTGCTAACGGGACCTCTTGTCAACATTTCATCGCAGCGGAAAAAACCAGCCTAACTTTAGTCTTTCGATTTGATTGAAAATAATCACGAAAGTCTTTCGCTACCTCAAAATCATTTGTCAAGTGAAGATATATCGGATCTTATTCCTGTGACGTTCTCTGCCACCAACTTTAGCACTTCTCACTAAATTTCTTCAAGGACACAACTAAACAATTAGTTAATTTACGTGCATCAATATGTTAACAACACGAAGCTGAGATATCTTCAAGCGGTTAGTGAACTCTCTTTTCTCAGCAAAATATGTCTATCAAGTCTGATGTCATCTAATTATAAATGAGCAAAGGACTTTGACAAACTCAGCTATAGCCCAATCATGTTGTGATTAAAGCAAGTTGAAATCACTCAAACCTTTCATCGGTGTTTCCGGTTTGTCTTAAAGGAGTCGAAGGAAATGACATTTGGACCTCTTCACCATTCATCGGAATGAAAAAATCAGACATTTCCGTCTGAAACAACCATCATTTATTCATTTTGGTCCCTTATAAGAAGATAATTTTCCTACAGCACTGGTCAGTCATTCATGTTCATTGTGCCGGTAAGTATGATCATAATCATAATGTCATTTTAACAGATTTTATTTACAGACTAGGTTCAATGAAGTTAATTGAAATCAGGGATTTCAATGGGCGCCGGTATGTTACGACAAATACAATAACCATAGTGACGGACGAAGTCACTCCTTTAGCTCGGCCTAATGAGACGTTTTTGGAGGTCCAATTGGATAGTCTTCTTCTCTCAATCTCTGGAAAAGCAGTGACAGTTACTCGAGTGACGTAGAACGCTGCGCAGCCATTAATATCATATCCTCAAGGGTTCATCTAAACTAAAGGGAATCTATTTTCTATTCCTTGTTTATTCATACGTATTTGTGCCGAAGGAATCTATGTTTTGTTCCTTCCTTCAGTTTCTACCTTGTGTTAAAGAAACCTACCTTCTGTTCCTCTCTCCATTCACTATTGGAGAATCACTATGTCAAAGGAATCGATTGGATTCCTCATATCATCATTTGTTTGTTCTATCACTTCATCTTATTACAAATCTGTCTCAATACAGGTAAAATATTATAACTAATTCTTAGTTACTCTATTCATTTCAATTATCCGTAAAAACACATGTCTATGAGAAAACGCCAAAACATTATGTTTCTTTAACACAAGGTAGAAAGGTGCAAGTGACCAGGATACTTATGCACACAACGCAGGACTCTTCTACTTTTCGATCACGATTTGCAGGTACAACAATTATTCTACAGTATAATTCAGCATTATCAAATCTATTCAGTGTATTATCAATGAATATACATTTATACATGCCATTTTGAATCTTTTCCGATATGACAACGTTTGTTTGGAACATTTGGCATCGTTGGATTACGCCGCGCATCAAGCATTCCTCGGTGCGTTGTTACTCAGCTGTGACGCTCTCAACATAATGTTTTGGCGTTTTCTCATAGACATGTGATTTTACGGATAATTGAAATGAATAGAGTAACTAAGAATTAGTTATAATATTTTACCTGTATTGAGACAGATTTGTAATAAGATGAAGTGATAGAACAAACAAATGATGATATGAGGAATCCAATCGATTCCTTTGACATAGTGATTCTCCAATAGTGAATGGAGAGAGGAACAGAAGGTAGGTTTCTTTAACACAAGGTAGAAACTGAAGGAAGGAACAAAACATAGATTCCTTCGGCACAAATACGTATGAATAAACAAGGAATAGAAAATAGATTCCCTTTAGTTTAGATGAACCCTTGAGGATATGATATTAATGGCTGCGCAGCGTTCTACGTCACTCGAGTAACTGTCACTGCTTTTCCAGAGATTGAGAGAAGAAGACTATCCAATTGGACCTCCAAAAACGTCTCATTAGGCCGAGCTAAAGGAGTGACTTCGTCCGTCACTATGGTTACTGTATTTGTCGTAACAACCTAAATCGCAATGTATTCTCGATTCTCCACGCAAAATTGTGAAAAAGGAAAGATCCTTCAATTTTGTGGACGCCATTGAGCCTCAAAGCAATCGATACTCTCACATGAGTTCAGATTAACTAAAGGGGTTCATTCAAAATCGGCATTTTTCGCCCACTGCTTGTTTTCTTGTTTTTGACAAAACTTTGGGTATCGATTGGGTTTACTATTAGTAGTGGATCCTGAAATTTCCCCGACCTAAAACCAATTTTTAGAGGGGGGGTGGGGGGTCAAAGTTGAAACCTTTAAACTCGAATATCTCGCTAACGAATAAAGATTTTGAAATGTGGTTTGTGCGAAAAAACGCAAAATAAAATTTCCTTTCTTTTGACTACCCTCATGTTCGACAAAATTTTGAAATTACACTTGCAATTTGCAATTTTTTGATTTTCTGGCTCAACATTTTTCACAAATTTTGAAATTCTGAAAAAACGCATTCTTCGATTTTGATATTTACAAAATATGTTATTTTCTAGAAAATTTGCTACAATTTAGTCTAAACCGCATGTTGGGGAAACTTTTAGTTTCTGAGTTATGAATTTTTAAAGTGTCAAAAATCGCTATTTTAGCGTTCTCAGCGACAGCGACGAAACTTAAAAAAAGAATTTCTCCGCTTCTAATCAACAAAACTTGACGAAAATTGAGATTTAGGGGTTTCGAATGTCGTAGAATTCAATTCTGCTATCAGATTTGAAGAATTTTTAAATCCAAGATGGCTGCCTACCCATCTACTTGGTAGCCATCTTGGATTTCAAAATTCTTCAAATCTGATAGCAGAATTGAATTTTATGACATTCGAAACCCCTAAATCTCAATTTTCGTCAAGTTTTGTTGATTAGAAGCGGAGAAATTCTTTTTTTAAGTTTCGTCGCTGTCGCTGAGAACGCTAAAATAGCGATTTTTGACACTTTAAAAATTCATAACTCAGAAACTAAAAGTTTCCCCAACATGCGGTTTAGACTAAATTGTAGCAAATTTTCTAGAGAATAACATATTTTGTAAATATCAAAATCGAAGAATGCGTTTTTTCAGAATTTCAAAATTTGTAAAAAATGTTGAGCCAGAAAATCAAAAAATTGCAAATTGCAAGTGTAATTTCAAAATTTTGTCGAACATGAGGGTAGTCAAAAGAAAGGAAATTTTATTTTGCGTTTTTTCGCACAAACCACATTTCAAAATCTTTATTCGTTAGCGAGATATTCGAGTTTGAAGGTTTCAACTTTGACCCCCCACCCCCCTCTAAAAATTGGTTTTAGGTCGGGAAAATTTCAGGATCCACTACTAATAGTAAACTCAATCGATGCCCAAAGTTTCGTCAAAAACAAGCAGTGGGCGAAAAATGCCGATTTTGAATGAACCCCTTTTCAATCAATCAAGACAAATTGCTGAACCATCGATTGCTTCACCTGGGACCAAATAATGTTAGGTCCCGAACATTGAATTGCGTGCATCTTGCGTGCGGTTTCGACCAATCCGAGAGCTTACGCATGGTCATGCGACCGTGCGTAAGTTACGCTTGGGACCCAATATTACTTGGTCCCTGGGAGTGATGTCACAAAAGCCAGAAAAAATATCTCAATGGGGCTATTGCAAACTTTTGCTATAAGCAAATAAATAGTCCACTCTGATGTGAGGACCAGGAGAAATCACAAAAATCACACGAAGAAAGTCTAAAATTCAGTAATAAACTCACATTTTTGCCTTTAACGGTAAGTTTGTAATGACGGCTCAACGCAGGTATCATATAGGAGATTTCTGTCTATAATGTCACTTTCTCTGCGGAAACACAGAGATATGTCTCAATTTAGATAGAAATCTTCCATGATACCTGCATCTCTCCGCCATTAAGCCTGATACTGAGAGTAAATTTCGTGATTTTTTAGTGTAACTCCGAGTCATTTTTACTGTTTTTTTTTGCAAGAATCGACTCTTCAATCCCCTATAGCAAAAATTTGCAAGAGCCCCATGCCGGTCAATCAATGGTTATCAATATTTACGCACTGCCACTTGACGCATTTATGTATTTATGTACGCACTTATGGGCTTCCAGGGAGGTGGTGGACCCCCCTACCTGGAAGCCCCCAAGGGGCGCCCCAAGATCAGTGTCCCCCTTGAAAGATGGCACCCTCAAAAAAATCGATGGGCTTTTATACTCGTTATTACTTGAAACCTGTTTTACAAAGGAACCTTTCAGCGCCAAAGACAAGTAAAAATCTCAATTTTGGCGAAAGTTATAATTAAAGCTTTAAAAAGACGTTGTTTCATCGCCCATAAGGAATGGGCTGAGAATGGATTTCCTTCATTTTTTCAGAGCTGATAGAGCTATTCTTGGGGAGTCTAAAACTGGCCTATTTTTTATTTTTGCCCTCTTAGAACAGGGAGGGCGGGGGGTCAAAGTTAAAACGGGTTTTCGGCCATAACTTGCCGACCTCTATATACTCGGCAGCCATCTTTGATTTCATAATTCTTCAAATCTGACGGCAGAATTGAAATCTGCGACCTCAAAAACCCCCAGATACCGATTTCCATTGAATTTAGTCCACTACATGCGGAGAAACGATTTTTTTCGGCCTCGTCGCTGCTGACAACCCAAAAATAGCGCTTTTTGACACTTTAAAAATTCATGACACAAAGACAAATCATTTCCCGAAAACGAACTTTAGCTCATTTTAACCGGTAAAAAAGGGCTTTCTTTGAAACAGTTCTTTGTTTTCCTCAGTGGGATCCCCATATGGAAAAAATCCAAAAAACTATTTTTTTGGAATTTCCAAAATTTTGAAAATGCAACAATTCAACTGAAATTCAATATTTTTGAAATATCATACACATCAAAATATAGGTATTTAAAAGATCTTTCGATTAAAAAAAAGTTCGTTTTATTATCTTCAACCGTTCAAAAGTTATGGCCGAAAACCCGTTTTACCTTTGACCCCCCGCCCTCCCTGTTCTAAGAGGGCAAAAATAAAAAATAGACCACTTTTAGACTCCCCAAGAATAGCTCTATCAGCTCTGAAAAAATGAAGGAAATCCATTCTCAGCCCATTCCTTATGGGCGATGAAACAACCTCTTTTGACTTTAGGGCCCCCTCCCTCTCTCCCTTTCCAGATGACAAAAATTCAACAACTAGACATCTTAAATGTATCTTAAAGTGGTCTATCGACCCTGAATGAAAGAGATTTTTTTGTGGACAGATCATTCTTTGGGAACTGGGATCAACATCTTTTTGTTCTGCAGGGGTGTCATAGCGCCAGTGGCGGCTCTATTAATGTCTACTCCATTTAAAACTACAGAAAAGTATGTATCGTCAGGGGGTGCAATTGAACCCCCGAGAAATCGATACTTTTCTATAGTTTTAAATGGAGTGGACATCGATGCCCTTAAACACTAGATACCAGATTAACTGTACTAAACAAAATTACAATCATAGCGTGGCACGCTTCACCAGCACATACAGACCCTGCTTGTTTTTTCTTATTTTTCTTTTTCATACGTCCCTCTCTTCAACAGTAGATATAGTAAATCCCTTTCTACAGTCTAAACGAGTACCTGAAACCATTGAAGTGATGGACAAAGTCTTGGTACTCCTCTGTATAGTAATTAGTTATTATATTTTCTACCTACCTACTGTTCTTAATACTGTTCTCTTGTATAAATGTACCTATGATTGACCTGTACTGAGCTGTAAAGCTGGTGTACTAATAACGAATAAATAAATAAAAAAAAAATCATCAATCGAGTTGACCCGCCCGCAAACCGGCAACTGCGTCGAACGCACTCGTGAAAGACTTTCCCGTGAGTATACCGCGCGAGCCGTATCCAGTGTGTGTACTCAACAAACACAAAAAAACATTATTTTTTGGGTGGAGAGGGGTAGGTGTTGGTCGGTGGAATGAGGAACGGTGAGAGAGAGGGGTGGAGAAGGTGAGCCACAATGACACCTTTTGTGTATTCCATTCATTTATCATTCAGTCTCGCACATCTCACAATTAGACGAACGTCGCTCAGTGATTCACAACGTAGAATATCATAGGCCGCGGCCGGGCCGGGGCAATATTCAAGCCAGGGCTGCCGTTTTGCGTAGAATCAATGCTATTTTTCTAGTCACCGATGATTCCACCGATTGAGAAAAGATTACACAGTTCAGTTCAGTGTATGACTGTAATGTACGAAAATACTCTGATCTGTAATCTTTCCTTAATCGGTGGAAACTCCGTTGATTAATTAAAATATCCGCAAGTTTTTTAAAGTCATCGACGACTCCACCGGTTGAGAAAAGATTACAGATGCGAGTATTTCAGTTTATCATAGTCATGCACTGAACTGAACTGTGTAATCTTTTCTAAACCGGTGGAATCATCGGTGAATTAAAAAATAGCATCGAAGATTTTATTTATATAAATAGCATCGAAAATTTATCGAAGAGTTATGCGTTTTCGAATTCCATCTGCAAATGTCTGCAGAACCGTTCGCTTGAAACAATTTACCAAAAGGTCTTGAGTGGGGCTCTTGCAAAATTTTGCTGTGAGCAAATGGACAGTCCTATCTGATTATAAACCTAGCGAAACTCACGAAAATCATCACGAGGAAGTCTAAAATTTAGTAATAAACTCACATAACTGCGGTATAATGGTAAGTTTGTAATGGCGGCTCAACGCAGGTAGGGGTCATTTCACGAGAGTTGGCAGGTGACGGATCGCCTCGTTTACATGCTTTAAGAAACTTTTTGTTTTTGCAAAGACTTCTAATACCGTCTTATTTTGAGTACCTAGCAATAATATTAGAAGTATCTGTGTTTTTAAGCACTAATTTTGATGCACGAGCGTACCAACGGTGCAAGAACCATCATCTACCATCTTTCGTGAAATGACCCCTATCATGGGAGATTCCTGTCTATAATGTCACTTTCTCTACGGAAACACAGAAATGTGTCTCAATTTAGATAGGAATCTCCCATATGATACCTGCATCTCTCCGCCACTAAGCCCGATTCTGAGATTGAACTTGGTGATTTTTTAGTGAACTTATCGTCATTTTTACAGGTTTTTATGCAAGATTCAACTCTTCAATCTCCTAAAGCAAAAGTTTACAAGAGCCCCATTCGGGACGTGAATCAAAATATCTGAAAGAGAGAAGCGAGGCAACATCGTTTGGTGGACGGTGAATTTAGTACGATTCTTATAATAACTCTTTATAAATATATTCCTTTTTCCTTTTAATCCTCTTAATTGCAAAAATGCTTCAGCAGAAGAGATGTCAACTTTCTTGACAAGTTTTTGAACTCATTAAATAGTTTACTTGTTAAAAAACGGCTCTGCATAGTCTGCAAGGCGTTTCTCAGGAATATGAAAACTAAGACGAATCACACGGTCATAGGTTAAAAGTATCGTGTTCAATGATAAATCTTGCTATTGGGCTGATGCAGATGTAAAAATCTGCAAAAATAACGCAAAACGAAGATTTTGCGAACTTCGCTAAAATTTAATTTTGAGTGGGCATATAAAAAACTATACACATATAATTGGTCATTTCATGATATTCTCTGTTTCAATAAAAGGGTCTGAACCGCACATACTGGTATTTTCTACAAAAAGCTGGCTAAAACCCTTAATGCTTAGTATAGTTAAAATTGGACTAAAAGTTGGATAAAGGGGTTTTTTTTGGTCGCTAATTACGAATTTGAGATCCATAATTCAAAAATCTCACGTTAAATCCCTGATTTGTGATATTTAACATAAAACCGGAACCTGCAGCAGTGGCAGCTCGCGCAATGTGGCACCAATGTCGTATTCTCTCCATATAAACCTATGTAAAACAATCGATATTCAAGATGTGCAGTTGCAGGCCCAAGAATACCAAGATATCGATACTATTGCATAGGGTTAAATTTGAAATAACTATAGTTGCCAAATTTCACGAGCCGCCACTGACCAGCAGTCTGAATTGATAGTACTTATTAAATTAATTCTAAAATAACAGTTTAAAATAGAGAATTCATATGAATTTTAATGCTCAAAAATGCAAAGTACATAGTACAACATCCCAAAACAAAAACCAGACCGAGACCAATATGCACTCCCGTTATAGGGTCGTTCATAAAAACTATATGGCTGTGACTAACTCAGTGGCGGCTCGTGCGATTTGGCAAACAAGGTTCTATCTCCATTTGATTCTATATAAAACAATCGATTCGATAATGAAGCGCTGCTTCATCAACAATCGATTGTTGCACATAGATTCAAATGGACGGCAAACAATGTTGCCAAATGGCACGAGCCGCCACTGGACCAACTTGCTTTCCGCATTCCTCCTCTCGTATTGAAACCTTAAAATGTCACAGCCCAAGTTTTTTTTTTCCCTTCTTTTATTTTCATTTTTTCTTTCTCATTTTTTGAAATTTTTTTCACAATTTTTTAGTAGACTTAAGTTTCTGCCAAACTAGTGAAAAAATTGTCGTGTTGGTGGATTGAGGGCCCATCGACTGAATTGGGGATAATTCTTATCATATTCGAGCACTGAGACATGCCACAAGTTTCCGAGACGCCTCGGCCCTCGATTGTGGTTATGATAGGTTATATCAGACTTGATCATGTACAAATACTTCTACAAATTGGATTAAGTGGTTGGCAGCAGCAGCAAGTGAAAGAGTTATCAGGATTAGTAGAGCATTTTTTGGATTGGCAATTGCGCATGTCCCCTGCAATCACTGATCCGAAAATGGTCGCCATTGCGAGCACAGCAAACAGCACTAAGATGAATTTCATGCTGCTGCAAAGAATGAAATATCAGTCACGTTAATTTCTATGATAGTTCCCCCGCATGTATTTTTCACAATGTTGCAAAAAAAAATAAAAACAAGTAGCCTTCAAAACACGCGCGCGCATGCAATTAAGGATGGTTGCACAACTCTAATCAATGTACAAGCAGAGCCATTAGTCCTGCGTCGACGCAACCCGCACTGAACGTAGCCCGAACCTCGTTCGGTCTTGAGAGAACAAAAGAAAAGAAAGATAAGAGAGTGTTAAGTGTACGTGTAATGGGGGTTGGGTCGAATCGTCGACGAAGGACTTTATGGCCCTGCTTGTACCTATACTGATTTAGTTGAGCGATTTAATATCGTATCGATTGCCGTTCGAAGCCCTCTGGTTCCAAACAAACTCTGATTCAATGTATTTTTTCCCCCTTAAGCGCTTTTTTGAACGGAAATTTAAGCTATTAAATCAAACAATTTATGCGACCCTTTTGCGATATGAATTGTTCGTCCTTGAAAATTCTTAGTTATACCACGCGGCTAAAACTGCCGAAAATGCAGAAATTAACAAGATATATTTACAGATTAAACCATGCATTTAAAGGTTGGAATCAGAGATTACTAAGCCTAAGAGATATGGCATAACGATTCGAAAGTGTTGTTCGACTCCTACGAAGTATGCAATGTGGCGTACGCTGGTGACCCTAAACATTGTTACTACTGTTGTTGTTTGAAATGAACGCCACTAATAACTAAATTAGTAAGATTAGTAAAGTGTTTGGGAAGTTTAATGAGTTCTGAGTATATTTTGAACGTGAATCTGAAAATCTAAGACACTTTAATCATCCCATCTGTCATTAAATGACAAGCATTTAGATGCTGCAGAGAATCTAACCTCATTTCCAAAAACATGAATAACAACAATGTTTACGGTCACCACCAGCGTACTGCACGTTGCATCACGGCCATTCTGCAGGCGTTTTTTACGGAGCCCGACCAACGGTTCTTCAACACGGTGGAGATAGGAAGTGCCATATCTCTTAGGCTTAGTAATCTCTGGTTGGAATCACCCAAATGTCATTGTTGTTGATGTGGAATTTCCGGGATTTTAGCCAATTATAACCTCCAATTGCAATCTATCGTAATTTGCGATTATTTTTATTAAATTCCTCGCCAATACTTTTGACCCGATAATTCGGTCTTAGAAAGCTTGGAATTGCGTCTGAGGATCAGTGATCAGTGGCGGTCTGTGGGGCTCAAAACCCGCCCCCACTTTTTTTACCTGAATTCGTAGATGTAAAAATACAGTTTAAATGAGCCCCGTCTGATCTGAAATTACGTTTTGTTCATTGGGGACTGAGTTTTTGCCATGCATACCTGATCTGGCACAGCTTTCTCAAAGACAACAATATGCATATCATATTTTTATTTTTTTCTATAAGATTCTATGTTATTCATATAATACACGAACTATAAGAATGAGAATGCGAACTGAAAAATTATTACCACTGAGTTTATTATGAGGTGAAAATCTGCGACTCAGAGGGAGTCAGAATGAGAGAAGAAGCCAAGACAACACCAACTCAGTGAGTGTCAACCATCACCGCGCAGCGATGCTTTTATTTCGTTCATCTGGAGGCGACATCGGCTGTAAGGCTTGTTTAGATAGGTGGCATATTATGTAAGCATGGCTGTAAAACCTGGGGGGTGATCACGGAGGATCGTTTCGTTTCGGTATCGTTATCGTTATCGTTTGCATTAAATCAAATGGGCTTGCTTCTGCGCAACTCGATCGCGCAGGTGATCCCCTCCTCACCTCTTCCTACTTCAAACGATCGAGTAAACGACAGCCTCCAACTCATCGCTTCCTTTCGACCGTTTCAATCGTTACGAGAGGCTCAAAACGATTCGATCAGTTGAGCCACCCATAAGGTTACACGTAAACGATAACGATAACGAAAACGAAACGAAACGATCCTCCGTGATCACCCCCCTGGAGCAAGAACACTCCCCTTCCCTGCGGCACGAGCGGCCCTGCCTCTTCAAATGTTTATATTCGAACAGGCGATGATTCAATGTTTATGAAATGTCTTTGATAAGAGCAAAGAAATATGACAGAAAAAATGAGCCAGCGATGACTTGAACAATTAATGAGACAGGTATAAAACGGGTAAAATTCTGGAACCAATTAATTTGGCAATGACGTTTAAGCTCAAATCGCAGCCACTGTAAACACGGAGATGGGAGGTTACCAGTTCACACTGTGCAGTGTGAAATACCTAAAGACCAGTTTTTGTATTTGCTAAAATTATGTGTAATGAAGCTCCACCGTATTTCAATATGGTGATGCGTACCAGAAGCAAATTGAAGGATTGGCAATGAGAGGGCCCAATATCCGCCGTATTAGCAAACATTGTCATGTAGGTGGTAGAGGTAAACATTTTGAGTGACATTCCATTTTTAATTTAAATCTACAATACGAGTTGATGACTTGTTTTCGGTGGTGCACAAAGAGCACGTGGTGCCAGTTTTGAATTATTTCAATCGTGAAAATCCTTCCATTCAATTTACCTTGACCGTAGATGGGAAAAAAGGAAATTGTTTGAACTTTCTAGACATGACCGTGATAGATAATGATGTAATGTACATACACTTCTTCACGTTCACTTAGCAAAATCAAAGCAGAACATTTGACAAACCAATACTGCGGGTTGGTCGTAGCCGCATTCATTTCAATTCAACGATTTTAATTACGTAGTTTATTCCTATATGAAATACCTTGACATTATTGAGGAGAAATTCCCCAGAATCACAACACAAATTGCAAATGATCTCATCGTTATTTTCACAGCATTTTACATCAGAATTGATAGGCCAATTGCCTATAGCGAAACCTTTCAAGAGCTCCATTTGATCGTGACGTCTAGTGGCGTAGCGTGCAATGGAGCTGTTGCAAACTTTTGCTACAGGCTTATTAATAGTTGATGATGGGGTGATACCCAGTAAAAATAACGATTAGCGTACTAAAAAACAACGAAATCCACTCCTAAACTCACAAAATGCTTTTAAACGCGCGACCGCAATGGCGGCCGGGGCCGCGGTTTTCATTGGGTTTCCCTATCTTCAATCAGCGCCATCTACACGAGGTGTTCTCGCAACACCACACAAGAAGAAGAAGAAGCATACAATTGCCATAAGAAAACCGCGGCCTCGGCCGCCATTACGGTCTCGCATTTAAAAGCACTTTGTGAGTTTAGGAGTGGATTTCGTGATTTTTTAGTGCGCTAATCGTCATTTTTACAGGGTATTACCCCATTATTAACTATTAATAGGCCTGTAGCAAAAGTTTGCAACAGCTCCATTTGGCAATGTTACTGTTCGTTCATTTAAACTCATGAAAAATATCGAAATATTGGGTGTTCGGTGAACACCTTCGCATTCGACCTTTTACATGGGTTTAAATGGATGAAACACAATGTTGCCAAATTGCAAGCTACGCCACTGGTGCGACGTCATCCATAAAACGGCGGTATAATATGATCAAATAAACTGAGGGGTGGCGATAGCGAGGAAGAAAAAGAAAAGAGGAATAGATAATGAAAAAGGGGAAAGAACAGAGGGGAGGGGTTAGAATGGTTTCATTTGTGGAAACAGCATTAATGCCAGTCCACCAGTTACAAGACCACTCGGACTAAAACGCATAATCCGAAGATCGCGTGATGAATACTCTAATGATTAACTGTACTCCTATCATCCCATTCCCGTTATTGTTTACCTCTGGAGCGGCCGCGCTTTGCTGACACTACGTCTTAAGATTCCAGTGGTAAGATTCAGTGCTTAGTTCTGAAATTCCCTTCAAGACGCGAGGTATGTTTGATTGTTGAAACACATCGATTAGCCGAAGATTGATTGCGAATCAAAAGTGTTGATGATTTAAAACGGCTTTACGGTACCGCGAACTCATTGAACCTAACACAGGGTCTGTGTACTGTGTAGGCAAGAGCCGATGCTTTCTGCGCGGGTATCCGCGGTAGCTCTGGTTGCATACCCTACCCCTTGAGGTATAGATCCTGATCCAGCGAGCACTGTTTGTGCGTCTCATTTTTGTTCCCCCGACCGTGGATGAACAATTATGATGCGAACTCGTATTCAAAAAGCGTGCGCTACGCACCATCGGAATTAACCTAGCGCTGTTGAAAGCGGTGAGTGTGCATTGTTATACGTCGCGAGGTATGTGATGCGCAAATTTATGACAGACTGACAGAGCTGCCGTTCCATGCATACAGTGGCGTCGCGTGCGATTCGGCAACAATGTATTCTATCCATTTAAACACATGCAAAATATCGAATTCAGGGAGTGCACAGTGCACAAGGAAAAATCGATATATTCAATGAGTTTAAATGGAGCCGTTGCATTGTTGCCAGATGGCATCCATTTAAACACATGCAAAATATCGAATTCAGGGAGTGCAGAGTGCACAAGGAAAAATCGATATATTCAATGAGTTTAAATGGAGCCGTTGCATTGTTGCCAGATGGCACGCGACGCCACTACATGCATATTTAATAGCATTTTTTTCAATGGGGCTGTTGCACACTTTTGCTATTTGTATCAGCGATATAGTAGTCGAATCTGATGTAAAAACCTCCAAAACCAAAACGATGGTGCCACTAAAAACTTCCGAAATCCTCTCCTAAACTCAACAAACGCTTTTATTTAGGCGAGCTTAATAGTGGCTTAGGGTAGTAATAATGAGTCTGTTGCATACTTTTGCTCTCCAACAATATAGAACCTTGATTCTTATGTAAAAATCGGCGAAAATAGTGATGCGCACATTAAAAACGTTCAAAATCCACTCATTAAGGGGAGTGGGACATCCTATCTCAGCCCATGTTAAACCATCAATGTTTAAGGAACATTTTCTGAGGAACTACTCAACCGATTTTCAAAAACTTTAGCTTGTTTGATTTGTGTTGTTACCCTCTTCACTTTAACACGGGGTTTTTTGAAAATCTTGAATTTTGAGAATTTTACGATCTTTTGAAATTTGGTTCCAAAAATGCATTATTTTTTGGTACTTGAAAATTCACAAAAATTCAGGGAAACAAAATTTTGAAAAAAGCCCGTGTAAAAATATGCAGGGCACAATGACGAATCAAATGAGCCAAAGTTTTTGAAAATCGGCCCAGTGGTTGCTGAGAAAATGTACCTCTTTTGTGAAAAAACACAAATTCGGGGAAAACACAATTTAAAAATTCCGGAAAAAACACTTTAAATGCAAAATGCACTTAACACTGTTTTTCTTTTTTTAATGAAATTATTCTTACAGAGTAGACTACTCATCAAAAATAAGTGAACTTGGTCTTAAATTAAAGCTGATGATATATGGAACAACTTTAGCTGAAAAAACGAATTTTTAAAATTTTGACCGAAATCCATGTCCCACTCCCCTTAACTCAGGAAATCACTTCAATGGGTCTGCTGCAAACTTTTGCTACAACGATTAAGAGTGTATAATCTAATGTAAAATCACCTGAAAAGTCTATTGGTGGCATCAGAAAATCAAAAAATGCAATAATAAACTCACAAGAGGCGTTGAATGAAATCCAATATGGCGGAGAAATATCGAGCAATCTGTATGCGTGCACCGTGAACATCCAAGGATGGCCAACTTTGACAACCTCACTTGAGGTAGAGGTTAAGTGTTTGTTTACGTTGTGATTGGTTGTGATCGATATTGTGAGGTTGGCTATCCTTGGATGTTCGTGGTGCATGCATACAAATCGCTCGATATTTCTCCGCCATCTTGGATTTCATTAAACGCCTCTTGTGAGTTTATTAGTGCATTTTATGACTTTCTGATGTCACCAATGGACTTTTCAGGCGATTTTACATTAGATTAAACACTCCTAATTGTTGTAGCAAAAGTTTGCAACAGACCCATTTCAAACAGCCCGCGCTACACTAGACACTATTTGCACCGGTATACTACTACATAGACGGAACCACCGTGCATAAGTGAACAACATCGTAACTACAGAATGATGGAATTCTCTTCTAAATACATGAACTATTGGCTGCATTTGCTGTCTGGTCTTTTTGGTTTATCAAAGATTACAAAATAATATAAGAAATGTACGCATCTAATCAAAACATTCAAATGTTTGTAAGTTCTGTTCATGTTTACATAAACGAGATGGTTCCATCTATGTAGTTATAAGTCGGTGATATAGTGTCTAGTGTAGCGCGGGTTGTTTGAAATGGAAGGTATTTTCTGAGTCAATGAGTGGATTTTGAAAGTTTTCAATCTGCGCAACGTTATTTTCGCTGAATTTTGAGAAACAATGAGTTAAGTTGATGTAGCAAAAGTACGCAACAGACCCATAGGAGCTTCCCACCTAACAGTACTATAAGGATCATTATTTTGTAACGGGTGGGACATTCAGACGACTTTGAAGTATTTTTTGTTCAACTTTTTAATCATTTAAATGTAAAAACTATCCCACCAACAGAAAGGTCTTAACTTCTAGATAGACATAGGATTTTCAAAATTTAAAAAAAAGTCTATCCAAAGCTGAGAAAAGAGCGAAATAAGGGTGTAACGGGTGAGACAGAAAATGGACAAGGTTTTTGAATCACTTCAGAAAAAGTTGAAACCCTGTGAGTTTTGAAGAGATAAAAATTTGGAAAAAACATATGTTAAAGGTGAGGGTATAAGCTTTGATCCTACATAAAGTTTTTTTTCATTTACTTAATTCTTTTTCTGTAAAAAAATTAAAAAGTAGCGTAACGGGTGGGACAGCTATAGGTTTTGTAACGGGTGAGACGCGTGTGATTTGGTCATTGAAAATACACATCAAACCGCGTAATATCAACAGGTTTGACCGTTTAGATATTTTAGATAATATTTTCGTCTCTGGTTGCATTTTAATGCAAAACAAGACTTCTAGGCACTACTTTTTAAATTTCAATTTTTGCATATCATGTCCACTTTACAGTAGAATGACCCAAAACTGCATCAAGAAGTGACCAATTAGAGGCGACTTTTATTTGACACCGTTGTCACTCTATAGGTGTCACGGTGATGACTAATTACTGTCAAGCAATTGTCAGCATAGAGAGAGTGACGAAATTAAGATAGGAATCTCCCATTATCACTGCCCTATGACACCATTCCGCTCTCGCAAATAAAACAGTTTATTGAGTTTAGGAGTGGAATTTGGAAGCTTTTAGTGGTGCCATCGTTATTTTTTGAGGTTTTTACATCATAATTGACTATTAAATCGCTTATTGCAAAACAGTGTAACAGCCCCATTTTGAAAAGATCTTCAAAACCAGAGCTGCCGTTTTGCGTATAATTAATGCCATTTTTCAATTCACCGATGATACCACCTGTTGAGAAAAGATTACACAGTTCAGTTCAGTGTATATGCACAAAAATACTCTGATAGTGTAATCTTTTCTCAGTCGGTGGAAACGCCGATAATTAATTAAAATATCCGCAAGTTTTTTAAAGTAATCGACGACTCCACTGGTTGAGAAAAGATTACAGATGTGTGTATTTTCGTGATTTACAGTCTGATTTACAGGTGTCATCGTTATTTTTGGAAGTTTTTGAAACAGAGTTGACTAATAAAGTGTTTACAACAAAAGTGTGCAACAGCCCCATTCATCGATGATTCCACCGGTTGAGAAAAGATTGCACATTTCACTTCATGCCACGACTGTAATGCTCGAAAATACTCTCATAAATAATCTTTTCTCAACTGCTGGACTCATCGATGAGTTTAAAAAAAAACTTGCGGATATTTTAATAATTCAACGGCGATTGCATCAATTGAAAAAAGATTACGTATGCGAGTATTTTCGTGCATTTCAGTCATGAACTGAACTGAACTGTGTAATCTTTTCTCAACCGGTAGGATCATCGGTGAATTAAAAAAAAAATGCCATAAAATATGCACAAACGGCAACACTGCAAACTGAGCAGTTGCACCTCGTGCAATGTGGCAACAATGGACTCCCTCCATTTAAACCTATGTAAAATAATCGATTCTTTGGTGAGGCGCTGTGCCTCACCTAGAATCGATCTTTTAGCACAGATTTAAATGGAAAACTAGCACTTTGCCAGATTGCACGAGCCGCTACTGAAACTGAGACTAAAGATTCTAACCCTTCACAGAAGTACCTATACGAGTTTATCGACTCAAGTTATAAATAAATTTCTTTTGATAACACGTTAAAAAACAAATGAAGCTTAGCACGCTGCCGTGATATTCCAAACGCAGGCTTTTTACGCCCTCCCGTTGTACCTATAATAAGAGGCCCATTCCGACATTGTATTGCGGAATACATGGGGTAGGTTGTATTAATCATCGAACCTGAAATCAATGAGTTGATATACATTATACTTTGATTCATTTTCTATGATAGACAGTTATGGGGGGGGGGGGGAGAAAATGTGGTACGGTAGTTGCATGAAAGTAGTAATACTGGCGGTTTACAACCATTTTACCACTAGGTCAGCAGAAATTTGATCCGGACCACCCGCGCCGCCCCAGGCCGTCGTCCAGTACCCGAATATGACTCCCCCCTCCCCCTCCCCTGATCATCGTCCAGTACCCGAATATGACCCCCCCCCCCCCCTCCCCTGATCATCGTCCAGTACGCGAATATGAACCCCCCCCCCCTCCCAACCCATTGTCATGTACGAACACGCGTCCCCCCCTCCTCCCGTGAAGTGCAGTGCAGAGGTGTCATTTACAAATTGTAACGGTGAAATAAAATTCGGAAACGCGGAAAATGGAGAAAAAGAAGAAGAAAGTCAAAGGTAAGTCAAATTCGTAATATCTAACGGTTTTCTTACCAGCCAGGGATAGTGAGAGGGGAAAGGGGGGATAATGGACCGTGAGATTCTGTGTACACATGTGAACATAGAGTACATATGTATCTGTATGTACCAATTGTGCTGATTTTGCAGAGGTAAACACTGCGAAACTGGAAAAATCTGGAAGCGGGGATTACACAGGGGAGTGAAGCAAATTTTCAAAAGCAGTCTCTTTTCAGTCTCCATTAGAGAAGTAATCAGCTCTAGATCAGCTCCTGATTAACGTGTGTGATAAACGTGTGTAAACGTGTGTAAACGTGTGTGTCAACAATTTTGAGAAAAGTGTGTGTTTACGGTAAGAAAAAAACAACTTGCAATACTTTAACATCCCCTCCCCCCTTGTGTCTTCGAAAATACCAGCAGTGATTTTTTTTAATAATATTCGATTTATTGAATTATATTTTACCACCTTTTTTTTTTTATTCTTTTATTTTTTTTTTAAATAGCTCCCGTGAACCAGAGTGTCGAAGAGTAATCATTTACGAATTAGATACATAATTATTAAAACTTTTTTTTTTTTTTTATTTCACCTTTGATAAACTTTCCATCTATCAGTGCAACAAACCCCCAAATTATTGAGTGATTTTTATAAATTATCTTTGTTTTTTTTTTTTTTTTTTTTTTTTTTTTTTTTTTTTTTTTTTGTTTTGTTTAACGTAAGTCTTTTGAATTTATTTATTTATTCAACCGTCGATGATTAAAAAACCAAAAATCAATCGAATTAAAAAAGCCAAAGCTTAGGACTTTAATTTTAATTTACCATCATAGCAAAGTTCTCATCATAGCGTACTCAATGAGGGAAATTCTTTCCAATTTCTCTGAAGTAACCTTTTTTACTTTTTTTTTTTTTTTTTTTTTCTCAAGTTGAAGTGTTAATAATAATTTTATTTTTTTTTTTCCCCTATAATAGAAACAAACAATGGCTACATACTCAAATATACCGGCCACTCTCATGCTTATCTGTGGTAAAACTCTCACTATCGATGATATTGTAGAGCTTTTAAGAGTTATATCACCCCCTTCCACGTTACTTTTTGTAATAATATTTAGGGCCGCGCAAATTTTCTCAGGGCATTGTTATCGTAGTTGGTATTACGCCGAGGCCGTTTCGTCCATCCAATTTATTCGGGAAGGGGGTTCTACAGTTAAAAACTCACCTCTCAGGTGAAGACTATGCTCTTTTCCTCTTTAAGATAGTAAAAGATCTGATGGAGGAAATGGGTGCAAACTGCGAGTCCGAAATCATGAAATTTCTGGTCAGAGAACTTGTTTCGTGCCCACGAAAATTCATCGATTCTGGGGGGCGGTATTTTACGGTAGAGTCTTTTCCCGATGAATTGGAGTGGCACTTTCAGCTGTATGAATCTAGTAGGGACTATACCTTCTACGATAACAAATTGAGAGCAGTTAAATTGCTACTAGGCCCTGAGGCACCAAAAATGGAAGATATAATAATTGAAACATTAATGGAGGATATTTAGTACGCTTTTTTTTTCGTTTTTTTAATACTATTTTTTTATTAATTTTTTTTTTGTTTTTTGTTTTTTGTTTTTGTTTTTTTTTTTTTTTTGTTTGTTTTTTTTTTTTTTTTTTTTTTGTTTGTTTTTTTTTTTTTTTTTTTTTTTTTTTGTTTTTTTTTTTTTTTTTTAATTTTATCTATTATTTTAATTTTTATCTGTGCAGAATCTTATCATGGCCAGCAAAACTTCTCCCTGTACCTCCCCCATCTTTTTCGAAATGACAGAAGCCTCTGTAGAGATTTCAGGGGTTGATTTCCTCCCAGCGTCATCTCCTGAATACCCATCGTGGTGTAGTATTTATAGGGAGACCCCTGAAATCTCGGAGATTCTCCCTCAAAACTCTCTACCGCCGGTTCTTCCAACCGGTTTACCGGCGTTTTTTAAGCCGAGTTTAACATCCACGCCCGAGTGCGGCATGATCTCATTTTTTAACGACGAAACACCGGAAGCCGACCCGTCGGAGGAGACGCTATTCGAACAGAGTATCATAGACCCTGTTTTATCTCCATGTTCGCAACCACGCCCCGTAAGAAACGGACCGTCCACCAGTTTGATTGAAATTTTTCCGATTCAACGAGTCGATTGTGACGGGGAAGTTCACAAAATCTTCTATAATAGCCCGACTCCTTACGGCGTGAAAATGCAAGATTACGGGGCTTGCCCTGGTCCACGCTTGTGTTACCACGCACGTAAGAGACCGGATGTTGTAAAAGACGGGTCGCTCAGAACCGTCCTCAATCGGCTCGAAGAAACGGAGAAAAAAAGGACGCGGGCTGAGGACATGACGTAATTACAGGGAGATGATGAACTGTTCGAACAGTTCGATTTTGACTATTTATATTACTAAAAATTTTACTTTTTTTCATTTTATTTTTTATTTAATTTTTAATTTTTTGGTCGAATCGTCAGCAACAACAAATTTAAAAATCATCGAACTCGGAACAACCGTTATAACAAAACGGTTTTAATTACAATTTTTTTAATTATTTTTTAATCTCCATTATTTTAATTTTTTTTTTTTTTTTTATTTTTATAAAGCCGTGACTGGGGGGGGAAAAAACGTCGGTAGTGAGGGGCAGAGGAAAGAGAGAGAGAGATGGAGATATGGCCGAATAAAAAATCTTGCAATTCTTAACATCCCCCCACCTTGTGTCTTCGAAAACACTTGCATTGTTTTTTTTAAAAAGCATCCGATTTATTCAAATATTTTGTATCACTTTTTTATTTATTTCAAACTCGAGTCCTTAAAAATTACTTAATTTACTTTGCCGTGAAACCAAAGAACCTTTTTTTATTTTTTCTAATTTTTTTAATTTTTTTTTTAAATAATCGCGACCGTGAATCAGAGTGCCGAAGAGAAAGCAAAACTTTTTCGTTTAAAATACACACGTATTTTATACATTTTTTCATTTTTTTTTTTTTTTGTTTTTTGTTAATGTTTTGCCGTTGCTAAACTTTCCATCGTAAAAGAGTGAAAAAAATCCAATTTATTGAGTGATTTTAAGATAGTTTTTGTTTATTTCTATTTTTTAGCTATTAATTTTTTTTTCGTATATATTGAACAAGAAAATTCCATCGTTGTTGATAAAAACTAAATTATCAATCGAATTAAAACACCAAAAATTAGAAGTTTTTTTATTTTCAAATTTTTTTTCGTTGAGATCTAGAATTTGAGTAATTTTTAATTGCTACCGTGTATCAAAATGCCGAAGATTTACCAATTTTTTTCGTTTTAAACACAGATTTCTTCATTCACTTACATGTTTTTTTTTTTTTTTTTTCTGCTGCCATAACCAACTTTACCGTCTTAACAGTGCAACAAAAAACCAAATTATTGAGTGATTCTTATAAAATATCTTTAATTATTTTTCTTCTTCTTTCGTATGTATGTTTTTTTCCCCTGAATACTCAATTGTCGATGATCTAAAACCAAATACACAATCAAATTAAAGAAGCCAAAATTTGGGAATTTTT
>VMOF01000035.1:10294002-10396437 GCA_011764245.1 Trialeurodes vaporariorum | reverse complement strand
GCACTTCACGGGAGGAGGGGGGGACGCGTGTTCGTACATGACAATGGGTTGGGAGGGGGGGGGGTTCATATTCGCGTACTGGACGATGATCAGGGGAGGGGGGAGGGGGGAGTCATATTCGGGTACTGGACGATGATCAGGGGAGGGGGAGGGGGGAGTCATATTCGGGTACTGGACGACGGCCTGGGGCGGCGCGGGTGGTCCGGATCAAATTTCTGCTGACCTAGTGGTAAAATGGTTGTAAACCGCCAGTATTACTACTCATGAAGCAACTATACGCAGCAATGGGTCTGTTGCAAACTTTTGCTACAACGATAAAGATTGTTCCATCGTATGTAAAATCGCCCGAAAAGTCCATTGGTGGCATCAGAAAGTCATGAAATGCGATAATAAACTCACAAGAGACGTGTAATGAAATCCAAGATGGCGGTAAAATATCGAGCAACCTGTGTGCATGCACTGTTAACATCCATGATGACCAACGTTAGCAACCTCACAGCATCGGAGGTTACGTGTTTATTTACGTTGTGATTGGGTGTGATTGATATTGTAAGGTTGGCTATCCTTGGATATTCGTGGTGCATGCATACAAGTAACTCGATATTTTACCGCCATCTTGGATTTCATTAAACGTCTCTCGTAAAATTAATACTGTATTTTATGACTTTCTGATGCCACTAATGGCCTTTTCACGCGATTTTACATGAGATTGAACACTCTATAGCGCTGTAGCAAAAGTTTGCCACAGACCCAATGACCCATAATTGCGGTTGCTTTTTACTTTGTTTTACCTTTTCTTTTTTGTATATTTCTCTGTTTTCTATATTCGTTTTTAGACTTTAATACATAGCTCTGGACTTTATTGGTATATCATCTGACATTAATGGTTTGGGGTTTTGGACATTTTTTAGGTTGTACATTTTATCCATGATGTTTCTGTGTTGGACATCAAAGTATACAGGACCAGTGGCGCACCGAGAACTTTAGTTTGGTGGGGGTTTCACCGCAAATTTTCCATTTTCTGAGACCTTGGGGGGGGGGGGGGCTGGTTGAAAGAAATTTTGGCCGAAGATGACCTTTTTTAGAGCAAAATCTTGATGCTTAGGGGGGGGGGGGTTGACCCCCTTCGCTGCGCCACTGTACAGGACATTTCTGTCTGGATCAAATACATTATAGAAGAAGACTGGCCCTTAGCGGCGAGATTTGAAGCCGGTTACTGTCATAGGCAGGGCAGAGCTTCCCCGCTCGGGGGTATGAACCAAATTAACATTGCGGCTTTTGAGGCCGAGACATAAGACTGTTTCAAAAGAATGTTATTTACTTTTAGTTTTCAAAAGTAGTTACTCAGATATGATATGCAGCTTATGCCAAAGTTGAAATTGACGAACTTAAACGCAAGTTTCGGTCAATTTATCTGCTAGATATTTACGATAGAATGTACGGCAGATAGGTCACCGGTGCTAAAGTAAACAATGACCGAACGATCGTTAACTTCGATTATTAAAGAGCGGACGCCTTAAAAATGATCCAAATTTTCAATTTAAATGTATGTTACACTACACTGTATAACATATATATGTGAGGCTCGACATTGTTATTCGCTAAAATGATTGACTAAAATAGGTTTGAAGAGCGAAGCTCCGCCATAAGAGCTAATGTTAAATTGGTTCAATGGTCCATACCCCCGCGTGGATATAAGTGCCCTGCCCATCAGCCCGTGCCAAGACCGGCTTCACTTTTCCTCCGTGCAAAGAGATAGCAGGGGCCACTCTTCTTCTATAATGTCTTTGGTCTGGATGTTTCCGACTTTTACGATTATTCCATGTGTATCCTTATTTTCCCCCCTGTTTTCCTTTTTCCCCCTTTCATCCCTTTATCCTCCGTTACCTGTACGTTTTCCTTATTTATCACTTTTAGAAACCCGGAAAACTTAAATGTGTGTTGAAACAGATAATAAATGAATGGACAGACATCCACGATTTTTCCTGAGAACATAGCCTTCTATCATTGGTGTTAGGTGCGTTGAGGAAATGAGGTGGGATTTGGACAATCGCTGCTGTGACACAAATTGAAACAAATACTGAATAAGGAAAAAGAGGGAATAAAATGGAATATTAAAAATATGCTTCTCAGGTATGAGTTGTTTTCCTCGAGTGATTATCAGCGAACTCACATATCTCAGACCTTTCTGATATACTCAAGATCCTCTTGATATATATATATACTAGGTCTCCCCTCCCTCACCTTTGGCAAAGGACGCAGGTCAAATACTTTCCAGGCAGGAATAATTTCAGAGGGTTTCTTTGGAACCTATTCTCAAATGAGTCAGTTGCAAGGGTCTAAAATTTGGTGTTGTTTATAAAGAAAATGAAACTACGTAATGAACTAAGAACAGAGGTGCCTTTGGATTTTTTACGAATGCCCCAGTTTTGGAGGTACGTTCGTGTAAAGTTGCGTAAAATCGTGAAAGCTGTGTGATGTCATGTACACGTACAGAGAAAAATTCTTCGGTTGTTAGAACTGAAAATTCGACTTATTTTGATCACCAAAATTTTCGGTTGAATAAACCAAAATGTTCGGTCGTAAGTACCGAAGAAATCGGTAAGTATAACCCAAATTCCACCCCTACCTAATACTCAGTATTACTAATGAATCATTCAGTATCAGGACCGAACATTTCGGTTCCTCTAACCGAAAACTTCGATGATCAAATTTTACCGAAGGATTTTTCTCTGTAAATTACGTGTTACTTGGGAATTACGTGTTATTTATAACACGTAATTCCCTTTTAAAACAAAACGTTTTGAAAAAAAAATCGCTTCTTCGGAACTGAGAGACCTACATAAAAACCAAAGACATCACGGAAAAAAAAGAATGGTGTAATTTACCATTCGCATAGCTGATTTTGGCCCCTACCAGAGTTAAGATAAACTTGACCAGAGTTATGAAACATTTGACCAGGTATCAAGTGAAATTGGCCTGATTCCTGGTCAAATGTTCCTTAACTCTGGTAAAGTTTATCTTAACTCCGGTAGGGGCCAAAATCAGCTATGTGAATGGTAAATTACACTATTCTTTTTTTTCCGTGAGCCATGTTTTCAGGTCATCACCGAGTACTTTCTCTTGTGTTCTCACTAAAATAAACGAAACAATTCCGACCCTTGTAACTTCCCCCATTAAATAGCGCCTGCTTACTTTTAAGATACATTTGTTAACGACTTTCAATAAGTCTGTTAGTCATCAAAGTTCAACTAAGTATAATTACGCCATGCTCACCATGTATCCATCGTAGGTCCACGAGGCCCATTTCATAGCGCAACTTTGAACGTCGAACGGGAAATATTCTACATCGATATCGCACGAGCTCCGGTAAATTCCGTGACTTAGCCATGTCACTTCTCCGTCGTGTTTGACAATCACATTGGTGTTGATCACGGCTGAATTGTATTGCGAGTCAGCGCTGAAAAATAAAAATTCCAGAATCTTCAATGAGCGGACTGTTCTTTGTAAACTGTATATTATCTACTTATATTCCCTGTTTCAGGTTTTCCTCTCCTCTCCTCTCCTCTCCTCTCCTCTCCTCTCCTCTCCTCTCCTCTCCTCTCCTCTCCTCTCCTCTCCTCTCCTCTCCTCTCCTCTCCTCCCTCTCCTCTCCTCTCCTCTCCTCTCCCTCCCTCCTCTCCTCTCCTCTCCTCTCCTCTCCTCTCCTCTCCTCTCCTCTCCTCTCCTCTCCTCTCCTCTCCTCTCCTCTCCTCTCCTCTCCTCTCCTCTCCTCTCCTCTCCTCTCCTCTCCCTCTCCTCTCCTCTCCTCTCTCCTCTCCTCTCCTCTCCTCTCCTCTCCTCTCCTCTCCTCTCCTCTCCTCCCTCTCCTCTCCTCTCCTCTCCTCTCCTCTCCTCTCCTCTCCCTCCTCTCCTCTCCTCTCTCTCCTCCTCCTCTCCTCTCCTCTCCTCTCCTCTCCTCTCCTCTCCTCTCCTCCTCTCCTCTCCTCTCCTCTCCTCTCCCTCCTCCTCTCCTCTCCTCCTCCCTCTCCTCTCCTCTCCCTCCTCTCCTCTCCTCTCCTCTCCTCTCCTCTCCTCTCCTCTCCTCTCCTCTCCTCTCCCTCTCCTCTCCTCTCCTCTCCTCTCCTCTCCTCTCACCTTAACCGTTTCTTTTTCAACCGTTCGTGGTTCACAAATTGTTTACGAGTCTCCTAGACGACTGCAAACGGTTATGAAAAAAAAAAAATAATATCCCGTATATTAACCCCAATGAGGTATATAACCTTAGAGTGGCTGCGGGCTGGTCCACCTTGTGCCATACAGGGTAGAAGAAATCCCGGGAAAAAGCGGAATTTGGAAGGCCGATTTCAAGGTTTGAGGTTAACTTTTGTTGGTCCTTTCCAGAGACAAATAGAGACCAAGCACACCGTATGCTTCCCGTGTTAGAAAAGTGAAGAAAGTTTAGCGGTTACAGTTTTGTTCGAGAGTCACCGGCTGCAACGATACACATTGTCGAATGGTGAAACTCAACAAAAGGCTGTGATTGGTTCGCCGTTCCGGAAAAGGAAACAGGTTTTGCTTGTCGAATGCAAAACACACGCTCATCAGTCAACATTAGGCAATAGTTGGCTGTTGTTCCGATGAGCTCCGACCAAAATTGAGCCCCAGAAAGTGGACACCTGTCGCAAGCTTTGTGCTGGGTCTCTGTTTGTCTCTGGTCGTTTCCGGTGGTGCCCGAGTTTTTTTACGGAATGTCCGGAAACGACCTATACAAAATTTAACCTTAAAATCGATTTTTACGGCAAGATGGCGGCGCCCTATAGGTGACAACAGTGAACCAAAGGAACGTTCCTTGATTTGCCACTCTAAATTTATAGCTCATTGATTATCCCTTTCAATACTACGCCCGAGTTGATTGATTTCATAACTCTAATTTTTTACTAACACTAAAAGCTACTAAAGATCGGCAACAGTATAGCAAAATAATGTTTAATGAAGCGCCTGAAATGACCGAGATAGGCAAAACGAACGGTAGAATGTGAATCTTTAACTACCCACTGAAGTTGAGCGAGTTTATAACATTGATTTCTGCTGGTAACCTGGACATGCAGGCAAGAAAGTTGATGGGAAAATTCATCTTCCCTGTTCCCCCCTTGGGCGTCACCCTTTTTTCAACCACCATCACGGAAAAAAATGGTGTAATTTACCATTCGCATAGCTGATTTTGGCCCCTACCAGAGTTAAGATAGACTTGACCAGAGTTATATATGGAACAGGAACATTTGACCAGGAATCAGGTCAATTTCACTTGATACCTGGTCAAATGTTCCATAGCTCCGGTCAAGTTTATCTTAACTGTGGTAGGGCCCAAAATCAGCTATGCGAATGGTAAATTATACCATTCTTTTTTCCGCGTGCAATTTGGATGGAAAAAAAAATCATTTGTGTGAGCTTATGCATAGTTTACTTTATGCAGTTCCAGTTTATGTACTCAATTTTTTTTATGATTATCTTACATTCATAAAAAAGGCAGCCAACCAATTAATGGAAAAAATATAAAACTTAATAAAACCCAGAAACTCAATATAAAAAATACCTGAATCCCCCCCATCCAAAAAAAAAATATATAAAGTTCAAATTTTAAAGAAACCAAAGGAATTTTCTTTCGAATATTTGAACTTGGCACATTTTTGGAAATGTCCTCGCCAAACATTTAAAAATCAAGCAATTTGGGAGGGAAACAGACTGAATATAGTTCTTTAGAGAATATCAGACAATATAATTTTTACAGAGTTGAAAAATTTTAAAAAATAAGCCATTAGCAATGGTCTTAAGTTGGGGCAAAAATTCTCTCCCCTTAATTATCAGAAGGTGTAACATACTTTCGGCCTACAAGGGTTAAAAATTGTTCATGAGACTTACTTGTGGCGCCATCTCTTAACTTATAATTCACAACTCTACTTGGCATGGATTCACCTTATGTGCTTACGTGTGACGAGAAAGGTAAACGCCCCCTTAAATGTGTCCGATTTAGTTTTCATTGTTAGTTGCCGGAAGGGATACGTATTACGTATCCCCTTACGTATTAAGTAAACCAGATGGTTGGCCGAAAACTTCCTTTCTAATGCGCCCGTTATAACCGTATTTATCTAACGTAACTACTACAAAACTACTAACTAAACAGTGATAGTTGGCCACTTCGTACACGCCCACCCTATCTCTCGATGAATGAGCAGTGTTTGTCGAATGTGAAATTATTTTAGCGATGACTCCTATTTATAGCTTGTAACTCAAAAGGGTCGAGGTGCGGAAAGGAGAATACACGTAGATAATTCGAGCTTTCTCATTCAAAGACATTCCAGGAAAATCAACTAATACTTCACATTCCCTCTATGCATTATCCTCATTTTGTTCAATCAATGAAGCAGTAAGCTCTAGGCGAGACATTCTCGATAAAGTGCAGCAGGTTAACGAATAGTTGTGGACGGACACTTTAACACTGAGAATACGTGTATTCAGGAATCTCCCTCTATCTCTCCCCCTCACTCTCTCTCTTTCTCTCTCTTTCTCTCTCTCTTTCTCTTTCTCTCTCTCTCTCTCTCTCTCTCTCTCTCTCTCTCTCTCTCTCCTCAACCCCTCTCTTTCCCACCCTGTCTATCTTCCACTCTCTCCTTAACTTTCTCTTCCTCTCCCTCTAACCCTCTTTACTTTTTTTCTCTCTCTCTCTCCCTCTCTCTCACCCTCTCTCTCTCTTCTACCCCTCTCACTCTCTCTTTCTCTTCCTCTCTCTCACCCTCTTCAACCTCTCTCTTTCTCTCTCTCTCTCTCTCTCTCTCTCTCTCTCTCTCTCTCTATCTCTCTCTCTCCCACTCTCTCTGTATGTCTCTCTATCTCTCTCTGTATGACTCTCTTTGCTCTTTTATACGCCCGCTTGTGTTGAAAAAGTATGGAGAAAGGAGCAGTCACAAAACTTTACAGCCCATATGCCTGTCCTTTTCTAAAACTTGAACGAATATTACAACATGAATAGGTACTCACGAAGCACACCAGGGGCGCCGTTTCAGATTTTCCTTGGGGGGGGGGGGGGGGCAAGGCCCTCCAAAAATTTTTGGATGACCTTTTTTTTTTTTTTTTTTTTTTTTTGGCCGTGCATCTTGAAAAAAATCTCTCTATCTCTCTGACTTGAATGGGGGGGGGGCTCCATAAATTTGGATGACCTCTTCTTTTTTTTTTTTTTGCCGCGCATCTTCAAAAAATCTCTCTGACTTGATTTTTTGGGCACATTGAAAATCCTTGGGGGGGGGGGGGCCTTGCCCCCCCTGCCCTCCCCCAAATGGCGCCCCTGGGAAACACAAACGTTTTCTAAACAACTTATAAACGTTTGGCTTAGATGAATTTTAGGCGTATGCTTTTAACGAATGTGTTACAAGATGTGTAAAACTCGCATCATTTTCTTTCCCAAAAACTCTGATAGATAAGATTTGGACCAGTTTTATAAGCAAATAATGTTTCTTCGTGCTGTTTGATGCATTGCTGATAAAGATACAATCATTTCTCCCGGCTCATTATTCAATGGGTCTGTTGCAAACTTTTGCTACATCGATTAAGAGTGTATAATCTAATGTAAAATCACCTGAAAAGTCCGTTGGTGGCACCAGAAAGTCATAAAATGCAATAATAAACTAACAAGAGGCGTTTAATGATATCCAAAATGGCGGAGCAATATCGAGCAATCTGTATGCATGCACCGTGAACATCCAAGGATGACCAACTTTGACAACCTCACTGGAGGTAGAGGTTATATGTGTTTGTTTACGTTGTGATTGGTTGTGATCGATATTGTGAGGTTGGATATCCTTGGATGTTTATGGTGCATGCATACAAAATGCTTGATATTTCTCCGCCATCTTGGATTTCATTAGACGCCTCTTGTGAGTTTATTATTACTTTGATGACTTTCTTATGCCACCAATGGACTTTTCAGGCGATTTTACATTAGATTATATGCTCTTTAATTGCTGCAGAAAAAGTTTGCAACAGACCCATTGTCTAAGGACGAATCAGTTTGTAATGAAATGTCAAGAAAACAAATTACTTGTTGTAGAGAATTATGTCGGGCCTCCAAACTTTGAAATGGGGGATTCTGATAACACTGATGCCTTCAAAATCGCTAATGTTCCAACGTAGATGATAATCTGTCCAAACTTGTGTCAACCAACAATTCGTCGTCAAAATTTGGTTTTTCTCATCCTGGAACAGAACAATAAGAGATGGGTTTTTTGATAAATGTTCACATAACAGCGCAAAAGAAAAGCATTGTGAAAAAGAGAAAAAAAACGAAGGATCAAGTTTTAATTTAAGTATTCAATTTATATGATGTTCTCCGATGACGTATTCAAACTGGCAATGTCACATTTTGTCCATTTAAATCCATGTAAAATATCGATTCGAGGGAGTTCACTGTGCACCTCCAATATTTCAACCTTTTCCATGACTCTAAATGGACTGGATACAACGTCTCTAGATTGCACTCGCCGTCATACTGATACTAAATCAATACCATTCAAAGCACAGAATAAAACTGACGTGAAACACGTTCAAAATGGATTATGAAAGAAATAGCAAAACGTTTTATGGTTCTTTTTATTCGTTCCATGACTATGATTATGGGCCTGCATCGTACCAGATGGTCTGAGGAGATAGTCAAAAAGAGGCATAGGCAGATCCAGCAATCTGGCAACTGCACATTCCTCTCATTTGAATGTATGATCAACGGTCAATTCTTGGAGGATTTACTGCCCCATGACAAATCGATTATGTCTCAGCCAATCGAATGGGAAGAATATACACTGTTGTCAGATTGCTGGATCCACCAATAAAAAGAGGCCAAAAATCAAAGAGTAAATTTGTTATCAATGTATCACTTCTAAACTTTCAAGACCATTTTAAATCACAGAATGATTGAATTTCCTCCCGCCAGATGTTGAAAAGTTTCACAAGCAATACTCCGTGCAATAGAACAATTTCAAAGTTTGGAGTGCGATCTTTAATCCATTTTTTTTTTTTTTTTTTTTTTTTACCAGAAACGAATATTCGGCGGAAATGTATCGAAAAATATCACAAGTGTACAACGCTGGTACTGCATAAGCGGATCCAGCAATCTGGCAATTGCGCATTTTTCTGATTTGAATGTATGAGAAACAACCTATTTCTGAAGAGGCTACAGCCCCGTGACTAATCGATTATTTTTCATCCAATCAAATGGGAAGAATATACACTGTTGTCAGATTGCTGGATCTGCCAATGACGTACTGTGACAACGCGACGAATCGATAAAACGAAGGTTCTGAAGAGCTGTGCAAAGGGCGGCCTCAACTGTTCAAATTTTCAAAAAGAAATCAACAGAAATTTAGTAATCATAATCATCTCACCTGACCGTATTAAAATCACGTAGACATCATTCAGTGCAGTTGGAAACCATGTTTTCTGGTTATGTAAAGACTGTTAGCTCGGTAGGAGCAAAATTTATTTTAAAATAATATGAATATTTTCTTCGAAGTTATCGATGAATTATCTCGCTTTTATAGAAGCATGTTTCTGGAAGCTTTAATATTTTTTTTTTTTTTTATTTTACTTTTTTTATAAATCCTCCAAAAAGAAAGGAGGGGGAGTCTTTTGTGACAGGCTCCTTAATTTCTGTGAAGGAATAGTAATAATAGATGCAGGCTTTTCCTGAGAAAAAAAAATGATTAAAGCTTCAAAACCAGAAACATGCTTCTGTAAAAGCGAGACTATTCATTGACACTTTCCAAGAAAAGATTTATCGTATTTTATAATTTATCTCGCCATTGGATTTTCTCCTCATGGTCACAACGGAATGTACTTTTCCGGGCGCACTCTATAAACATGTCGTTCGTCATCTATTTCAAGAAAGAGGTTGTTTCATCGTCCATAAGGAATGGGCTGAGAACGGATTGCCTTCATTTTTTTCAGATGTGATAGAAATATTCACGGGGAGTCTAAATATGGTCTATTTTTTATTTTAGCCTTCTTATAGAACCGGGGGGGGGCGGGGGGGGGTCAAAGGTGAAACGGTTTGCCGGCCATAACTTGTGAACGGTTAAAGATAACAAAACGAACTTTTTTTTAAACAAAAGATTTTTTTAAAGACCTATTTTTTGATGTTTGCGATATTTCGAAAATATTGAATTTTAGTTGAGCTTTTGCATTTTCAAAATTTTGGAAATTCCAATAAATTAGATATTTGAGTTTTTTTCTTTGAGACAGTTCTTTGTTTTCCTCAGAGCGATCCGCCAATGAAAAAAACTCAAATAACTAATTTATTGGAATTTCCAAAATTTTAAAAATTCAATGACGTAAATAAAATTCAATAATTTTGAAATATCATACACATAGTAAAGGATAAGTATTTAAAATATATTTTGTTTAAAAAAAAGTTCATTTTGTTTTTATTAACCGTTCAAAAGTTATGGCCAAAAAACCGTTTTTTTCTTTGACCCCCCCCCCGACTTTAAGAAGGCTAAAATAAAAAATAGACCATATTTAGACTCCCCGTGAATAGCTCTATCAGCCGTGAAAAGATGAAGGCAATCCATTTACAGCCCATTCTTTATGTGCGATGAAACAACCTCTTTCTTTCATTCCACAGAATTCAAATTAATTTACAAAATTATGTAAGAAGAAAATTTACGAGAAACCAAGATAAAACAAAGCTGAGAGGCTTCCTGCTTCCTTGAAATTTTTCTCTGCAAGTTGCCTTCCTATATCTGTCTCTATGGTTCGACGCGCAACAGGCGAAAATGTACAATTTGATGGCCAATAAAACTCAGCAATTTAAAATCACCTCAAATAATTATCATTTTGAAGATGAACTAATTTTAGACTCCCCAGGTGCATTTTCCATGTAGAATCATGTGTTTTAAGCGAAATTTAGTTCTGAAAGGATTCAAAGGATAAGTCTTCAAAACTTTGAACTTTCTGAGTTCTAAATCGGTCATATAGCTGTTAACCGTGTGACGAGCCAAACTGCGTCGAGCTGAGCTGACAATAAATACCGGTGTGCACTTGCTCATTTATTTTCACAGCAGGAGACAGACGTGGAAAGGAGGTTATGATTTGGCTCTTGGTTAATACGTGGGCCGTTCAAAAAGTAAGAAGAAAACGAGACGGATGCACAGAATCTATAGAAAGAAACGATAGCTCCTTCATTTCGGAGTGTAGGCAGGACCAAGACAGTTACGTACGAATAGTTGACTCCGTCAGATTTATGTATGCGATCAGTTGATGTGATGGACAAAAATCATTTTTGCCCATCACTGATCACATTGCTTCACTATCCACACAGATTTATTAATTCCGATCTGGATCAAGGTTGAAATATAAACCTCCATTCAACTGCATACAAATTAAACCACATTCTTAATTGATACATTCATAGAGGGTGTAACACAACTAATGTGCCAAACTTCTGGAGCATATGTTTGAGGTCAAATTAAGACATTTCTTCCCCCATACACATGGGTCCTATGGCAGGCAGCCCGAAGAAGCAGCGGAGGGGCGGGTTGCATACTTACTGCCAATCACCATAGTAAAAGTCCTGACTTTTCCACATTGTGGGGCGATTATCTCGCTTAAAACGTGTAATATCGAAAAAACGCAAGTGACCAAAAATCTTTCTAATAGTTTTCCCATCTAATTTGTTTTAATTGTTTCCCAATTTTTAATCCGTAACATAAAATTTGTGCCATTAAGGGTACAAGATTGCCTGAAAAGTACAGTCGGACTTAATTTCTGATTTTCTCGAGGACATGAATGGATTCTACACATAAAATTACCTAGGGACACCAATTTTCATGACATTCGGTCCATAATGGTGGTCGCTATGCCAGAAAAACCAGGCATTTTTTAAAACTTTGGGAGGGGGGGGGTGTAGCTCTGAAAGGGGGCATTTTCGGACCCATGTGTATAGGGAAAAAAAGGTCTTATTTTGACCTCAAACATATGCTCCAGAAGTTTGGCACACTATAGTTTTGTTACACCATATATATACTATACGTAGCATTCTCCGTATTTTTAAGTGTTCAGTAGCATCTTCTGAAAGGATTGTATTATTCTTAATAGTAGGGTCTTCTTCCAAGAAACATAGCTACCACTTAAAATTCATGTTTTGGTAAAAACTGGGAAAATCATAGCTTCATAACCTCGCTCGATTTGGTGACATCAATGCCGCGTGAACCCGGGTTCTGAACTCCGAGGTGTTTATGCGTGAAATCTTAACCCGAGTTCATCGACTCGACTCGGGTTTGAATCGGGGTCGAGTCGAACCCCGCGAGTTCAGCGAAAACCGAAGTATTTTTGCGAGCATCTCGACCCGGTCTCGGCTGAGCCCAGGTTCTAGAAACAGCGGACCGATCATTTACTTCATCGTTAAATCGATCGTTATAACTGTCTACGAGTGATGCTATTGGTCGAAAATTGTAAAACTTGGCTGTTGCTATGGTAACCATCGTTAAGAGTTTCGTTTTATAAATGCTACTCATGAGTAACCTTTAAAAAACGGACACTATAACGATGGTTACCATAACGGCTAAGTTTTACAATATTCGACCAATAGCATCACTCGTAGACAGTTATAACGATCGGTTTAACGATGAAGTAAATGATCGGCCCGCTGGATTGAAATCTCTCGCATAAACGAGGCTAACGTGAAAACAAACCGCGGGAGGTTACTGTCCTGGACAGAGATGGAGGACAGTGTTGCCAGATGGAGGGTAAAAAGCCGTATTGTCCCCATTTAAATCAATGTAAAGCGTACGGCTTTTTCAACCCAATCTGGCAACACTGATGGAGGAGGAGTGAGTAAGAGGAGAGGGGGCGGAGATTCGGGGAAGGAAGGGACGAAGGCTATCCACGGGATCTGAACTAAGTGCGCATCACTTCCTTAGTGCGTAATTTTCCTGAGTTACCGGGAAATTATTTTTGACCGGGTTTTGAGCTCATCTTCGTATACACCCTGCAGAGCTACATCGCGCCACGCAGTGAACGAACTCGAGGAAAAGGGGAAAATGTGTTATATTTAAAAAAAAAAAAACAAAAACAAAAACAAACCCAGATATGAAAGAAATAATTTAAAAACATTTTGAAAATCTTGCCGAAAAGTTTTCGGTAACCTTTTGTAAATATTTTAAAACATTTTAGAAAACATGATTTGTTCATGCCAATTAGCTGTCGAAATATTTTTGAAAATGTTTTAAAAATATTTTCAGGAGGCAAAAATATTTCTAAAATGTTTTTTAAAATATTTTAATTAAAATGTTTTAAAATGTTTCAAAAAGGTTTTTGAAACATTTGAACCTTTTTGAAACATTTTAACAAAAAATTTCAAAACATTTTAATTAAAATATTTTAAAAAACATTTTCAAAATATTTTTAAATTTTGAAAATATTTTGAAAATATTTTTGTTAATTTTTTTGAAAATTTTTTTATTAGATTATTTTTAAAATATTGTCAATGTTTTAAAAATATTTTTAAAATATTCCTTCATACCTGGGAAAGGACAAATGCAATCAGAGCTAGAATAAAAATGTGTAATATAAAAGATAAGTTATATAAAACAGATCTTTTTTTTTTTTTTTTTTTTTTTTTTTTTTTTTTCATTCTTTGGCATGGTTTGGCATGGGTTGGCATGGATTACATTTCAATAAAACGGCCAGGACTCTTGCAAAGTCTTTCGATACACATGAGTAAAACGTAAAAAGCTGAATTGATAACTATACAGGCAAGCACACTTTAAAAACTTTCAACTCATTCACTTAATCGATTACCTAATTCCCCCCCCCCCCCATAGTGCGACACTCCATCATACCCGCCATATTTGAAATTTGTAAGACGCATTTATTGAGTTTGTGAGAAGATGTTGCTGTCGATGTGATTTGCACGCGATTTTACATAGGAATACATTGGAGCACAATAGGGATCAACCCTCTACAACGCTGAAGCAAAAGATTGCAACAAACCAAAGGATACTTATCCGATACAGTAGCTATTAAACTCATAATGTTAAAAAATTTGCAAATGCCTTCCCCCCCCCCTCCTGGTAGTCGGATGGTAGAACTAACATCTTCCATTTGATTTTATTTGGACATGACGGTGGCGCTCCCAAGGTATCGGAAGGTTATAACTCAATTTTCCTATTTGATTACAGTGAAAACCATGCTCTCCTATAGAGTTTCACTATTATACATATAGATAGATGAGTATATATTGTGCAACAGACCCATTAAAACGGATCCGTTCGGAACTGAAGACGAGATACAAAGAGATAGAGAAAAAGAGAGAGAGAGAGAGAGAGAGAGAGAGAGAGAGAGAGAGAGAGAGAGAGAGAGAGAGAGAGAGGGGGGGAGAAAGAGAGAGAGAGAGGGGTAGGGAGAGAGAGAGGGAGAGAGAGAGAGAGAGAGAGAGAGAGAGAGAGAGAGAGAGAGAGAAACAGACAGACAAACAGACAGACTAGCATTCGCTTGGATCCTTCGACCATGTATGATCTTGACGTCATACCTTTAACAGTTTACTGACGCTGCTTTTGCATATCCTTCCAAGAACTCCACTGCATTCAGCGCTGGAGCAGACGCATTTTAAAGAGCGGTATGTGCAAAAGTGCATTCTGCACAAGAGTACAGAAGCGGTATGTGTTTATTTTGTTAGTCAGGGACGAGTCAAACAAAAGATGATCGAAGTTGTCAATTTTTAGATTTCTGATTTCAGAGTTAATAAATTAAGAGTTAAGTAAATGCACACAATAATACAATCAGAACGGAAACTCCCATAAGAGCCAATGGAAGCAAGTTTGGAATTTCACGGCACCAATAGGCAACGCTGTGGTCCTATTTCCCAACATGGCGGACGTGTGTGATTTGTGTTGAAACTCATTTATTTCTGTGAATTCTGGGAGGAAAGCTTAAATTTCCAGCCTCACTTTTATTCTAATGGCATTTCAGAATGAAAATTTCGCGGATCATGCCCTATTTTAAGCGTGCCGTATATATACGGTGCGCTTCTTGTTTTCATTTTCATATCTAATATATAAGTCCAATGCCTTGCTTATGGCAAAACCTTGGCGGGAAAGGTTTGAAAAATTAAAAACGTGTTTTCTTAAAACTGGTTTCATTAATCGTTAATTTATTGCTGCAATCCAGGAGGTCTCGGCGTCTATTTTCTTAAAATTGTAAAAGTTTTGGTATTCCTGTTAATTTCAATAAGTTATTAAGCGTCAAAGTCGAATTCCTTCAAACGAGAATTCCATACAGGTCCAGCAACCTAAGTCATTTGTGCCAACCTATGAGTCAAAATTCAAAGGCAGGAGGGGGGTGGAAACATCTCCCGCAGGAACCCTCTTTGCCCCTCGCCTTTGGGCTCCACCGGTCACAAGATTTCTTCACGGTGCATTAAGCGGTCGTAAATGTGTCAACATCTGTTTGACGAGGGTACATCGATAAGAAGCGACGAGGTATTGATGAAGAGCGGGAGGGGTATAGAAAAGAGAGAGGCTCATTCATATCCTTAAGGTACCGTTCTAGAATTCATCCCTTTATTGTCTCGATGCAGAAAAGATTATGAATAGCAGCACTTTCCAATGTACATAGGTATACAGTATCACAGGGTAATGTAATCTTTTTTGCACGGATGCAGTAAATGGTTGAATTCTGGAACGCTACCTATGTAGACCTGTTTAGTGATGACGTCACGATCAGAATTAGTTCCAAACAAATGCTCTATCTCGCTCACTCTCGTGGATTTACCAGATCCAAATTTTCGAACGCAAATTCATGCTAGTTAACCAACAGTTTTCTCAAATTTTATTGCACCATTAGTTTCCCACTTGCCTTAAATCTTTTCACTGTAACAAAATTTCCTAAAAGATCACAAGCAAATTTTACAATCACAGTTTTACCGAAAGACGTTCTACGTTTTGTCCTTTTCTTACTCACGGTCTCTTATGGTAGTATCACCGGCATGACACTCAATCATTCTAACTTCTCTCCGTATCGAAGCTATTGTTCGAGGTACAACACATGCCGTGATGGGGCTGATGAGCCTATAACCCAGAATTTTGTGCTCTTAAGAAACTGATAACTGTGATTGTGCATCGATGCGCGATGTTTCAAAAAGTTTGTGATAGCGGGCTCATATTTTATCACTGAGAAAAAAGTGCTGTTTAAAAATGTAAGAATAGAACCATAGATGATTTCGCCTTATTTCAATCATGAGACCTATCGTTGCTGTAGTCAGCGCGCTTGAATCTACACGAATTCTGATTGTCACTATGGAATTTCGATTATTTCTATGGGGAAAAAAAGCGCGGGAATATATATCCAATCGGAAATTTTTTGAAACAATCGGAAATTTTTTTAAGGGGCGTGGAACCCAAAGGTGTGATAAACACAACGTGTAAAGAACGTGTTGTTTACTAGCACTTGTATTTGAAAATTTGGACTGTGTTTCGTATGGGAAAAACCACGAGAGCGAGTGAGACGGAGCCTTTGTTTTGGGAAACCCAAATTTTTTTTATGACGTCACACTAAACAGGTCTTTGCATCGGAAACATTTGAAATTCGGGGGATCGGCAAATTGAAAGCCCCCCAATGAGCGTCGATGGAATCAAGGGGTTTTTGAGGACATTTTTGGCGTTTTGTTGAAAAATAGGTGTTTTAAAATCCAGAACACAGGGAGCCAGAGGGGTAAAATTCGCATTAATTGCTCTAAAAAGTGAGAGGGGCTGTCACGTGTCTTCCACCCCTGGGCAGCTTCCTCGCTGCGGCTATGGAATTGACTCTGGAATAACTTATTTAGCTATCCTAAAAAGTTCGTTGCGTGTACAAAATTTTTCACTGGAAGCTTCTTCAAATTTCGGAAACTATAGGTCCATATGGAACTTTGCTTTTCCAACACGAAAAATGATATCGACCGACGGCAACAGAAAAAAAAAAAGAAATAATATGACAATGCGTTATAGTGAATAATGGCATAGTTTTAACTGTAAACTTTCGATACTTTTCAAGAAAATAAATGGGGAGAGGGGGAATTAAAATCCACAAACCTCTTAAACCTCCACACCTACTAATCTATACCCCTAGAATGCTTGATGTGTAAAGGGCACTTGAAATGGT
Organism: Trialeurodes vaporariorum; assembly: GCA_011764245.1. NCBI lineage: Eukaryota > Metazoa > Arthropoda > Insecta > Hemiptera > Aleyrodidae > Trialeurodes > Trialeurodes vaporariorum. The sequence continues at coordinate 10,379,274 of VMOF01000035.1, read as the reverse complement.
TAGTTCTGTATATTAAAGGATTATTGTTTCATTAATTCGCAAGTGTTCCATTTATGCATATTACGTATCTACATTGTGACAATCGCAACAAGTGCTGACAGCACCTAAAACGGAAAAAAAGATAAAAAAAACTGTTTATTATTTAGAATCACGGCTTTTCCGAATATGACACTTTTTGACTTCAAAAGAACGCCACCTCATGTTTGATCCCTGAACAAGCCGTTTAAAAGGTGGAGGGATTTAGAAATATCTATTGTCTATAGTTTATGTGGGTAAAAAAGATCGAGCCTTATCAAATAATTTTCTCTTTTCAGCTTTCAATGGGTTTGTTGCAAACTTTTGCTACAGTGCTATAGAGTTTTGATTCTGATGTAAAATTGTCTGAAAATTAGATTGGCGGCATAAAATAGTCATAAAATCCACTAATAAACCCAAAAAACGCATTATAAAGAAAGCCAAAATTGCAGTCGTAAAGCCGAACAATCTGTGCACGCGCACGACGAACATCAGAGATAGGTGACCCATTCTCCCCTTTTTCGTTAAGGGGGGGGGGAGAAAATATCTCTACAGTCAAACTGTGATTTTAAAAATGTGCATGGTCAAGATGTTGTCTTTTGTGAAGGGGGCGGGGGGGGGGAAGCAAAATATCAAGAACAGGGTGTTTCAAAACTTGAGTGCCAAACTTATGGAGTGTTTTTTTTGGGGTCAACATACATATATAAAGACTTTATTTTCCTACATGAGTATGTGCTGCAATTGTTTCTCTTCTGAGCTAGAGCCCTCCAAAGTTTTGAAAACAAAGAAAAAAAACAAACACAAAAAAACAACGCCTTTTACTCATCTCCTTACAGATACATCTGATCTAAATTTATTTTTTTCATAATTTCTCACCAACAAGCTCAATTGGACAGCACTTGTCACAAAAGAACCGAGTGACATTTTTTATAAAATTGAGTTATTGATTGATAGAGCTAGCAATACTGAATCTCGAAGCAACAAGTGCTTCTTCTGTAATAACAACTATTTTCCCGTCAAAATTCCAGGTAAAAGTGAGCTGGTGAGCCTCATTGATGTCATTGTCCATATGATGAAATAAAATGAGAACTTGGTTCCTTTGGCTGATTAGGTTAAACCTTAATCCGAGTCACGTAAGGAACCAACTCCGACTTGGTTCCTTTCAGTGGCGGCTCGTGCGATTTGGCAACCATGCTTTTTTACCATTTAAACCTATGCAAAAGTATCGATATCTTGGGGGTGCATTGCACCTCCTGAAGATCGATTGTTTTACATAGGTTTAAATGGAGGGATTCCACTGTTGCCGCATTGCACGAGCCGCCACTGGTTCCTTTTATAGAATTGGGAACGGACTTAAGTCCGGATTAACGGATTTTAAAATAATCAACAGTGTAAACCAACTCTGCCGTTTGGTTTCTCTTAGAGTTTCGTTTTTCGTGATTATGCCAAAAAAAAAAGAAGAAAGGAACCAAGTCACTTTAAACGCTAAAAATTAAGAACCTTTCCTACATAGTAAATTCCACTTTTCCGGTGTTGAAATGCAAAAACACAACACGGTAGTTGAATGAAATCAAAACGTAAGTAATTCCAAGTTTTTTGTTTAAATGCTAGCTCTTCAACTTTGGACTCAATTTTCTCGAGATCAGCTCCATGTTGAATGCTGTCTAATTATTATCATTGCTAGCAAAAGCATTAAAGCTGTTCAGACTTTAGTGGCACGCTTTTCCAACACCTGCGTGTTGGAATTTTCCCTGCTTGTTTTTTTTTTTTTTTCGCAAGCGAATCCAGATGTAAACATGCTATATCCCAACATGGCGGACGCGAAATGAATTTGCTTCAAAATCCGACAGAGTTTCCGTTCTGACTGTATTATTCTGGTGGTAAAAGTTCAGCAATGTTCTACTACAATATAAGCAATGATTCCATCACCCAACGCACACTTAAACAGCGCGCCACAAGATTTCAACCTCAAAGACGTCATTTTTTTTTTTTTTATTTTTGCGAAAATGCAAGCGCTTGAGGCGGCTGCGGGCGGCTGCGGGCGGCTGCGGGCGGCTGCGGGCGGCGCGAGCGTGTATTGCACATACCCTCTTTTATCGACCTTGCTCTACGTTATTATTGATCGTAATGGCTTAGTTTGCAACTTGGAAACGTTGCAATTTTTCAATTTAAACCCATGCAAAAGGTCCGACTATATTGGGTGTTCCGTGAACACCTTCGCATTCGACCTTTTGCATGGGGTTAAATGAAAACAGTGCAACGTTGCCAAATTGCACGCTACGCCTAAGGGTTGATTGCTTTCACATAGGAATTGACCAGGGCTGCCGTTTTGCGTATAATCAATGCTATTTTTCAACTCACCGATGATTCCATCGGTTGAGAAAAGATTACACAGTTCAATTCAGAGCATGACTACAATAAACTAAAATACTCGCATCTGTAATCTTTTCTCAACCGGTGGAGTCGTCGATGACTTTAAAAAACTTGCGGATATTTTAATTAATCAACGGAGTTTCCACCGATTAAGGAAAGATTACAGATCTGAGTATTTTCGTGCATTACAGTCCTACACTGAACTGAGCTGTGTAATCTTTTCTCAACCGGTGGAATCATCGGTGAATAGAAAATAGCATTGATTATACGCAAAACGGCAGCCCTGGAATTGACGCTCTACAAGCGCTGTAGTAAACGTTTGCAGCAGACCAATTGTATGATTTAGAAAATTAGCAGTGGCAACACTGTTTATCACGCAATAGTTCTGTCCGTCGCGTCGATTCAAATCAATAACTCAACCAATTAGTGATCTAAAGCCAACGCACGTCCACAAATCAACATTTCAAAGAAATACAGGTGGTAGCTCACATTGAGACCCAAAGAGGTTTCAGTGAGTCATGCGCGGATACAGGGATTTGTCTTTCTCCCTCTCCTCCCATTTGAATCGCATGCGTTAGAAAAGGAAAACGGAGGGGGCCATCACGTGATTTCAGCCCCTTTATTCTTTGTCATTTCCCGGCGCACACGTTCAAATGGGATGAGCAGAGAGCGAAAGACAAATTCCTGTATCCACCTTTATGCAGTGAGTTAGGTTAGTGTGTTTCTGCGGATGGATTACCCATGAAATTAGAGCGCAAGAAAAGTATGGAATCTCAAGATCCGGTCATACTGTAAACTTTGTACAGTTTTTAATTGGTTGCACAAGAATTGGTGAACAGTTTTTGAAGGAATGAATGCAGCGGCGCCGCGTGCCATCTGGTTACAACGCAACTGCTCCATTTAAACTCATTAAATATATCGGATTTTCCTTGTGCACTGTGCACCCCCTGAATTCGATATTTTACATGAGTTTGAATGGATAGAATACATTGTTGCCAAACTGCACGCGACGCCACTGAATGAATGAATGTAGTATTCAATGCAAAATCAGGTGAAAAGACGATGAAGATACTGCGCAAAAAAGTTCTTAAATCCCCTCGTTGGTTGTAATACAAGTTTTCGAAATTTGAACATTGGAACAATTTACATAGGAGATTAGATTTAGATTGGAAAATTTGTCTATTGCTGAATGGCTGCATTGGAATCAGGTATGAACTTGGGTTTTTTATCGTTCGGGGGAAAAATTTTGAGACAAACTAAATGACTAATTTTGGAAACTGTGCAAAGCCACACGGGCGATCCAAACTGAAATAAAGCCATCTATCATGACCCATGATACCTGCGTCTCTCCACCACTAAGCCCTATTCTGAGAGTGAATTTCGTGATTTTTTAGTGTAAGTACTCATCGTCATTTTTACACGTTTTCGTACAAGAATCAACTCTTCAATCCATCCCCTATAACAAAAGTTTGCAAGAGCCCCATTGATCATTGAAAAAAGGATGGAGTTAATGCTTTTACGGTAATTGTCGTCGACGAAAAAACAAATTGTTGGCGATAGTTGGCGAAATAAAATACGTCTACCTTTAAACGGGGGCTACATATAAAATACCGCTCGTGTTTCCCTGTCTTCCTCTTGTCCCCCCTCAGTCAGGAATCTGCTCTACTGAGTGTTAGAGTGGTCATGAACCTCACCTTATATACCTCACTCGTCTGAGTGCTCCCAAGCGTTAAAAGGGATCGGCGATGCGGCTTGCATACCTATCGCGTTACAAATTGATCGGTAACCCCAACGTTTCAAGATCTATCAAGGAAAACCGCACGGATACAATTTACAACCCGCCTAAACAGCTAGAAATTCCCGATAAAGATCTTGCAGTCTGGCAACGTTGCGGTAACCACACCGCGGGCATCCTACAAAGGAAAAGCGCGGGAAAATGACAAAGAACTGCTTGCCGCCTCTCCTTCCATTACTTATCAAACGGGAGGAGCAAATATTAATTGGCACCTCCCCACCCCCTTCAACCCCAACCCCCTTCAACCCCAACCCCATTCATCCCCCACAGTTCGTTTAGTAAGTACTCCTAACACCGCGACCGTACACCTTATACCGACCGTGCAGTCAGATTTACTGAGTGTACAACCCCCACGTGTATCCCACGTTTCAATTAAAGTGACGGACATCCCCCCACCAAACCCCACCCCACCGACCATTCCCCCACCCCATCGACCACCCATAACCCATTCCCAATTCGCCCCCCATTCGTCAACGCGTCAGTCGAGATGCTTGTTTCACTCCTCCGGCCTCCTAAGACCCAAGGCCACGGCCAGGCCGGATCCGAATCTTCTCTTCGCAGTTTAATCGCATTTTTTAAGTCGAGCATCCGTATCTTACTGGACCCTTCTTATACATTGTTGCAAGTTTTGAGTAGGCCACATTTTCCGGACCCTCTCTCTCTCTCTTTGGAGCTACGCGGTATTGATAATTAGATACCAGGGTGCGCTATGATGAAATTACGGAACAGGGGTGGATTTACAATTACGCAGAATACGAAACTGTGTCGGGCCTCAGTCAAAAAGGGATCTCATTTCATGAAGGGAGGAAAAGAAGAAAAGACAGAAAAGAAAATAAAAGAAAAGAAAAGAAAATGAAAGAACGGGAGAGAGAGGGGATTAAGGGCAGAAATAGAATGGTTAGAGTTTTTTTTTTCAGGGGACGACCCGCGAACCCTTCTTCTTTCTAGGGGATGTCACCATTGTTACCCCAAGCATGGAGGCCTTGAATTCAAGATTGTGTAGGGCCTCACGATTTGTAAATCCACACTTGTTGCCGAAAGTAGATTTTTTTTTTTTTTTTTTTTTTTTTTTAATATATATATATATATATATATATATATATATATATATATATATATATATATATATATATATATATATATATATATATATATATATATATATATCAAAGTTAATACCAAATACCATACTGAAAAAGGAATGGCAAATTTGAACAATTATTTTTCGTCGCACAATTTAAAAATATGTGAAGTTTGGCAAAAGGCTTGATATTAATATGTTACCTGCAGGCTGAGCAAGAAGAAAAATTAAGCAATTTAAAAATAGTATTAAAAAAGCAACTGCTTTTCTGCCGAAAGAGCTCGGCTGTTGCTGAAACAAGACAGTATAAAATCGGTCCCACCTATCCGCTTTTCCTGCCCCAAAACATTTTATTTTCAACTAAATACCTCATTATATTTATATCTAAGGTTTCTTGCAAGGTTTTAGTATTTATCTTCTCGTCTTCTTTTTACAAATTTCGTGAGGACTTATTGGTGATAAATGAAACAAGATAGCACAGAAGCCAACTTGTTGACTTCGTTTATAGGCGTCAAACTCACTTTTACCCCTCTAAGCGCCAGGTTAATTCAAAAGAACGCCTCTCCTCCGTTTATATAGTGAAGATAGTTAACTGTACGTACTCGGGAGAGTTGGAACTGCCTATATGATAAATTGAAGGCGCCTGACGGGGATCTTATCTTGTAAGTGCTTTCATCGATCATCGCGTTTATCCGGAATGAAGACTGAATCAGTGTAAAATAGACTCTAGGAGAAATACTCGGGCGTGGTCTATTAAAACCAAGCAAATTAATTCGTAGTACCCTTTATAATGTTTTTTATTCTTTTTTTCAGAGTCAAGAGATTGAAATCCGGGATTATTACTGTTCTACTCGTGTCATATTGCGAATAGGAAAGGACTTCTTCGAAATCATTTTAAATACAGGGCCTCACATAAAGTGATAATTTCTTGGTCATGAATGAGGGGCCCTTCGAAAGCATCATAGATTCTGGGCAACTATACACATAAAGTTCCGCAACCCGCGATGTTGTTTTAATGACAATGTAGAATAAAAAAACTCACAGACTATGCGGACCTCTATGTATATTCTATAAGTTAAGATATGCAGGACAACTCTTTCTTGCGTCTACGTTTAAACCAGTCGTTAAGGCTGTCCATGAATTATGCTAGATATTATGGAATTTGGTCGTTGCTACATGGTAATCACATCGTTCAAAAAACGTCCACTTTAACAACGGCGTTACCATAGCACCAGCGAAATTTTATAAACTTCGAACAATAGCGTCACTGATAGACATTTTTAACGATCGATTTAACGAAGAAGTAAATGATCGGCACACTGGTCCCTGGCTTAAATTTTATCTTGTAAGACAAAAAGAAGGGTTCAAAGATTATCTGAACACATAGTCTCAATAATAACTTCGGCTGAATAGTATAATTTTACGATGAATAGCTATGTCAATCCAGGAAGTTGCAAAGATCTAACAGTTCATTAAATATAAATGTCACCATTGGTACAGTGAGTTCATTAAATATAGTTCAGACAATCGAGAAGCTCTACCAAAAGAGTTAACTAAATTAATCAAAGGTATCAGCGATTAGCTAGTGGAAAGATGAAAGGTACAAAAAATGCTAAGGAAAATGCAGGCTTTACTGCAGAGCCTCTGGAAAACATTAATATAATGCTTGTAGACAAGTGAATTGATTAAGAGGAGCAGGGAATGGGGGAGACGAAAGCAGAGGAGAAAAAAAAAAAAAAAACTTTTAAATATTCTAATTCGTTTTCTTTGTTGGTGGTACGCGGAAATGAAATTAATCACATAAATCTGATGAAATGATTCTAACAGGGTTGCCATACGATAAACCCTGAAGATAAAATGTGAAATATTGTAAATCTCAAATTGACCGACAAATACTGTTTATACATAAAACAAGAAATGCGCGATTTCCGACAAAATCGCTCAACAGAATAAGAAAATGTGTTTTGTGGCGAAACTTTAGTAATTTTGATAAAAACCGGAAATAATACATACATCTAACATATTATGGGCCTGCTGAGGCCATCTGAAGACTCCCGCAATTAATGAATTTTTAATTTTTTTTTTTTTTTTTTTTTTTTTTTTAAATTAATGACAAGGCTGTAAGACGCTGCTTCGATTTAACTAACATGCTCTATATCATGCATTAAAATCTGACAATTATTTTTAACTCTTTGGCCTTATGATCGCCGGGGGGGGGGGGGGCGAGAGGAGCCCACCCCACGCAGACTCCATCCTGATTTTTTTTTTTTTTTTTTTTTTTTTTTAGGATGAAATTCGGTGATAAAATGCACCTGCACAGCTGATTGATTTCAGATTTTGGCTGAGATAACTTCTATTGATTACTTTGAGTGACACTAAAAAAACTGGCATAAAAGAGGGATAGCAAGAAAAAAATCCCTTTTTCTGCCACAATTATTGATTTCAAGCTCGTGATGCATGTAGTTCAAGATTTTGGGCACATTCATTCAAGCAAAAATGGCAGAATCTCAATTCTCATTTCTTTGAAATAAGAAAAATGCTGCTTCTTTGGCATTTATTCTATTTCCAAAAGGTTTCGATTTATCTCGTCCGCGGGTGGGCGGATTTCGTGCGGTCCAAGAATCAGCGGTTATAGTCAACAATGCTCTCATATGCTTCAATCAGCTGTTAAAAAAAATTCGCGTACCGTTTCAAACTATCTCTCTTACTCTCAAATGACCCCCATTTATAGCTATATTTTTCTAGTACCGCATTCCGTGTACATAACCTTGGATCTCGACATTTTTTTCTCTAAATCACGTTTAAAATGCTTCGAGAATTTAATTTCTGCCAAAAGAGTTCACAGAAAATGTCTCTACATTCGATGAAAGTGAAATAGCAGTACACATACGAGGGTCACATAAAGATAAGAGAGATAGATGGTTTTGGAACACTCGACAAACTTTGACACCAAATGGCGTCATCGCCAAACCCGTCTATTTGATGATTTTCTGCAGAAATGAACCAACTACTTGCGAAATTGAAAGCAGTTCCATCCTTTCTGCAGAAATCCGTCAAATTGATCGTAATTGGTGCTGTTGTTGACGTACGCAATCGAATATAAAAGTCAATGCTCCATTGACATTCGGCAAACAAACACATAAAAAGAGGTTCAGCTCCTTCAAATGGGAGTGTAGGCCAAATCAATACAGTTGCGCACGAACAGTTACCTATATCATATTTTTAAACAATAGATTCGTTTTAGGTGGTGCGCGATTGGAGCAGAGAGGTTAAAACTCGCCTTGCCGTTTTAATCAGTGATGACGTTTTGATGATATTCGATGGATTATTGTTAAGTTTACCGGTTGAAGTAATAAAATATACATATTTTTGTCGACTAAATAAATTTATTTATATGGCTCATAGACAAAAATCAGAAACGAAGGGACTCAAATGTGAGACTTGAAGTATTAACCTGCCTCTAAATTTTCGATGGTTCTTCCGTACTTTTTTTAGGTACCATTTTCAAAGCATGCCCTGTCTCGATGTTTTAAAAAACTCTTCTGAGCCCTCTATTCCCCTTGAGACTCAAACATTTAAATTGGACGATATTGATATATTCATCCCTATCTCTGTTCAATGCGCTTGTTTCTTTTTATGCACGACCCTAATGGATGTGCATTGTGCATATTGGTTTTGGTGGATTTTTTTTTTTTTTTTTTTTTTTTTTTTTTTTTTTTTTTTTTTTTTTTTTTTTTGTGCTGTTGTATAATGTATTAGCTATTTTTGAGCATTGAAATCCATAAGATTTCTGTCTTAAGTTGCTGTTTCAGATTGATTTGACACCACTGTCAGTGACAGTGCTTTTGTAGCCAATTGAATTCTTCTATTCGTCCAGTGAATCGATATTTTGTCGAAATTATCACCCTTTTTTACTGATTTTGAACCGCGAGCCAGAGTTGGTTTTTGATGCTTTTCACAAATTTGCGCATAGCTGTTTGAAGTTTTGTAGTTTAAATTCCTGTTTATATTTTGATATATCAGGGTTGGATTTGAGAATGTCACTTGGTTTTACATAGCTGTGAATTTCTCGTTTGTACCACTTTCTATAGGGGAAGGACTTTTTTCGGTTTTACTACGCGTAAGGACATTACAGACGGTATTGGTGAATCGTTAGTGGTTCAACTGGATACAAACAAACAAACATAACCTCTCAATCCGAACTTTCTACTTTATCAAAATCGACATCTGTAAATTTCCCGCTTGTCCACTTTAATTTGTTTATTTTATTTTGTTTTGTTTCTCGGGGTTTTTTTCTTTATGTTTTGAATTTTATTTTATTCTTATTTTTGCATTTGATCCTCTCTCTTGCAAGCCGGGCTTATGATATAATTTTTTTCCATATAGTGCCTGAAATCATGTTTTGATTTGAGCCGTGGTAGGGTTTTGATGCATCGTTTTACGAGAACATTAATTCACAGTGCGATTCTGAAGATTCTTTCTCGAAATCTGGCAACGTCAATTTGGCATTGAGCCGCGTGAGAGAAATGATATCGCTTTCTGAGACAAACCGCTTCGGACCTCATTAAAAAGTTTTGAAATTAAAATGCCTGATGAAAGAAGAGTGCTTTTGTGGAACAATCGATTCGAATGTTCCGCGTTCCTTGTCGAGCATTGAATTCGCTCTACAACTTTTTTTTTTTTTTTTCAATTTTCACCCGCGGTTTCTTGCCACCAAAATATTGAGAGTCCTTTCATTTCCGATAGGTATTTTCCCCTATTCTATTCAAAAGGGAGGCAAGCTCTATAATAGCCAGCCCGACCAAATCGCTTGTCTCGCTATTATTAATTAGAGATTTCTATTTTCACTTCTCTCAATTTAAAAATGCAAAATACTCATTTCAATTCCGGCCTTCAAAACTCAATTTTCCAATCATCGATGCCGGCAAAACATTGTCAAAACGGGGATCAAAAGTTTTGACCTCTTTTATCCTCTTTTTTCTTCCTGTGGGCTTTTCCGCCCGTGCCATTTATGAATTATACCCTGTGTCTTTCATTGAAGCAGTAAATAGTCATTTTTTTGTTAGATACGAACACAGAAAAACAGACTGGTACAATTTACCATCTGTATAGCTGACTTCGGAGTCTGCCAGAAGATACGGTAAATTTCACTAGATTATGGTCAACTAACTAAGTTAACTGAATTAAGTTACCTTAATCTATCACAATTGCATTACGTTGCATTTCCCATATTATGGTGAAATTTACCATACATTAGCAGACGTCAAAATCAACTATGCAGATGGTAAATTCTATCAGTCTTTTTTTCCGTGATAAAAAAAAAAACAAAAAAAAAAACAAAAAAAAAAACAAAAAAAAAAAAAAAAAAAAACGAACTTGTGACGACTAGGCACAAGATGAATAGGTGAACAGGAAAATTCTAAAAATCATGCAAAAATACCTCTTTGTTTACATTGTGTAGGAAAAGTGGGCTCGCTCCCTCTACGATTTAAAATTATTTTTACTATTTTTTTTTAAATTTTTGAGTTGCAAATGACTGCGGCTTAAGCCGAACCGTCCTCACCAAATTTTTGTGTGCGTGTTTTCTAGACTTCCCCCGTTTATCTGTTTCTTATATTTTGTAAGTATCTGTTAACATTTTAAATAAGGTCTATAGATATCTTGGGGAAGGGAGAGGGTAGATTGCTTCAAACGCTCGAAATATCTTCACTTCAAACGCTTTAGAAATCTCTTTTAACATTCAACATTCCTCCTTCTCAATCTACAACCGTACTTCCTTCTTTCTTAACCCACGTAACTACGTAAATTCTTTTCTTTTTTTTGTAAGTTTTAATTATTTTCTTACTTTCTTTTTTAGGTTTCATCTTGTAGCTTAAGCACCTAATTTCCAACCTCGCCTTTCAATTTTCAGGCAACTGCATGTGCATTATGAACTCCCTCACCCTTTCCTATAACTACCAGCGCCCACGCTTGTAACGATTTAGTTCAACCCACTTGAATGACCCAGAAACCAACGATTTCAAATTTAAAACTAGATGAATATTTACGAAATAAAAAAAAATTAATTAGAATCAGTATTTATGAAACTGTCATAATTGATATGCCTCTTAAAAAAAAAAAAAAAAAAAAAAAAAAAAAAAAAAAAATGAATGAAAATCTATTCTTATATCGTTTACCATGCTGCGTGGCTGCAAAGACCGTTTACTTTTCTTACGTTAAACGTCGTTCTACCTACATTGGCAATTTTTGATGAGCTTGTTTTATAACTTCTCAGTGAGCTAATAAAATCCATTTCATAGCTGATGAATATGAAACAATCCAGATTACGAATATGAGCTTCTAAAAAATTTCAAGTTGGGTTGTTGTTTTTGTTTCCGTCTACGTGATTACTGTCATGAAAACAAAACCAGAACCGGTTAAATTTTGATTTGAATCATATTAAATTCAACCGATCAGTTTCTTTCCATCTACCCTCTATGTTTCATGGCCACTAGTTCTGGTGAAAATTTGTAATTTTATTTTGATCAAATAAAATTCTCCAGCGGGCCATTTTCAAATTTCAAGGAATTTCAAGTCAGAAATTTCAAGGATCGGGCCGATCCTTGAAATTTCTGACTTTTCTTGTCGACTGGACGAGAATGGAAATCGGTGGTTGGTGGAGACGAATAACGTAGTTGCCAAGTCTAATCGAATTTTAGAATTTATCTAATTGATTATCGAGCAGTCTAGAGCATCTGATAACCAATCTAATTTATTCCATATTTTGATTATACTTGGCAACCACGTGACTCACCTTCACCAATCATCGGTTTTCATTCTTATCCAATCCACCGAAAAAAGGGAAATAGGGCTCTATTGCAAACTTTTGCTATAAGCAAATAAATAGCCCAATCTATAACTAAAGACCAGCAAAAATCAGGAAAATCACCATAAGAAAGTCTTAAAATTCAGTAATAAACTCACATAATTGCCTATAACGGCAAGATGGTAATGGCGGCTCGATGCAGTTATCATGGGAGATTTCTGTTTATTATGTATCACTTTCTCTACGGAAACACCGAGATATATCTCAGTTTAGATATAGGAATCTCCCATGTTACAAGCCCGTCTCATGGGGAGAGGACAAGGGACCCACAGGTCCAGGGCCCGGGCGTCAGAGGGGCCCGGCGCGGCAGCGTGACTAAAAGTCTCATTTTTCTAATAAGAAAATGAAAAACTGTTCTAGCGGGCCGGGCCTTCGCCGATCCGGCACAGAATTTTAGCGAGACAAGTCTTGTTGAAAAGCAATGAGTCGACGATAGCGCAGATCTTATTACTATCTCATTGTCAGTGCTCAATAAAACCTGTGTTTGTGTTATGGCAACTCCGGCTCCTTATCAGCAGTCAGGAATTCGTTTCGAAGACATTTCTTCGTCTCGATATGACTCACGCTCCTGACCGGGACTCCAGCGCTTCCTATCGCTTTTCAAATGATTTCTCTTCTTTTCTTCAATTTTAAAATTTACGCTTGGAGCTGTTCAAATTTTTTTATAACGCATTGGTTTAATTTACAATTACCAATTTGAAATAGCTGAAAATGGCAGTTAGTCAGAGAAATCACGAAAAATTTCTCTTGGGAGAACCTTAAAGCCCTCCATAACCCCCCCCCCCCTAGAACCCCTACCTAGGACCCACCAAAAGGGGGCCCGAAAGCCCAGTTGGTACCAGGGCCCGGGAGTTAGATGTGACGGGTCATTGATACACTGAAAAAAATAGATTTGTGAAATCAGTAAAATGAAGCAAAGACTAATTTTACCAGCCATTTTAGTACAATTTACTACTCACATAGCTAATTTTACGTTTTGGATCGTAAATTTGGCTTAATTTTACAATTTGGATCATAAATTTTACCAATCGGATTGTAAATTTAACAATTCAAAGCATTTCAATTTTTGCAAGTTGTATAGCTGTCACGCCAAGACAGCCATGTAATATGCAAAAGTCACAATGAGTAGGATTGTAAAATGTACTGGTTAGATTGAAAAATTTGCAATCCAAATAGAAAAATTACTAAAACTTAAGCAAAATTTACAAGACAAATCGTAAAATTAGCCATAAGTTTGGCAGGATTCACCGAAATTAACAAATACAATTAGCATGTGCTTTATTTTACTGATTTTACAAAACTTAATTGCTTTATTAGTAATTTCATTTTTTTCAGTGTACCTGCGTCTCTCCGCCATTAAACCCGATTTTGAGAGTGAATCTCGTGATTTTTTAGTGTACTCATCTTCATTTTTACAGGTTTTTATGCAAGAATCTCTTCAATCCCCTATAGCAAAAGTTTGCAAGAGCCCCATTTCAAGGATTGGCCCGCAGGAACACTTTGCCTTACTTGACTAAAAATAATAGACAAATAAAACGCACGTCCGCTGAAATCTATGCTCGGTTGCAGCGTAATATATGGCAACGTCAAATGAATATCCTTGGAATCTACTATGAGCAAGAACTTCACAATAAAACCACTGTTACCGCTCAGTCGCTCATACTTCTCGGTAAGCGCAAATTCAACAGTATATCCTCGCAGTGTTGTCAGATCGAGGGTAAAAAGCCGTATCGTCCCCATTTAAATCAATGTAAAACGTACGGCTTTTTCACCCCAATCTGGCAACACTGCAGTATATCCTCGCAGTGTTGCCAGATCGAGGGTAAAAAGCCGTATCGTCCCCATTTAAATCAATGTAAAACGTACGGCTTTTTCACCCCAATCTGGCAACACTGCAGTATATCCTCGGCCCTTATCCTCACCCAATGTTAGTTCATAATACCCGCTAAGGTATCGGTGTACGGCTGTACGCACTTCGCACAGTAAGTATAGTTGATAAGTCTTCTTCCACTAATCTAACGGATTAGAAAAACTCAATGGATCCGTTACGTACTTTTACTGCTGGTTTGTAAATTGATTCCACCCCTAATACTTATGAGTAAGAGTTGCGACGGGTCTTTTTCACACTGAAAAAAAAAATATTTAAAAGTACGGGCAAATATGGAACGCCGGGAAAATCCGGGATGTGACACCCGGATTTTGTAGGAGCTCCTTATTTGACCGTAAAGTCCGGGTCTCAGCACCGTAGTTTGTTTTTTTTTTTTTTTTTTTTTTTTTCAGTGCACGATTTTACTTCAAGCAATCTATTGCAATTCACTGATTTAAAAGTTCACGATTCATTGCATCTCTATCAGTACTTTTGGCATAAATCACTGATATACCAACTCAAATTCGACGAGTTGATGAAATTAACGTTTAAAAATTTATGACACGAATTTCGGTCAGTTAACCCTACCTTTACTGCATCGTAATACCCTTGAGGCACACAAACTATTCCTCCCTTTTTGAATACTTGTATAGGTTAAGAAATCATTTTTTTTTTTCTATGTGGTCATCCCTCGAGGAAATATCCAGGAAAAGAGCTTTTACCGAATTATGAAAGAGCACGGCTCCCATCATTCTATGATGGGTGCAGTGGCGTCGCGTGCAATTTAGCAACAATGTATTCTATCCATTTAAACTCATGTAAAAGATCGAATTCAGGGGGTGCACAGTGCACAAGGAAAATTCGATATATTTAATGAGTTTAAATGGAGCAGTTACATTGTTGCCAGATGGCACGCGACGCCACTGGACGGGTGTCAGCTGAATATTAGAAAAAATATTCAACAATGTTTGACCTTGATTTTGCTCCCTATGCTGGCCTTGATACATTCAGTGCCTTGCAAATCTCTTGGACGGAACAATTGTTGAGATAGGAACCATTGAACAAATTTTCCCTTTCATTTGAGTGTCTAAATCAATTAATTGAAAAATCATGTTTCCTAATAAAATGCGTGCAGTAAAGGGTTAAACTACATTTTCTACCTGAAGGTCTGTATGCTATGTACAGTTGATTTGTGTCAAAATTAATCCTGAAAGCTTTTGGACGATGATTTTGAGTGTGTTACACTTTCTGGTATTTGGTCACCCAATCGGCTATGACCAGGGTTGTCATTTTCCGGATCAAAAAATGATTTTTTTGATACACCAAATACATCGACAAATCATCGCGGTGATGATTCCATAGGAATTCGAAAAAACTGCTCATTAGATTAGATCAGCAATTAGGCTAAACTCTTTAAAATTCTCTAATCTATGATTTTTTGAATCGATGAAAAACCCGTTGAATTTAAATTTGTTTTTCAATCGATATGCACCAATGATTCCATGTAGAAATAGAAGATTACAGATCAGAGTATTCTCATGCGTTGTACACTGAGAAGAAAATTCTGGTGAAAACGGCTGTGTGATTGATTCATAGTCCCTAAAAATAAACTATGATATTTCTGCATAGACATTTCAGTGAAATAAGGAAAAAAATTTCCGTGCCACTTAATTCTACTTGAAAGCACTAGAAATTATTTTTTGAGTGACAATAAGAAGCCAAAAGGTAATTCCCAATATTGTGGAGAAACCACCGGCCAGAAGTACTTATATGACTTTGAGGAAAAAGTTCTTGGTGATTTCAAGCAGAATTTTGGCTCGAAAAAATGTTCGCATTTCGACCGAAATGCCCAGTCGAAAAGAACAGAATTCCTTTTCTGTGACTTTTTAATTGTTTGGACTACCGTTTACGCCGGAACGGTTTTCTTGGCTCACGCAAAAAAAAAAGAAAACAAAAGGATGTACTGTGTTGTCAGATATGCGGCTTTAGGTCGTATTTCCCCCCTGAAGAACCAATGAAAAATATTACTGATTTTAATCTGAAATCTGACAACACTGTGAATGTGAATGACACAACACTGTGTTAATACTTTCTTAAACGGAATTTCGGTTGAATTTACAGGAAATGTTTTCTAAGTGTGGTAAATTGGCAGCACCGGCTTATGACTGTTCACTGTATAAAGTGTACGCTGTCAAAAGAACAGTTCGCGCCGATTCAAGCCTAGACTATTGGAAATGTATTCTGCGAAGGTGCATGTGCATATATTGCTCAAAGCACACACACACACACACACAATGCACGGGGTGAACGAAAATCTGCTACGTTGCAAGATGTGCGGCTTTCGGTCGTATTTTTACTTTCTCACTATACTAACAAAGTTAGATTTAGAGAATGTACTGCATTAATGGAGCTGTTGCAAACTTTTGCTACAGGCTTATTAATAGTATACAATGGGGTAATACCCTGTAAAAATAACGATTAGCGCACGAAAAATTCACGAAATCCACTCCTAAACTCACAAAATGCTTTTGAACGCGAGACCGTAATGGCGGCCGGGGCCGCGGTTTTCGTTGGGGTTCCCTATCTTCAATCAGCGCCATCTACACGAGGTGTTCTCGCAACACAACACAAGAAGAAGAAGAAGCATACAATTGCCATAAGAAAACCGCGGCCCCGGCCGCCATTAAGGTCTCGCATTTAAAAGCATTTTGTGAGTTTAGGAGTGGATTTCGTGATTTTTTCGTGCGCTAATCGTTATTTTTACAGGGTATTACCCCATTATATACTATTAATAAGCCTGTAGCAAAAGTTTGCAACAGCTCCATTGTATGCTTTGGAATTGTATGCTTCTTCTTCTTCTTGTGTGGTGTTCCGAGAACACCTCGTGTAGATGGCGCTGATTGAATATAGGGAACCCCAATGAAAACCGCGGCCCCGGCCGCCATTACGGTCTCGCATTTAAAAGCATTTTGTGAGTTTAGGAATGGATTTCGTGATTTTTTCGTGCGCTAATCGTTATTTTTACAGGGTATTACCCCATTATATACTATTAATAAGCCTGTAGCAAAAGTTTGCAACAGCTCCATTGTATGCTTTGGAATTGTATGCTTCTTCTTATTCTAGTGTGGTGTTCCGAGAACACCTCGTGTAGATGGCGCTGATTGAATATAGGGAACCCCAATGAAAACCGCGGCCCCGGCCGCCATTACGGTCTCGCGTTTAAAAGCATTTTGTGAGTTTAGGAGTGGATTTCGTGATTTTTTAGTAAGCTAATCGTTATTTATACTGGGTGTTACCCCATTATCAACTTTAATAAGCTTGTAGCAAAAGTTTGCAACAGCTCCATTGTGCAGAGATTTTCAGGGTATTTTGTTTCGATACTTGGCCCACTACATACACGGAAAAAAAGAATGTTGTAATCTACCATTCGCATAGCTGATTTTGGCCCCTACCAGAGTTAAGATAAACTTGACCAGAAATATGGAACATTTGACCAGGTATCAAGTGATATTGACCTGATTCCTGGTCAAATTTTCCATAACTCCGGTCAAGTTTATCTTAACTCTGGTAGGGGCCAAAATCAGCTATGCGAATGGTAAATTACACCATTCTTTTTTTCCGCGTATAAGTAATTCATGATAATTACAAAATAATTGACTCTCATCATGCTTAAACTATCCTAAAGAATATTCATCCATGAAGTTTCAATATTATTTAACCATATATGTGGCTTGGAGGTGAAACTGCACAAACTTTCTGCGGCGTCTGTCTGTCTGTCCGTGGCCATAAAACGTGAAACCCAGAATAACTTTTTAACTATTGATCCATATGTATCCAAATTTTGCAGAGAAGTTCCTTTCAAAATTTCACGGATGGGCTTTCTTTTGTTTTTTAAAATTTAAATTTTTAGGTTAGTTTTGGATGAAAACTGCGGTTTCCATCAAAATCAATGGGAAATTGGGTCAAGAAAGGGAAAAATTTAAATATTCCAAAAATGGATCTTTGGATTCGGATGAAAATATCAAAGGGGGCCTTGGGGTCTCCCAGAATATTAAAGGGGGTCTGCGGGTCTCCCCTTGAATCATTTGATGTGAGGAAGTCTTCGCAGGGCATTTTCTACGGTTTATTTCCATAAGAATCAATGTAACGTAGCGCGAATTTTCAACTGAAATCTGACAACACTGCGAATGTGAATGACACAACACTTGCGGCGGCATCATATGAAATGCTTTTGAAACTTCTCACCGCTTCTCTTCATTCGCCTGCATAGGTATATAAACATTCACAAGAACGCGGGGTCGGTTGGTTATATACAGTAGCGTACGCAGGGATATGTCTCTCTTTCTCTTCTCCCGTTTGAATGTATGTGCTGGAAAAGGAAAGAAATAGGGGCTGAGGTCCCGTTTTAGCCCCTGTTCTTGTACTTTTCTAACACACGTGCTCTAATGGGGCAAGAGAGAGAAAGACAAATTCCTGCGTACGCTACTGGTTATATACCTACATTCTCGAAATCAAAGCTCACGAATTTGAAACAAACTCACAGAAAACGCGCAAAATAACAGTCTCGGCACAGCTGGTTAGTCACGTTACTTGCTCGTTATGATCTGTTTCTGGTCGGGGTGTGCTGCGGTGCGTTAAACACATCGTAAAAAAAAAAAAAAAAATTATCATAGAATTCCAGAGAAATTACAATTAAACCGCTATTTTTTTTTTTTTTTTGTTATTCACATCAAAGTTGACTTTCATTGAAAAAAAAGACTGTTATATGGCCGAATTTCATGTCAATAATTAATCCTCTGCGAGTTTTCAATAAGAGATAGTCAGAAAACAAAGTCGTGAACAACGTGCATTCAATAATTAAACTCGAAAGTTTTTGTTGCACACCCGCGTGCACATTGGATCACCGTAGTATAATATTTTGCGTAGTTCCGTTTCTGCAAATTAGCTGTAAGATTTATACCTAAATAGTATATATAGACGCTTTCAAAAAATACAGTTCGTTGAGTGCCTTCAATTGACGATGTAGGCAAAAACCGATACCTTGAAGTATGAATGTTTATCTACTCGCCTGATTTGAAGGAACGCGTGGTGATTTGACTTACTAACTCAGTACTGTAAGGGTTGAAATGCGATCCCCAGTTTAAGAGAGAGAAACCGTGCTAACGGAGACAACGGAAGATCGAGAACTTGGGGTGCGAACACTGGCGTAGCGTGCAATTTGGCAACATTGCAGTTTGTCCATTTAAATGCATGAAAAAGATCGAACAATTGGGTGTTCGGTGAACACCTTTGCATTCGACTTTTCACATGGGTTTAAATGGACACAATGAAACGTTGCCAAATCCCACGTTACGCTACTGATGGTGAATTGTCGAGCCAAAGGAGCCAGACAAACCAGAAACAGACATACTTTTATGAAAACATACATCGGTCCGTATCATCGAACAAAAAAAAAAAAGGGAAAAATCTATATTGTCCCAAATCTTGTCAAAGGCTGCTAAATAGTTCTAATTTCGATTTATTAATCTAGGACAAAAGAGTGAAAAGATATAGCGGACGCACAGATAAGACCAATTCAGAAAGTAATTTTCTTTATCCCCTTCAATTTAATTGCATTTGTTAGGAAATGACGAGAATAGAGGCTGAACTCAAAAGTGTTGGCCTTGGTCCTCTGCTGTGTTCTGTAGTAACACGGCTTTTCAAATGACTGGAGGGAGAAAGAGAGAGAGAGAGTGAGAGAAAGAGAGAAAGAGAGTAAGAGAGAGAGAGAGAGAGAGAGAGAGAGAGAGAGAGAGAGAGAGAGAGAGAGAGAGAGAGAGAGAGAGAGAGAGAGAGAGAGAGAGAGAGAGAGCGAGTGAGGAAGGAGGGAAGATAGAGAGAGAGAGTAAGAAAGAGAGAGAAAGAAAGAGAGAGAAACAGAAAGAGAAAGAGGGAGAAAGAGAGGCGAAGAGCGAGAGAGAAAGAGATTGAGAGAAAAATATTGAGAGGAGAGAGTGAGAGGGGGAGCCAGATAGTGAGAGGATTGGGGGAGGGGGAGGGAGAGAGAGGGAGAGAAAGGGAGGTAGAGATAAAGAGAGGAAGAGAGAGATAGGGGGAGAGAGAAAGAAATATTGATTGATTGATGGATTGATTTAGGCTGGCGCCAAAAGAACAAAAGGCTCCTTTCTATCTTGACGCCAGCTAAAACTTTACAGAAAATGAATAAATGCATAAAATAGCACAAAATAATGTTAAAGGGAATAAATGGATAGTCTATAAAACAAACAGCCGGATAGCCAACTATTCAAATAATAATCAAATAAATATGTAGTATAGTATAACATATTATTAAAATATTATACGCTCAATTTTAAACAATTATTTCCTCAATCTCATTTTAAATTCTTATATTTTCTCCAATTTCAGCAGCTCTTCAGAAAAATTATTTAGTTCTCTCATCGCTTTTATTAGGGAGAGAACATCAAAGATAGCGTTCTGCGTAAACAGGAGAGGGGAATGAGGGAGAGGTAGGGGAAGAGGTCGGGGAAGAGGGAGAGGGAGAGGGAGAGGGAGAGGGAGAGGGAGAGGGTGAGGGTGAGGGAGAGGGAGAGGGAGAGGGAGAGGGAGAGGGAGAGGGAGAGGGAGAGGGAGAGGGAGAGGGAGAGGGAGAGGGAGAGGGAGAGGGAGAGGGAGAGGGAGAGGGAGAGGGAGAGGGAGAGGGAGAGGGAGAGGGAGAGGGAGAGGGAGAGGAGAGGGAGAGGGAGAGGGAGAGGGAGAGGGAGAGGGAGAGGGAGAGGGAGAGGGAGAGGGAGAGGGAGAGGGAGAGGGAGAGGGAGAGGGAGAGGGAGAGGGAGAGGGAGAGGGAGAGGGAGAGGGAGAGGGAGAGGGAGAGGGAGAGGGAGAGGGAGAGGGAGAGGGAGAGGGAGAGGGAGAGGGAGAGGGAGAGGGAGAGGGAGAGGGAGAGGGAGAGGGAGAGGGAGAGGGAGAGGGAGAGGGAGAGGGAGAGGGAGAGGGAGAGGGAGAGGGAGAGGGAGAGGGAGAGGGAGAGGGAGAGGGAGAGAGAGGGAGAGGGAGAGGGAGTATAGGATAAATTTACGGAAGCCTTAGGGCGTAAATTACCAATCGAATCGATACAAAATATATTCATGCGCATTTTCAACAGACGTTTGGCAACATTCCGCTGTATGGCACTCGGCAATTCTTGAGATTGGAAGTTTCTGGCCAGAAGTGAATGAAATCAACTGCTAGAGGATGCTACAAGTTTCGAGAGATATCATTGTTCACGAGTATCGTACTTTTACTCGAGCATTGAACTTATTTGTCGAACGGATGCTCAGCTCACCCAACTCTTTTAACAATAAGTGCATTGTTAATCTTGTAACAAAGTTACTAGGTGATACTCTCCCTTTCCCCCCACTCATCCCCATCCACCATTGCACACTCCTTTATAACTGAGTCCACAAGTTTATGAGCTAGAGAGGGGTGTCCGACTTCAAAATAGTGGCGCGGTTCGTTTTAAAAGATTGATGATTTTCACATTGATTGGCTTGAAAGGTAAGGGCGAATATTGCTCAAATAGAGCCACGTGCTGATTCAATTATTTTATAACAATTATTTTTTATTTTTTTTTTTTTCAAATCCCACGCTCACCTTATCACACAAAGTTGTTTCGGGAGACTGCAAAATCTACGAAAGGACAAGCCGTTCTAACGGTAAATGTTCGAATTTAATATTTCAAGCTGTAACTAATACATCAAATTTTAACCTACACCCACTTTTCAAAGTTTTTGACAAACTTCTTGCAGAGAGAGTTCAAATTCCAATCAGATGAAAGAAGTAATAACTTTATCGCGTGTAAGTTAACTCCTCTGTTTCAAACGCCTCTCATTTCTTTCCATGTTATCGTTTTTGAGTTTCTCGACTCAGAACGGCTTTTGCGCACCTTTGACGTCACACCAAAGAGAAAGTTCGGGAAAACTGAAGGAACGGGGTTGCCAAGATAACGTATCCTTTGCACTCTATGTTCTTAAATGAACTGAAGTGGTGATTCGTGCAATGGGTCTCTTGCAAACTTTTGGTGTGAGCAAATTAATAATTTAGTTTGATGTAAAAACTAGCGAAAATCACGGAAATCACACTAAAAAGTCTAAAGTTCAGTAATAATAAATTCACATAAGTACGATAACGGCAAGTTTAAAATGACGATTAATCGCAGGTATCATGGGAGATTCCTATTATGTCACTTTTTCTACGAAAACACAGAGACATGTCTCAATTTAGATAGAAATCTCTTATGATACCTGCGCGTCTCTCCGCCACTAAGCCCAATTATTAGTGTGTGTTTCGTGATTTTTTAATGCACTCATCGTCATTTTTAAAGGTTATTATGCAAGAATCAATTCTTCAATCAGTTCAATCCCCTATAGCAAAAGTTTGCAAGAGCCCCATTTGGCAACCAAGTGTTTTACCATTTGAGTTCGCAGGGATTCAGTTAATCCCTTTAAGATCGGTTAGTTTACTTAAGTTTCATTGGTTTTAGTGTTGCCGTGTTGCACGTGCCACCACTGGACCAACTCATTGACCACAAATTAACATTCTCCAAGTCAGCCACTGATTCATGAAATTAACTAATATTGAGGAGAACTATAGATTGGGTGTGTTTTAATGAAATTTTCGGATGCGGGCGAGCTTTCAGAAGAGCGGGAAGTGTTTCGATATTCACAATAATTACTGAAGAATTTGTATAATTTCGTCATTCGGATTATGTAATTGACTGTGTACCGTTTAGAATATATTTTGATGCGGTTGCTAACATTCTTCTTGATACTGTTACCGAAATTTAGATGGGTATATAACAATTCCTGGAAATGTTTGAAATTCCCTGAAGGCTAATTAGTTGTCTTGTGCGATGTCTTACGTTAGATTGCTCCTCGTAAATGATACTTGAACGTTCGAATTGCAACTTCTCGAAGACTTACGATGGAGAGGGGGGGTGTCGATGGAATGAATCTCTGCGTGATGTTATTAGTGCGGCTAAATAATAAGAAAAATCAAAAAATATCCTTAAAATCATGATTTGGCGTCGGAATAGTGAAGACGTTTTTGAACTGTCGGATAATATTTTGCAGGAAAATCACATCTTGAAGAGAGCCTCTTGAATTCTATCAGGAACACAGGCGGATCCAGCGATCGGGCAACTGTGTATTCTTCCCATTTGAATGCGTGAGAAACAATCGATTAGTCAAGGGGCCATAGTCCCCTCGAGAATCGATTCTTCCTCATACGTTCAAATGGGAAGAATAGATGGTTACCAGATTGCTGGATCCGCCCTTGATCAGGAACAGAGACAGTAAACATGATGGACGATCTGTACAGTGTACATATACAGGGTGTAAGAAAAAAAAGAAGCAGCTCCGAATAACTCGAGTTTGGGTTCGAATTTCAAAAAACGCTGAAACACGGGTTCCATTATTTTGAGGGGGACATCTTTTAGGGGGGTTGCCAAATTCCAGGCCCCCCCCAGGTGGGCGGGTACGGGGGTCACCGCCCCCCTAAATCACATTTCTCAAATGGCGACCCCTGATTTTTATTACATAACTTTGAAGAACATCAAATTCTAAGCATTTTGGCGCAAACTGCAGGTCGATATCTTTTTCCGTGTTCGAGATATCGAAAGTCAAAGTTCGATTTTGACCCATTTTCAAAAACTCATAACTCCCACTAAAAAAGTCGGAATTTAAAAAACTATTAGCTTAAAATGCTCTACAAAACAAGTTTTTTTCAGAAAAAAATACAACTGTCCAGGAAATTTGAATTTTAGGCTCCGAAAAAAATATTCAAAATTTTCGAAAATTTTGAATCGGCGATATTCTTGTAAAACGGCCAGAATCGACAATTTTGGCTTAAAACCTGTTGGCTGAGTCCAAAGCGATGCAAAGCGCTTAAAAGCTCAAGAAAGTCTCAAAATCACCTTTAAAATGATCAAACTCAGTATTGAGAACACTGCTAAATTTAGAGTCAGGAAACACGTCTCTCTCGGGCTTTAATGGGGTTTTGGGGACTTTAGAGAGCTTTGCATCGCTCATTTGGACTCAGCCAACAGGTTTTAAGCCAAAATTGTCGATTCTGGCCGTTTTACAAGAATATCGCCGATTCAAAATTTTCGAAAATTTTGAATATTTTTTTCGGAGCCTAAAATTCAAATTTCCTGGACAGTTGTATTTTTTTCTGAAAAAAACTTGTTTTGTAGAGCATTTTAAGCTAATAGTTTTTTTAAAATTTCCGACTTTTTTAGTGGGAGTTATGAGTTTTTGAAAATGGGTCAAAATCGAACTTTGACTTTCGATATCTCGAACACGGAAAAAGATATCGACCTGCAGTTTGCGCCAAAATGCTTAGAATTTGATGTTCTTCAAAGTTATGTAATAAAAATCAGGGGTCGCCATTTGAGAAATGTGATTTAGGGGGGCGGTGACCCCCGTACCCGCCCACCTGGGGGGGCCTGGAATTTGGCAACCCCCCTAAAAGATGTCCCCCTCAAAATAATGGAACCCGTGTTTCAGCGTTTTTTGAAATTCGAACCCAAACTCGAGTTATTCGGAGCTGCTCCTTTTTTTTTACACCATGTATGTTATTACTAATTTAAAATGTTAGTGTACAATATTTATTTTTAAATTCTTTATATCTTTCATAAAAAAAAATAAAAAAAATAATAATCTACTTCATGTAAATGTAGTCCAACAACTGTTTCATCAACTATATCTTATAACTTGATTTATTATGTTACAGATCACGAACTTAACCCATCACGCGAAGGCTATTCATGTTTTCGGGGACTCAACACAACTTCGACAAAACTCTGATTCTTCGCTTTCATTGGCAGCCAACATATATGGTCCAGCTTTACACTCTTTTGTTGAGACTCCGAAAAATAAAAATAGTTGCCATTCGATCTTAACATACGTAGCAAGATAGATGGTTGAGGAGGAATGAATCAGATGTTTATTTCATGCATTATTTATTCTAATGAGTTGCTTTCGTATCAACCTGTGGCGGCTCTTGCAGCAGCGGCGGCT
Organism: Trialeurodes vaporariorum; assembly: GCA_011764245.1. Taxonomy (NCBI): domain Eukaryota; kingdom Metazoa; phylum Arthropoda; class Insecta; order Hemiptera; family Aleyrodidae; genus Trialeurodes; species Trialeurodes vaporariorum. The sequence goes on along the minus strand of VMOF01000035.1, from coordinate 10,354,224 downwards.
CATGCAATGTGGAAACAACGGATTTCCTCCATTTAAAACTGTGTAAAATAATCGATTACTTGGTGAGGCGCAGCGCCTCACCTAGTATCGATCTTTTTGCATACGTTTAAATGGCAAAAGTGCACTGTTGCCAGATTGCACGAGCCGCCACTGTCTTGCAGCTTGGCAACCGTAGTTCTTGCCATTTAAACCTACCAGTGAAAAGATTATACATTTCAGTTCAGTATATGACTGTACTGTGCAAAAAAATACTAATACGTAATCTTTTCTCAACCAACGGAGTAGTCGATGACTTTAAAAAAAACTTGTGGATATTTTAATAACTAAACGGTGATTGCACCCTATTGAGAAAATATTAAATATCAGCGCATTTTCGTGCAGTGCAGTCATCATAAGCGTCGGTAGACGCAGACGGCAAGTCAGGTAACCCCACCCTACTACCACCCTCTCTACGACCTGACAAGTCTGCGGTGCGTAAACGCTTATAATTACAGAAATTATTTCATTCCCCCAAACCGTGCCTTGATATGATCCTGTAGCGAAAAAACTACGCAACCAAACACATCAAACTTGGTCTTATTTTAACCAGCGTGTTCTGTGCTCGTGCCTTTTTTTTGTTTGAACGCAATCCGTCTAATATTTATTGAGAAATGATAAAAAAACTAAATTTCTCATTATAACAGCTATTTCAAACTACGCGGTAACTCTACTCTCATTGGCTACTGCCTTTTAGTATTTGAGATCGCCGCGAGAATCGACGCTTCATCGTCAGTCAACAACAACTGCACATCATTTCAAAACAAAAACATTTCTCCCTGCTTTGACACTTTTGAAATAAACTCGTTACCAATACTGAGTGATACAAGTGATTATTGTTTCAATTACAACGGAGGCCGTGAATTACGAAATTTATCCTCCTCAGTTCTTCTTTTTAAATAAATGTACCAAACATCTTTTCTAGTTATTTTTTTTGTGTGCTTCTAATTTGTTGTATGCACGCGTATAGTAAAGGTTGGTTTGCTCTCACAGTTAGGTAGGTACTTTTGCATATTAATTTATTTAGTAACTATTCTAGCTCTGAAGCTGAAAGTATTCGAATTTGGGCATAACCGCGGAGCTTCATTTTCCACTTCATTGCTTGCAAATGCAACACCCGAGTACCGTAATACTGTTGATCACTGGAGGGAGAGTAGTTTCTGATGTGTTTACAGCACCTTTGTGATTTTAGCACAGAATTATACAATGTATTATTCTGTGATTTTAGTATAATTATTCATAAGCAAGTAGTGACAAAAGTTCTTTGCTGTGTACTTTGTAGAGTTTACAACTGATCTGTTTATTTGATGAGAACTGGTAGTGACAGTAACATTATTTTCCTGAAGTTACAGAATTGAGCTATGGCGGATCTGCCAGCGGCGGACCGACCAGCGGCGGACTAGCCAATGGCGGATCGGCCAGCGGCGGACTAGCCAATGGCGGATCGGCCAGCGGCGGACCGGCCAGTGGCGGATCGGCCAGCGGCGGACCGGCCAGTGGCGGATCGGCCAGCGGCGGACTAGCCAGCGGCGGACCGGCCAGTGGCGGACCGACCAGCGGCGGACTAGCTAATGGCGGATCGGCCAGCGGCGGACCGGCCAGCGGCGGACTAGCCAATGGCGGATCGGCCAGCGGCGGACTAGCCAATGGCGGACCGACCAGCGGCGGACTAGCCAATGACGGATCGGCCAGCGGCGGACTAGCCAATGGCGGATCGGCCAGCGGCGGACCGGCCAGTGGCGGACCGGCCAGCGGCGGACCGACCAACGGCGGACTAGCCAATGGCGGATCGGCCAGCGGCGGACCGGCCAGTGGCGGATTATCCAGAGGCGGATCGGCCAGCAACGGACTAGCCCGTGGCGAATCGGCCAGCGGTGGACCGGCCATCGGCGGACCGGCCAGCGGCGGACCGGCCAGTGGCGGATCGGCCAGCGAGTAGGTTAGCATATGGATCAGGGAAAAGAAAGGGAAATGAGACTGTGGTCCCTATCGTAAAATAAGCACCCGAGAGTCTATGTAAAAGTTGTCAGCTGATGGATAACAACTGTTGCTTTTATTTGTGGAATGAGAAACTGGAATTCTACAAGCTAAAACCAGAGTATATCCCATCAAAAACCTTTTCAGGTGCAAGCAGACGGCATCAGGTAATTAGGTCTGTCACAAAAAGCCGTTCCAATGCATCCACTCAAAGATATGATATGATGGGAACGGCAAGTCTCCTCCAAGTGGGCATCCAGCAGGGCAACTGTTAATCATTTTTCAAAATCAACACTATCCATCTGCGGCGAATTTAGTGAAGGAAAAACTTTGAGGGATGTATTTCTTTATTTTTTATTTTCAAACGCAAAAACTTGCCGCCGTTCATCGCCTTAAAAAAGAAAAAAATCAATTAAGTATTATTTTTTTTTTTAAGGCGATGAACGGCGGCAAGTTTTTGCGTTTGAAAATAAAAAATAAAGAAATACATCCCTCAAAGTTTTTCCTTCACTAAATTCGCCGCAGATGGATAGTGTTGATTTTGAAAAATGATTAACAGTTGCCCTGCTGGATGCCCACTTGGAGGAGACTTGCCGTTCCCATCATATCATATCTTTGAGTGGATGCATTGGAACGGCTTTTTGTGACAGACCTAATTACCTGATGCCGTCTGCTTGCACCTGAAAAGGTTTTTGATGGGATACACTAAACTGGATCTATGTACTCTGCATTGAAAAATACCATTGATTTTATGCGAAACGGCAGCTCTGAAACCTATTTGCAAAAGTATCAATTTACTGCGGGTTCAGTGAGCCTCCTGAAGATAGATCGATTATTTTACATACGTTCAAATGGAGAAAATCCGATGTTGACACATTGCACAAGCCACAAGCCACAAGCGGCTAAGCCACTGGTAACGAAGCGAATGAAAATAACGACAGAGGCTTTGGCTATCGACGAGTTCCTCCACGGATGAATGAGACTGTATAATCGATTCCGATGGTTTTGAAGTTACTCTAGCGGTTAGTAACAGCGCCATAACTTGAAAGCATGGTTTTTGGGCGCGCTTTCAGGCAAATAATACGATTAGTTGTTGACAGTTACTGTCTTCTCTATATTCAGCCGTTTAATAGGCCAAAACTTTTGCCGCACAGTTGCCAGTAAAAGTTATGAAGGAGGTGCACGAGAATGTTTTGAATTTTAGTCTAAAAAGACAGCAATTTGTTACATTTTTCGCTTCCGTGGTAATAGAATTGGATTGTTGGCCCACATTAGTTATAATACGTAATACGTAATACGAGGACTTTGATGGATGATCTCTAAATTTTGCACGCAATCATTTTTAGTTGTTTTTGCTTGAAGAGAGTCTTCTGCTCTTTTGTCTTTTTCAGCGGAAACTTTGAAATGAGTCTGTTGCAAACTTTTGCTACAACGATAAAGAGTAATTAATCGCATGTAAAATCGCCCGAAAAGCCCATTGGTGGCATCACAAAGTCATGAAATGCGATAATAAACTCACAAGAGACGTTTAATGAAATCCAAGATGGAGGCAAAATATCGAGCAATCTATATGCATGCACCTTTAACATCCAAGGATTGCCACCGTTGACAACCTCGCAGCTTCAGAGATTATGTGTGTATTAACGTTGTGTTTGGGTGTGATCGATATTGTGAGGTTGGCTGTCCTTGGATGTTCGTGGCGCATGCATACAGGTTGCTCAATATTTTACCGCCATCTTGGTTTTCATTAAACGTCTCTCGTGAGTTTTATACTGCATTTTATGACTTTTTGATGCTATCAATGGACTTTTCACGCGATTTTACATGAGATTGAACACTCTATAGCGCTGTAACAAAAAATTGCAACAGACCCATTATTGATAATAAACACTCGAAAGTGAACGATTCTCAAGACGATTTGAAAAGAAAAAATCAGTACATAGTAATCGGTTGATTTTTGGACTTCTCAAGTCTTGAACTCAATCGTTCTCTTAACCGACGAAACTTAAAAAAACAAAGGAAAACAAAAAACTCATATTACAAATTAAAGGAAGAAGTGTGAAGAAATTTCAATTTTATTTTGCTTCGACAAAAAGTTTTTTTCGTGTGAGATGCAGCATGCAGTGGTGGCGCGTACAATATGGCAACGCTGCGCTTCTCGTTTGTTTGAAAAAAAGTCACGACAAAAGTCGAAATATTTGGGGAGCAGAGTGCACTCCATCGAATCGACATTTTACAAGTGTTTAAATATATGAAATTCACCGTTGCGTTGCTAGATAGCCAAGTGCTGCCAGTCTCAGCATCAGAATATAAATATGATGCAGACGATAGTTGTATTAACTTCTGAATTACAATCAGCAGCCTCAAACTAAAAGTAGCTACTCTCTCAAGTTGTCTCGGTCCTCAGGATGTCTAACAAAAGTTTTATTCGAAGATTTTCCACGTATTTACAACAAAACTTCTGACAATGATTACTCTGTAACTTTCTTTAAATCCATCTGAATCTAATAAGTATGTTGAAGACAGTGGCGTCGCGTGCAATTTGGCAACACTGCATTCTACCTATTTAAACTCATGTAAAAGGTCGAATTCAGGGGGTCCTATTTAAACTCATGTAAAAGGTCGAATTCAGGGGGTGCACAGTGCACAAGGAAAATTCGATATATTTAAGGAGGTTAAATGGAGGAGTCGCATTGTTGCCAGATGGCACGCGACGCCACTGGTTGAAGACCAACATAACCCGTTTTCTCACGCTTTTTCTGTAAGAGATAAAAAAATATCTAATAAGAGATTCAGATCAGCTGATCTTTCTGAATTTTTAATTTTTTTTTTTTTTTTTTTTTTTTTTTTTTTTTTTTTTTTTTTTTTGTGGATAGGACCATTACTAAGGGAGATACTGAATGTTCAACTAATTGGACATTGTGAGTCAATGTCACGGAAAAAAAAAGATTAGTGAAAATAACCATATACGTATACCTGATTTTGGCACCTGCTAGATGTTATGGTAATCAAGACCAGAAGTATGGTACATTTACCGATACTTTGAGTAAATTCGACATGCAATCAGGTAACGTCACCTAGTATACCTAGTCAAAACATAGTATACTTCGGGTTAACATTACCATAACATCTATAGCAGGTGCCAAAATCAGGTATTCGTATGGTTATTTTCACCGTAGTTTTTTTTCCCCCGTGTGGTCAGTGTTAGAAATCTAGACTCTCTCTGTACGTGGTCATTAAATATTTTTTTGAGTCCATGAACACAATATGAGCACTATATATTGCAATATTGCAATTTCAGTTATTTTTTATAGTTTTTGAGGGATGAATGTCTAAAACGACAAAGAAACTGCGATGAACGTTAGAAATAACATGGGATTTCATAAAATTTGTGACAGCTTTTTCTGTAAGGCATGTTTTTGATGAATGATATGAACGAAAGTGATCTAGAGCTTCAGTCTATTTTGAGTTCAACTTTTTGCCGACTAATATCAGTCATCAAATGGTGGCACCGATGCTTATCGATGTCACGGAAAACACGCATACTTGGGTGCGAGGCGAATAAAGGAGTCAACCGATGCCACCGATGTATCGGTTGATGGCTGATGTTAGTTGACAAAAAGTTAAACTCGAAAATCAGAATGGACAACCTTCCAGTACCCAAGGTTATAGATTAAAGAGGTATGCTCATCTGACTTCGCGCCACGAGATTAGTAGCGCGCAGTTCAAAATCCAGATCCAAGATGGCCGGAAAAAGCAGAAAACATTGTATACTCTTCCCAGAAAACATCGGGCTCCCTCTCAAGAAAAGTAGAAAATAGCCCGATGTTTTCTGGAAAGAGTATACAATGTTTTCTACTTTTTCCGGCCATCTTGGAGCTGGATTTTGAACTGCGCGCTACTGATTTCGTGGCGCGAAGTCAGATGAACATACCTCTTTCATCTATAACCTTGTCCAGTACCATCTTTCCCTCGTCGTGAGTCGTGAAGTCATTGTGGTAGAGAGAGTAGAGGCATTTCACAACATTTCATTTGCAATATTTTAAAAACGGCGTTTCTTCAATTCTCCTCGACTGATAATGTCCGGTTGATTGGACATCAAACTTTAAAAGCTTGGTAAACTCAAAATTTCGGCTGGAACTGCACGAGAATTGTACAGATACCTCAAGGGTACTTGAGTTCTATCCCCACTTGCCAAACCTCTGGTTTGAGGCATAATTTTTCGGTTTGGCAACGTCACTTTGGTCTGGAGTAGTCCTCGTCCTCATCCAGTCGATCATGTTAAAAATCCTGGAAGTGCGGTCGTGGGTCTAGCTCTTTTCATCGCAAGTCAGCTTGTTACGGTGACCTATATTGTCTGCTCCTTCTAAATATAGATCTTGTGGTATATATCGTATAGATATTACGTGTACACGTACATTGTGTACATCATATGTACTTATGGATCGTCGACGTTTTTTTTTTTTTTTTTTTTTTTTTTTTTTTTTTTTTTTTTTTTTTTTTTTTCTCGGTAAATCTTTTAAATTCAATCCGCGCGGGTGGAGAAGGAGGGAGAAAGCAAGGATGTCCCCTTTGATGTACTCGAAAGAACACTCGGAGTGGAGACTGACTAGCCGTACACGAAGTAAATGTAATCTACCCTCACTTTCACTTTCAATAATAACTTCGCGAGTATATATGTATACAGTAGTCTCTTTTATTCAATCTTTTTTTGCCTCTCGATTCTTTGGTCGACGCGGCGTAAGTACATCCTTATTTATAAAATGTTCGACATTGCATGCGGGTCAGGCGTTAAATTTTGTCTTTTTGTCCTCTTCCAGTTTGAAAAGAAAAGAATGGAGGGAAAAGATCTCAAAGGATTTGAGCCGGGGAGAAATCAAACGTTAAAGTCTTAAAGAGATTTCAACCGAGTCACTCCAACCAAATCTCCAAATTTGATTAATTTTTTTTTTTTTTTTTTTTTTGACAGGATGCATGCAGTTTGTATAATAGCTTTTTTGATGGTCAAAGACAGTGTGTGGGATTCTTCAATGTACTGCCGCATTAAAAGTGGTCACTCCTATAAGCACAGAATACTCTAATCAGAACGGAAACTCCCATATAAGAGCCAATGGAAACAAGATTTGGAATTTACCAGCACCAACTGGCAACTGTGCCTGCTCACTCATCAAGATGGCGGACGTGCTTTTTCAGGTTATATTTACAATCAGAGTGGACGTACAACCAATCACAACCCGGCGAGTACTCACTTCCCAACATGGCGGCCCGAAGTAAAGAATGTTTCAAAATGAATTATAGTTTCCGTTCTGATTAGAGTATTCTGTGCTATAAGGTCAGAGTTTAGTATGACCGTTTTTGAACACACCACAAATAAAGCCAAAACCAATTAATTAGTTTCAAATTCGTGCTTTAGAAATTTTGATCCTAAATTCCTCCATGAAATGACTCAAAGTTCCAAGAGACTAACCTCAAACATTTCCATTTTTATTTTTTTTATTTTTATTTATTTTTTTTTAAGAAAGAAAGAAAAAATACGAGTTGTTGAACCTGTGAGAAGCTGAAATCGTATCGCGTCATTCAGATCAGACGATTTAGTGATGGCTCATCCGATGAGACTGGTGCATTTTTTCAATTTAAAGCCGCGTGTGAAATGCTTGGTGAGGTAGTCCGATATTCCTTGAATTGACTCTGCACAGCTTTATGTAAATTTCATTTATGTAAAACTCATTGTTTTGTTGTGGCAGTTCGTGGAATGTAACCACAACAGATTTTCTCAATTTAAACCTATATACGTAAAATCGCATCGTTAGGAGATTCTCTGAATCCCTGAGAAATCGATACGCTTGTAATGGATAGGTTCAAACGGCAGAAAACATAGTTGCCAAACAGTACAAGCAGGGGTGTAGTGTACAATTTGTTAACGTTTTATTGTGCTCATTTAAACCCATGTAAAATATCGAATGCGAGGGTGTTCACCAAACACCCTATAAATAGATATTTTTCATAATTGAGGCATTTTTCGGTAAATGGGCGTATGGCGAAAAAACGACTTTCGAGAAAAACGCGTTTGAAAGTTTAAAACGTTATAACTTAGAGACTACTGCAGATTTTCCAAAATTTGAAAGACTGACTTGTAGAACAAACATTCGAGAAGAACTCTACTTAATTTCAAGTTTTTAGAGTGAAAATTAGTTGAGCAGTGAAAGTTCAAAGTTGAAGCGTCATACGCCCTTTTACCGAAAAACGTTTTTTTTCTCTCCCAGCCTATCCGACAAGTATTGTTTGGGTTAGATTTGTGTCATAAACTTGAAGAAAAGGAAATTGTAAGAAGGAGGGATGGTATTAAGGCCCTTTTGGGCTCATTTTTGGCCAAAAAGGAGGGTTTTATTGTTGTCATCGGAGACGGAGCCAAAAACGCAAAAAACCCACACACTGACATATCCACACACACACACTGACATATCCACACACACACTGACATATCCACTGAGCTCTTATCAATATCAAATACAGATGCGATGTGAGTACAGATATCGCGAGCGCGAGCCGCTGCGAGCACCGCTCGTGAGAGGCACTGTAGCCCATACGTTTCTGAATTCAGCCGAGGTGGGTCCATTCGAACGATTGATTCGTGGTTATTTTCCGTTCAACATATGAATAACTTTATATCACCTGTTAGGTCACATCGTCAGGATTTCAAAAACGAGTTCTCCAAAAAAAGGTCGTAAATCGTCATACGCCCATTTACCGAAAAATGCCTCAATTTTAAATGAACGACCTGCAACGTTGCCAAATTGCAAGTACGAGGCAGCACAACAGTGTCCAGATAAAAGTAACACATATTTTTGGGCGTTGCCGAATGGCGCAGTCTTCAACTGATTCGTGTTTGGTTTATTTTCGTTTGTTCGAGTCAAGTCGGTAACATAACCTCTCATATTTCTGTTTTTTTTTCACAACACGAGCTTGTCTTGCGTTGTGTTTTTTATGATGTATGCATGTTTATTATAAAGTTTTGAAAGAATTAATGTCACGGCTGGAAACTTTGCGGAGGTTTTTTTCAATTTTGTTATTATTTTACCTAACAGCATATAAAGTATCTCAAAAGAACTAGGATACAATATGCTCTAACTTCAAAACTAAACCTTCAGTCAACTTTTTCTTTTTTGACGAAACATGAATTTTTCTATTTATCCGATCTGAGTAGTCACTAGTCACCCTATTAGTGGGAAGAATGGTAAAAAATGGTCGTCTTATTTTTTGATCAGTATGCTCAAATAAGTAATTTCCTCCACTTTTTCAACATGCTGTAACGCATACAAAAACTGAGGGTTTTTTCGTAGATACGGAAGATTATGCGAAATCATTTGAGGCGAGAGCTTTGTAGGCTTTGCTTGAGCCAAGTCAAGGAAAAAATCCGCCCAAAAAATTGAAAAAAATGAAATTACTAAAAAAGCAATTAAGTTTTGTAAAATCAGTAAAATAAAGCACATGCTAATTTTACTTGTTATTTTCGGTAAATCCTACTAAACGTATGGCTAATTTTACGATTTGAATTGTAAATTTTGCTTAAGTTTTAGTAATTTCTCTATTTGTATTGCAATTTTTTCAATCTAACTAGTACATTTTACAATCCAAATCATTGTGACTTCTGCATATTACATGGCTGTCTTGGCGTGACAGCTATACGACTTGCAAAAATTACAATGCTTTGAATTGTTATATTTACAATCCGATTGGTAAATTAAATGATCCAAATTGTAAAATTAATCAAAATTAAGCAAAATTTACAATCCAAAACGTAAAATTAGCTATATGTGTAGTCAATTTTACTGAAAATGGCTGGTAAAATTAGCCTTTGCTTCATTTTACTGAGTTCACAAATCTGTTTTTTTCAGTGAAGTAGGAGCCTAAGCCCCCCCCCCCCCCCCCCCCAAGCCCCTATGCAACTACGCCACTGGTAATATTAAATCAGAACATCGTAATCCAGGTCATCGAATTACATTCGGTGACCTGGAAAAACCGTACTGAAAAGGTAGTCATGGTTGTATATTATTTTTATGACACAAGTTGGCTGATAAAGACAGTGAAAGAGGAAAGATCGTGGCGGAGACCAGCATTTTTTTAACGAGACGTATTATGGGAGACTTCCATTTCACCGACAACCTTGAGTCATTTCCGATTTATTGAAGACAGAAGAAAGGGAACATGAGACAAAACAAAATTGGAAAAACAGGCGGAAAAAAAAAACGTGAAAAAAACCCTATCGATCTCTCCGTTTTTTCGAATCTTTTCCCCACATAAAACCTATTGGAAAAGATTATTCTCGTCGAGGTATTTATTTGTTTGTCGGTTGGGCTTTCCCAGAATTTTTCTTTACCTCCCTGGGGGAAAGAAATAATTGGATACTTCGGTAGATTACCCTCCCGCCCCCACCTTGACAATGTTTGTAACTGTGCGAAGCGGATGCTGCTTTTATTCCACGGCTGCAAAGTTTAACCCAAAAAGGTATATTCTGGGTTGAAGGACACATTAATCACCAGGAAATCTGGCAATAGGTTATTATTACTATATTTTCTAATATTGGAGCGGTTTCATATTTCTGCAAATCTTTGTTTCTTACAAAATTCGAGGAAGACTGGTAAATTGAGATTGTTGTGCTGTAGTTGCCGTCACTGAGGGAATCATAAACCTGGAAAGACCTTCCTTCAACCTCGACCTTGACTTTCACATGACCCTTCTAAACATGTGTCCAACGTCATTGTATCAGAATAATAACGATCAAGGGACTTTCTTTTGAAAGTCAAGGTCGAGGTTGAAGGAAGGTCTTTTCAGGTTTATGATTCCCTCAGAGACGGATCGTTATTGTTCTTGTTATAAATTCCTGTTGTTTTCAAAACAGTTTTCAATTTCTCATGACGTACTTTCAAGAGGCAATTCACCTGGTTCTTTGATACTTGAAAACAGCAAAATTGTTTGAAAATTGCCCAAATTTATAAGAGTGATCATTTCGATACAGGGAAGTTTTCTTTAGTAGGCCATGGTACAGGGAACGTTTCTATAAGTTATCCATCCGTTTCTCTTGGTAAGCGGGCACTCCTTCTCACACATAATAATACCGATTCAAATGGAAGTCCAAATTCAGAGTCATGATTTTCGCAGATTTTACCAAAGAGTCATTCAATTTCCTATTGCGGTTTAATTATTCGAGCGAGGCAATCCCAGAAAAAAGACCCCCAAACATCAAACCCCTGTAACCCCTAAAACAAGTAGTTGTTCATTTCATACTCCTTTGAGACAGCAAGAACCTCCTCGGTCTAGGGAGCAAATGACATCCATTTACTATCTCTCGCACTCTCTCACATTCTGAAGTGATGCTTTCTCTCTCGCACGTCTTGGAGCTCGTAACTGAGATACTGTTCGTCGATTTAACTCTGAGACATGAATTTCACAATATTTTCTATGCTAACTTCAACAATAAACAAAGTAATATACGTTTTAATTCCTAATTTAACCAGTGCGTGAGGTAGATTTTTCTTTGTTTGAAAGATTAAGTAGATTCCATGAATCTACTTATTGCGGAGGGTGCGATGTTGGATTTTTCGGGAAATTTTATCAAATGAGCACGTTTCATGGTCCCCTGAGTGAGAAAATACCACTCGTTGAAAATTGTGTGTATATATATATATATATATATATATATATATATATATATATATATATCTTTATATGTATGTTTCAGCCAGTTTTACCGTTTTTATGTCCCACGATCCTGTTCGTAATTTTTGGTTTTTATTTTTGAAATTTGTCTCAACTATTCGTTGGGTTTAATTCTTGGATAAGTTCGAAGATGGTGTAAATCTGACAGTTAGTTTTCGCGTTATGGGCCGTGTTTGAGTCGTAAAATGTGTTTTTGAGGTTTATTTTTAGGAGTGTTTGTTTTGAGTATTTTTTTTGGGAAAATTTATGTTAGCCGTTTTGTTACGCAACTTTTTTACTCGAGTCATTTTTTCGTGTTTTGCGTTGTAAGAGAGTTATAGTGATGTGTTTTTCGGGTTTTTTGGCAGTGTTTTCATATGAAGAAATTGTTTTTTTGGTTCAAAAATTTTAGTATATATCGTGGAGGATATTTTTAGTTCATATGCTCCATTCCTTGAATTTTCCTTGTGTTTTACGTGTTTTACGAGCTATTTAGTTTCTTATGGGATTTTACATGTGAAAGACAAGGATAAAGTATTGGTATAATTGCTCGTTCTTTGTTTTACACGCGCACTGTTGCTTAGGTACGTTATTTATTTATTTTCTTGTTTGATCAGCTGCTCTTATTCAGATTTATTTCTCATTATAGCGTTACAAAGATTACACATTTTTCTATCTTGGTACTATAATCTTTTTCTTAGGTGCATTTTCATTTAAATGTTGAACAGCTGATAAAAAAAAAAAATTGAATAATTCAAAGAAAATCATAACATAACCTATTTATTTATTTATTTATTTTTTTTTTTTTTTTGCTTGTTTTATGGCTTATACTCCAGTCAAGGAGCCTACAGCCAACTATAGACTAATGTCAGTGTGTGAATGTTTGTTTAATGTCAGAAAACAACAGGGGACTTGAAACATCCATGCTCAAAGCACTCAGATTTCCACTGTAATCTTTGCCGTGGACCCACTTTTAAGGAGACCGAGCGACAAGACGAGTGAAAAATATTTATTAAAATTTGTGAAAAACTTTTATAACCTAGCTTTTATTTCTCACTTCCATTGAAAAGATTACACAATTCTCTATTGGTAATATATTCTTTTTCACAATAGTATTTGGATTTTGAGCAGCTGATAAAATAAAAAAGAATTTAACGAAAATTATAACCTATATTTAAATTTGTAAAAAAATGATTTAACCAAGCATGGAATCTACTTCGTCTTACCGGCCTGCCGGGAGGCATTTTTTTTCTTGTACTTGCATACCATAATTCCCAGAGGAGGCTCAACTGAGCTTACAAGTTAAACATTGTATTTTTACTACAACTTTCATCGTGAAAAACAAAAACCTCTACAAAAACAGAGACACTTTAGTAGATCACAAGGGCTCATAGCTTTAACTAAGTCAGCAAGTTCTAAGTCAACGAAAGGATGTCGGTGGAAGTACTTATGCAGTAGACTAAACATGAGTCTCATATTCTAACAATACGTTTTCCATTTCTGCCTGTTTTACACAAGATTTTTTGTTCAATTCGACTGAAAAAACAAGTTTGCTCGAAAATCCAATAATTGGTCACTGAGGCATATTACAAGCCATTTATGATTTGCCAGGTGAATCCAGGACTTTCCCCTCCGGCCCTCCATATGTCCATTTCAGCTCCTCATGTTTTCAAAACGGATAGAGGGAGGGACCACCACGTGACGTTCACTCTTATCTCCGTCCTTTTATACCACATGCATATTGCATACTGACGGGTTCAAATAGAAGGGGGAGAGGGAGGGAGGGAGAGAGGGGGGAGAGCGGGGGGAGAGAGAGAGCAGGTGGAGAGAGAGAGAAAGAGAGAGAAGGAGAGAGAAAAAGGGAGAAAGAGAGAGAGAGAGAGAGAGAGAGAGAGAGAGAGAGAGAGAAGGAGTGAGAAGGAGAGAGAAAGAGAGAGAAAGAGAGAGAAAGGAGAGCATGAGAGAGAGAGAGAGAAAAGGGAGAGGAAGAGAGAGAGAAATGCAAAGCCAAGATCCGCCGCTGATAGGTCGCACTGAAGAAGAGTTGGCGTTACAGAGGGCATGCGCAAACGACGCGTTTGCGGAGAAACTGCGCGTTCATTCATACATTGAGTGCGCAGAAGGCCGTAAAAAAAACTGTTCGCTGCGCATGACACTCTCTGAAGCGACCTCTACCTATACTTCACCGACCAAACCATTGAATTTGTTTATTGAAATAGAACTCTTGTTTTTTTTTTTTTTTTGTTTTTTTGTTTTTTTTTTGTTTTTTTGTTTTTTTTCCCCCTGCGAGTTGGCAATCCCGCCAGTGTGTACCAAAAGGATGTAAGCAGAGATAGAGGGATCTCCGTAAAACTGTGACGCGAGACAAACCTGGTTTATGCGCCAGTCCCAATTCAGATTGAAGTGAGCTATGCTACCGCTATATACCTTTTTTACCACTGCACTGCCTCCTTTTGCCGCCAACGCTCGAGAGCCCCGCGAGAGGCACAAGGGGGGCACGGGGGGGGCACGAGGGGGCACGGGGGCATATCGCTATTCGCTATTGCTATACACCCATATGATAAAAATAAACGCTTCCACGGATTGAGGGATATAGCGAGTAAAACGGGAACAAGGGCACAACACGGAAGTAGCGGCGTTGGATGGGTGGCGAAGGGAGGGGGAGGGGGTTGGGTGGAGAGGTTGGGGGGGCGAAGGAGCGAAGGGGTATTCAAATCAAAGTCCCCGCCTAGCTCATGCCGACCGATGTTGCTTGGGTGTATGGGTATGGGTACAAGAGCAGATAATTATTCGCTTCGCTTATATTTTCATCTCGTATTACTCACTTGGGCTTTGTGCCTTGCGGTTTTCCTCCGTTTGCCCTCATCGCTTTCGATATCTCCTGGCGTTGACGCACAGTGGTGATGATCGAGCAACGGGAGCTGGTCATTTTTCATCAAGAGTGGCTGTCATAGAGGAACAAGTGGTGGCAACTTCCAGCATGGGCGGATACAGGGAATTGTCTTTTTCTCTCTCTCATTCCATTTGAACTTATGTGTTAGAAAAGGATAGCAGGTGACTTTAGCAGGTGACTTCACGTGAATTTGGCCCCCTCTTCTGTCCTTTTCCAACGCACGTTTTCAAATGGGAGCAGAGAGAGAAAGACAATTCCCTGTATCCGCCCATGACTTCCAGTTGCCAACTTCTAACGGAACTTCCAGTGGCAACCATGCAATTATTTCCATTAAATCTTGGGTAAAACAATCAATTCTCATAGTGACTGATAGTCTCTTTGAGAATCGATTGTTTTACATCCATTTAAAGGGGAAAACACTGTTGCCCACCATCAGTGGTGAGGCGTGAAATTTATGGCAACAAAGTATTTTCTTCCAGCCTGCCTAGAGTGGCTGTTCGAAGCCGGACTATGCCGGGGCCACACTGGTTATAGAATCAATTTTCGGATCATTCCGCGGCAGAGAAACCGCATGCAACAATTTCAAAGACCTATTATCTATTTTTCAAAAACCGCACTCTGGAAAAAAAGCGCTGAATTTAACTATTTTATAGTTAAAAGTATGAACACCACTTAAAAAAAACTATTAGTTCGACTATTTAACTTAGTTGAATTAACCCTTTATGCACCAAGCCCGAGTATACTCGTTTTTCTTCTCTGGTCTACTTTTCATTGTTTCAGTCTTCATTCTGGATAAACGCGACAATCGATGAAAACATGTACAAGATGAGATGTCTTCGGGCGCCTTCAATTCGTCGTATAGGCAATTCCAACTCCCCCGAGCACGAACAGTTAACTACCATCCCTTTATAAACGGAAGAGTGGCGTTCTTTTGAAATAACCTGACACTTATAGGGTTAACCCCGTGCCGAATTAATCTAACCATTTTTTAACTGTTTCAAATAGTCAAAATAACGGTTTTTCAAGTGGTGTCCATACTTTTAACCAATTCAGCACTTTTTTTTTCAGTGTAAGCAAGAGCTCCCGCACGAATAGAAATCGATTTCAATGATATCAGTTTGAATGATTGCAATGGGAATTCGGAACTCCTAACACTGAGAAAAAGCGGTAGTCATAATACCAGATTCTAGTCATATTATCAAAGGCACACGACATGTGAACGACAGAAAGTCTAGTCTTTTGACCTGAAACTTCTGGTGTCAATACCAGAATATGGTCATAGAAGTAGGTGAAAGTCCTAAAATTTTTCAAGAACTATGGTACAAACACTAGGATTCTAGTAATAAGTCTCTTGCAAACTTTTTCTACAGCCGCTACGGGGATTGAAGAGTCGATACTTCTTGCATACAAGCTTGCGAAAATGATGATGAGTCCACTAAAAAATCACAAAATTCACTCTCAAAACTGGGCTTAACGGCGGGGAGACGCAGGTATCATGGGAGATTCCTATCTAAATTAGGACATATCTCTGTGTTACCGTAGAGAAAGTGAAAAAATTAGACAGGAATCTCTCATGATACCTGCGTTGAACCGCCACTAAGATCTTGTCGCTAAAGTAGTTATGCGAGTTCATTAATAAATTTTAGACTTTCTCGTTGTGCTTTTCCTGATTTTCGCTGGTCTTTACATCAGATTGAACGATTCATTTGTTCTCAGCAAAAGTTTGCAAGAGTCCCACTTTACTATTCCTTACATAGGTTCACATTTTTTCATGTTTTTCTCTGATTATCTTTTATTTTCTTTTTTTCGGTGAAGGGAGCTCCCTCTGAATGCTTCTCTGACGGAGAGCTTTGATTGTTATAATTCAAATTGTAATCCTTCAAATTAATTTCTGATTTTACAAAAATTTCTTAAACCAATTTTTGAATGATGATGGAGTCACGGGTCTTAAAGAATTTTTCATGGTGTTCTACCGAGAATGAATTATAAGATTTGATTTTAACCGTGACTCGGGTTTCGAATCCCTGGGGACTGATTCTGCCAAACCAAATGACTCCCCGTCCATTGAATGACTCGAAATCTGTCACGTGACGCCGTTTAAACCATTAGGATTGGTCGATCTCCGCTATCTCGTCTCGTCTTGTCCAAAAGAGCAGAATCAGCTCCCTGGTGGTATCAAACGCTAAAGTTCTGGCAGTCAGGGATTAGAGGTGCGAGGCAAATTATCGAGAAATCAAAACAACTTTTCTGCGCTGTGTGTGTGTGCCTCTTTGACTGTCAAAACGTTTGCATTTTCTAGGACACAACAAATAGACTCTATGTTAGGCGGTAAAGCTCCGCATCCAGTGAGATAATAATATTAATTTCAAATCAATAGACACATTTTTCAGCGGTTTGGAAGCTCACATTAGCCTTTTACTGCACAGTATTCCTAGAAGAGCTCTCGCAAACTTTTGCTGTAAAGAAATGAATACTACATTCTGATGTAAAAACCAGCAAAAATCACGAAAATCACACGAGGAAAGTCTATAATTCAGTAATAAACTCACGAAACTGCTCAATCGGCAAGATCGTAATGGCGGTTCGACGCAGGTATCATGGGAGGTTCCTGTCTGATTTGTCACTTTTTCTACGGAAACACAGAGATACGTCTCAAATTAGATAGGAATCTCCCATGCTACCTGCGTCAAACCGCCATTATGCCCGATTCTGAGAGTAAATCTCTTGATTTTTCAGTGTGCTCATCGCCATTTTTACAGGTTTTTATGCAAGAATCAACTCTTCAATCCCCTATAGCAAAAGTTCGCTAGAGCCCCATTAGGTACAAATGTTTAAATATGTATTTAAACATATAAGAACAGAAATATGCACGTTTGGTCACAACCGCAACAATTACTTTACATCCTCTCATCAATGAAAAATATTGAAACAAAAACTATTCACTATTTTTCCCTATTTTAGTACCCCATAATATACTGAATAAAAATATTTGGTTGAAAAAAAAAGGAAAGAGCTTGATTCAAAATGGGGGTTTTTCTCCCCCCCACCGATTTTCTTGAAACTTTGTATTTTGATAGTACTTGATAAAAGGAGTCTTTTTTTTCAAATAAAATTTTTCCAAAAATAATTAGGGGGGGAGTTGCAGTGTTGCAAAGTCGCACCTTTCAAAAATTCATAACTTTCGCGTAAATCATCCAATTGAAACGCGGTTTTCACCAAAAGATGCGGATTGTAAAGCACTTTCATGCCATCTAAACGGAATTCAATTTCAATAATTTTTGACTTAGTTATCGTCATTTTTGTGATTTTTATGCCACTCAAAATCTACTTAAAGTGAAATAAAAAAATGGTATTTTTTGATTTTGACCAGGTTGCAATATGTTATTCCTCTTCAAATTCTGCGTAAAATGAGCCCAAGCAGAATGCAGGGCAATTTTTTGTTCCGGAGTTATGCATTTTTTAGTAAGCGAAAAACGAGTTTTTTAGGGTGCCCATGAGCGTTCGAGAGAGAGGCTCAAGTCAAATAAATGGAAACGGTATTTTTTGATTTTGATCAAATTAAAATATGTTATTTCTACTTAAATTCTGCGTAAAATGAGCCCAAGCAGAATGTGGGGCGATTTTTTGCTGCGGAGCTATGCGCGTTTTAGTAAACGAAAGTCGAGTGGTTGAGGCTACCCGGGCTACCCACGTCTTTGAGCCTCTCCATAGAACGCTCGACTTTCGTTTACTAAAACGCGCATAGCTCCGCAGCAAAAAATCGCCCCACATTCTGCTTGGGCTCATTTTACGCAGAATTTAAGTAGGAATAACATATTTTAATTTGATCAAAATCAAAAAATACCGTTTCCATTTATTTGACTTGAGCCTCTCTCTCGAACGCTCATGGGCACCCTAAAAAACTCGTTTTTCGCTTACTAAAAAATGCATAACTCCGGAACAAAAAATCGCCCTGCATTCTGCTTGGGCTCATTTTACGCAGAATTTGAAGAGGAATAACATATTGCAACCTGGTCAAAATCAAAAAATACCATTTTTTTATTTCACTTTAAGTAGATTTTGAGTGGCATAAAAATCACAAAAATGACGATAACTAAGTCAAAAATTATTGAAATTGAATTCCGTTTAGATGGCATGAAAGTGCTTTACAATCCGCATCTTTTGGTGAAAACCGCGTTTCAATTGGATGATTTACGCGAAAGTTATGGATTTTTGAAAGGTGCGACTTTGCAACACTGTAACTCCCCCCCTAATTATTTTTGGAAAAATTTTATTTGAAAAAAAAGACTCCTTTTATCAAGTACTATCAAAATACAAAGTTTCAAGAAAATCGGTGGGGGGGGAGAAAAACCCCCATTTTGAATCAAGCTCTTTGTGCAGTGAAGGGCTAGAAGATTTTGTAATCTTGGAACAGCAGAGTCGTACAAGGAGAGCCGGTTGGTCAAATGAGCGAGGGAATGGGACAACCAAGGCGCTCGCTGTGGTTGGTTCCTGAATTTTCCGGACCTAAGAATCGGCAGGACTCATTCTGAAACCGTGGCGTGAAAAGTTTCATCCGTCCAGAGGTCTCTTGTCTTCATTTTACAACGTGGGTATCTTTTTGGAAGAAAAATATAAGAATAGGAAACGGGTCCTTCTTCAACGGCCAGGTAACTCATTCATATTTTATTAAATAGAAAACACAGAAAACCCACTTTTTACTGGGTGAACTACGTACAGATTTGGGTGGCTCAACTAATGTTTTTTGCTGAGTCATTTTTATACCGAAGAGTTTTTATAGAGCGCAACCAAAGTGTATTTTCTATTTTCTCTGTGTTTATCGGTCAGCGTCGGGACCGATTTTTTTCCGGTGACTTTTCCAAATTTTAAATTGTTTATAGGTCTTTGTTTCACAGTTTCCATTTTTGAAATCTACTCTACAATAATAAGGTAGCTTGAACTGGAAAGGAAAGATGTTTAAAGTATACAAAAAAACTTAGTCTTCATTTTTAGATGACGGAACTTCCAGTGGCAACCATGCAATTATGTCCATTAAATCTTGGGTAAAACAATCAATTCTCATAGTGACTGATAGTCTCTTTGAGAATCGATTTTTTTACATCCATTTAAAGGGGAAAACACTGTTGCCAACCATCAGTGGCGAGGCGTGAAATTTGGCAACAATGTATTTTCTCCATTTAAATTCAAAAAAGTCGAACGCTTCAGTCATCGGCGATGGCCAGACATTTCGACCTTTTTAACGTTTATAATTGGAAGAAAGGAACGTTGCCGATTCGCACGCCTCGCCACCGCCCACCATTGATTCCACCATTGATGATGAATAAAATACGATTGCAAGATGCATCTTCTCCGTCACGGTTGACGCGTGGACATAATATTTTTCATAAATTAATTAAAAATGAAAAATAACTTTGGAATGAAATTTCTTTTGAAAAAATTAAATTATGTTATGAAAACAGCCGGCAAGAAGAGGTTTTGAAGATTGCTATTATTTCCTTGAAACACAGATTATAATGGCTCTCCTTCTGGGGAATCTGAAATTAAAATTCCGTTTTTTCCCCCGAATCTGAGGCCTCTGTATTTCTAACGGAGATCGAACTACTTGCATCTCTCTTTTAAATTAATAAAAACTCACACCAACTCAATCCATGAAACATCTGTTTCGTGGATTTGAAACCCCTTGACATACGGAAGGTAACTTTTCCCCAGTGAAATTTCTCAACATTTTCAAATAACAACCCTATCGTGTTACTTTGTGCAAAAAGGCGTAAGAAGCTGTGCATACTTGAAAGTTCGACGCCGTAGAGCTTATTCAATAAATCGAGGAATATATCATTTGGATCGGCTTTAGACCCTGTAAAAAAATCAATCTTACATCATAATACATAATGCGTAAGGGGCATACAAAATCAGGCATTTCAGCGCAAAGCGGAAGTCAATGCCTTTTTTGCGGTTGAAATATCGCAAATCAAAGTTTCTTTACCACTTAGAGCGGTCTAACTTAATCTTTGCCTCATTTTGATATCTAGACCACGAAAAAAGGTATTGATTTCCGGTTTGCACTGATATGCTTGGTTTTTTATGCACTTTTGATTTGTGTATGACACAATAGGATTAATTTTTACACGGTCGTAAAAGGGTCCAAATAAATTTTACATTTTCGATGTAGAATTATCTCTTCTCTTAATTATGTTTTTATAGAATTATTATAAGTCACTTAAATTCCAATTAGATTTATACTATAAATTTTATTGATTTTTTTGATTGAAGTTGCTTCTTTACTGAAATTTAAAAAATTAAACTTAATTTATTCAAATAAAACTCGTTAGATTGAACAAATTCATCAAATAGGAATAACAAAATTTAAGTTTAAATCGCGCTCAAATGCACAACATTTCACGCCTTCTCGAATGAGAAATTGCATGCGATAGGAGTTACTATTTGACAATTTTGAGAAATGGGGGTTTTCCCACCAAAAATGCTTAGAGGGCTGAATTCTGACTTCAGTTTGCGTTACTGCCGGGTGGGCGAGCAACCGATCGTATTACTTCAAAGACATTATAGAAGAAGACTGGCCCCTAGCGGCGAGATTTGAAGCCGGCTACTGTCATAGGCAGGGCTTCCCCGCTCGGGAGTATGAACCAAATTAACATTGCGTCTTATGGAGCCGATACATAAAACTGTTTCAAAAGAATATTAATGACTGTTAGTTTTCAAAAGTACGCAGATATAATATGCAGCTTATGCCAAAGTTGAGATTGTCGAACTTAAACGAATGTTTCGGTCAATTTATCCGCTAGATATTTACGATTGAAAGTACGGCAGAGAGGTTATGGGTGCTCAAGTAAACAATGACCGACCGATCGTTAACTTCGATTATTAAAGAACGGACGCTTTAAATTGATCCAAATTTTCGGTTTAAATGTATGGTATACTATACTGTACAACATATGTGAGACTTGACACGGTTATTCGCAAGAATAATTGACTAAAATAGGTTTGAAGAGCGAGGCTCCATAAGAGCTAATGTTAATTTGGTTCATACCCCCGCGCGGGGAAGTGCCCTGCCCATCAGCCCGTGCCAAGACCGGCTTCACTTTTCCCCCGTGCAAAGAGATAGCAGGGGCCAGTCTTCTTCTACAATGTCTTTGTATTACTTTTTCTTCAGAGCCTGTCAGAATTAGAGCCGGTTTGTTATGCTAACACAGGCAACTTGCGCAACCAACAAGGATAATTTTGAGGTTAAGATGCAATTAGCTTTATTTCTTCCCCATGTACTCGTTGTTTATCATCGACGTCACACAAGTGTCATGACACCAAAATATTTAGGGGAAAAAGGTAAAGGGACTTTCACCCTAACCTAAAAATCCTTATTGTTAGTTACGCACTTTCGAAGGTTTATCCATTACACTGTCACCCTAGATGCAAGGTTATAGATTAAAGAGGTATGCCCATCTGACTTCGCGCCAAAAATTCAGTGGCGCGCAATTCAAAAGCACTGCAGGCAAGATGGCCGACAAAAGCAGAAAACGTATACTCTTTGCGGAAAACATTGGATTGTTTCCTGCTTTCCTGCAGAGGGCAGCCCCATGTTTTCTGCAAAGAGTATACGTTTTCTGCTTTTGTCGGCCATCTTGCCTGCAGTGATTTTGAACTGCGCACCACTGAATTTGTGGCGCGAAGTCAGATGAGCATACCTCTCCCTAGATGAACGTATAGCTCTTTGAAAACGAGTCTTATCTTTGGACCTTGATTTCACAAAAATAAGTCTTGGTTCTTGAACTTTCAGCGTCTAGATAAGAGCAAACCCTGTACCAATCGACTAAATCAGCCAATGACCAAGGTATTTATATTTAACAGGTATGCTCGACTCGCTTCCCGCGTCATCTTCAGTGGTGCGCAGTTCAAAAAGTATTCCAAGATGGCTGACAAAAGAAGAAAACATTGTATACTCTTTCCAAAAAAACATTGGGCTTCCCTCTCTAAAAAAGCAGAAAATAGCCCGATGTTTTCTGGAAAGAGTATACAATGTTTTCTTCTTTTGTCGGCCTTCTTGGAATGCTTTTTGAACTGCGCGCCACTGAAGATGACGCGGGAAGCGAGTCGAGCATACCTGTTAAATATAAGTACCTTGGCCAATGACCCCGTATACGAGAGACATAATCTATACATAGATGCCTGAAGTATTGTATTTTTATTTATAATTTAGGCCACATTTCACAAAATCTCCTTGCGAAAAAAGTAGATGTTAAGTTGAAAAGCTTTTTTTTAAGTTTTTGAGGGTACAATGACAAAAACTGCATCTCTTCAGACCCTATTTCCCATCGCTTATTAATCTTTATTTTGAGTTAATGGGTCCTCACGAATCCTCTAAAATTAGGTTCGCTGTCCACTTATAAATGATTTAACGACTTTGGCTCGGAAAAAATTGCAATAAATGTGGGAAAGCTATGTGAGGGGGTTGGTCAGGAGATTCATTTCCAGTGTCTCCTTTTCCATTTAACCGTTTAAGGACCAGGTTAGTTCAAGAGAACACCACTCCTCCGTTTCTACAGATAAGGTAGTTGACTGTTCGTACTCAGTGGAGTTGGAATTGCCTATACGACGAATTGAAGGCGCCTGAACGAGACCTTATTTATTGTAGTGTTTTCATCTATATTTGCGTTTATCCGGAGTGAAGACTAAAACAATATGTGAAATAGACTCAGTGTTGCCAGATCGAGGGTAAAAGGCCGTATCGTCCCCATTTAAATCAATGTAATACGTGTGGCTTTTTCACCGAAATCTGGCAACACTGAGTAGACTCTTGGAGAAGAACGAGTAATTTAGGGCTTAGCCTATAAGAGGTTAAAATTAGAAAGAAAAAAAATCACGTTGTTGAAAATCTACCGCCGAGGGAACGAAACGCAATTTAGGTAAGGTTGATTTTTCCAATGTCTTATCTATTTTCAAAAAGTATTATCAAAGATCTTGGGTATCTAGCTATTTGATTCGTTTATTTATCTACCTACCTATCTTTTTCATTATTTGTTATTGTTGATCTCATGCAATGAAGAAAAATGAAATTATATCTGGTTCAGAAAAACTCTTGATTTAGACCACTGTGTCTCGTCCGTTTCGCCAATCGCGGAATGCGGAATGCGCCGGGTTTTTTTCTATTCGAAATATTCTACCTCTCTCTTTCTCTCTCTCTCTCTCTCTCTCTCTCTCTCTCTCTTTCTCTCTTTCTCTATCTATAGCGTCGATGCCTCTCTAACCTTCTCCTCTTCGCCCTCGACAAGTCTCTCCCTGAAAATGTCCCACCCCCGCAGTCCCACGATGTCCTCGTCCTGCCAACGTAACGGCATGTTAATTCCCTGCTTGAACCTCAGCCAGCCGTCATATCTCTTTTTT
The DNA here is from genome assembly GCA_011764245.1 of Trialeurodes vaporariorum. NCBI lineage: Eukaryota > Metazoa > Arthropoda > Insecta > Hemiptera > Aleyrodidae > Trialeurodes > Trialeurodes vaporariorum. Next base: position 10,330,229 of record VMOF01000035.1, on the reverse strand, counting down.
CTAGTCTTCTTCTCCTTCTTTGTTTTAATTAATTATTCCCGGCTTTTAAATCAAAAGCAGAGTTCACAAAGGCCACCGAAGTCAGAGGTAGTGTATTTGGATCAGAGTTGATCAACCTTTAAATAGAAAAGCGGTTCGAAAAGCTACATCTAATCATCAAAGTTCAAACCCATTAGTACTTGATGATAGGTTTTTGTTGCGGTTGAATAAATTTCACCGTGTCTCTTGTGATCTACTGCCCCCGTGAAACGCATTAATTGCGATTCTGTCGTTGGCAGCTATCGCGCAGTTTAAAGGTGCATGGAGAAAGTTCCCCAGAGACTACTTTTATTCCGCGCATCGCGTATACTTTTAAAAAGTTTTACAATTTTTACGTGTCTTCTCTAGTTTGATTTTCAAAATACTATCGGCAGGTCGTATCATAAGGGACCACAAATTGAGAAAGCATCGAAAAGATGATCATTTAATAGAGGGAAAACGAGACTGTAGTGCAACCTGATTTATTGGATTGCAATAAGGGTCTGAATATAGACGAATAGAGCTCGTTTCAGAAGTGTAGGCGGACCTAGACCGATAATCTTTGGAATTTGTCAACATTATTTCTGATATTACTCGATGAAAATGAATAAAAATGAAATTGAGTGTTCACTTTTCAATGAGGAAAACTTTAAACACAAAAGAATAAAGTCAGGGGCAAATCGGTATTGATTTGAAGAAATAAAAAATGAAAATTCGCCAAAGATTATGGTTTTGGTCCGCCTACACTTCTGAAACGAGCTCTACAACGTAATCCGTTTCTATCCTGTAGAGTTTTGCTTAAAACTTCAGATCGTTATCATTATACACGGTGTAACAAAACTCATGTGCCAATCTTAAGGAGCACATATTTGAGGCCAAAAGAAGACTTTTTTCCTCTGCACATTTGAGTACGAAATTGAAGCCTTTTCGAGTTGCAGTGTTGCCAAGTTTCCGAAAAACAAATTGAAAAATTGTTAAAACTCCCTCGTGAATTCTTTTTAATGCTCGTAAAAAAGTATTCTGATGTAACTTCAGGCGATCTTGCAGATTTTGGCCGTGAAAGTGCTGTTTGCAAACATTTGAGGGGTGTTTTGGGGTTTTTTCTTGTTTTTTCTCACTTTTTTGGCCAAACTATGTGAGAGCATGCTTTAGGATTCATTAAATCCAAAAACGAAGAGCATTATTCAAAAGTTCGTAAAAAAAATATGCATTTTCGGTCCCTACAAGTTTTTCGTTTCTGCCAACCATTTCCGAGGAAATCGTCGCTGAAGTTGCAGAAGTCGGCCAATAAGTGCATTTTTTTTTATTTTGTCAATTCTTGGGCGACTGCTCCAACATCAGGGACGAATTTCTCGGAAATGGTTTGCCAAAAGGAAAAATTTGTAAGGACCAAAAATGCATATTTTTTTACACAATTTTGAATAATGCTAATATAGTTGTTGGGTTTAATGAATCTTAAAGCATGATTTCATATAATTTGGTCAATGGAAGTGAGAAAAATCAAGAAAAACCCCCCAAGCCCCCCTCAAATTTTTGCATACAGCATTTTCACGGCCAAAATTGGCAAGATCGCCTAAAATTAAATCAGAACACCTCTTTACGAGCATTAAGAAAAATTCACGAGGGAGTTATGACAATTTTTCAATTTGTTTCTCGGAAACTTAGCAACACTGCAACTCGAAAAGGCTTCAATTTCGGACCCATATTTATAGGAAAAAAAGTCTTATTTTGGCCTCAAATATATGCTTCAGAAGTTTGGCACATGAGTTTTGTTACAACCTGTATACAAACGAATTTCGTCACAAACCGTGGTTTCGGTCATTTCCCTGATGTCCTGTTGATACTACAGTTAAGATTAATATAAGGAAACAAAAACCACAAGCTCAAAAGTAAATTATATTACATCAGCTATTCGTATTAACGCATTATATTTGCCTTAATGGTCCCCAAAAATGATATGCCAAAACGGGCGCAATGATGACATTTGACTGATTTTGCATTCGTAAAACAATGTCTGGCCTTCAACCATTTTTTCGTTGGGGTTGCTTTAAGCCCTACGGAAACGGAAAGTGTAATTAAACTAAACCTTTTGGCCAAACTACTTACAAAGTGATATATTAATTATGGAAAAGTATAAGTATTGGTCATTGATTTTTAGTTAATTGTTTTATCCTAATTTGTTTGGTTCAATTTGACCGAAATGAGATTTTCGTCTACATATCATTGTAGTGGTTCATCAAATTTTCTAGGAATATATTCCCCTTTAGAAATAAATTTCAGACTTTACATTGGTCTGCAGAATTCATGTATGCATGTATGCAGAATTCAGCACAAGATTTCATAACCGCTCATCTACCTTAAAGAGTAAAGAAGCCTTGCATGAACACCATTGAACCGACCGTCAACGAGCCATCCCTGCCGCCGATACACAAATGAATGAGTGTTTTTCTGTGTCGACATTTTTAGAGTCTGGTTAAAATATTCCACACGGCGAAAGGATGTAACGTGTTTCCTTATAAAGAAAGAAAAATAAAAGGAGTGAGTACGATTGCTAAAACGCAACACCAGGGAATTTCCTTTCTTTGTGGCGGTCTCTTTTTTATGGTTTGCTCAGTTTCTTTCCTCCTTCACTTTTCTTTTGTTAAACGTGTGCACAAGGAACAAGTCTAGGTACTCTTTAAATGCCGGAATATCGGAATACCGATAGGTTCGATCCAAGAGCAGAAGTACAAGAATTCGGCATTCTGTCTCTCTCTCTCTCTCTCTCTCTCTCTCTCTCTCTCTCTCTCTCTCTCTCTCTCTCTCTCTCTCTCTCTCTCTCTCTTTCTCTCTCTCGCTCTCTCGCTCTCCCCATCTCCCCCCTCTCTCTCCCCCTCTCCCATTTCCCACTCCATCCCTCTCCCTCCCTCCTCTCTCTTTCTTTCTCTCTCTCTCTCTCTCTCTCTCTCTCTCTCTCTCTCTCTCTCTCTCTCTATCTCTCTCTCTCTCTCTTCCATTCCCCCAATTTAAGACTCGTTTTGGAAAAGAATAGAAAACCATCACGTGGCTATAAGCTCTTTTCTTTTCTAACAAATGCGTGCATATGGACGGAGAGAGAGAAGAGCCAATTTTGGTATCCGTTTATGGTTCAAATTGAGGAAAGCAGTCATTTTGAAGCTCAGCGTTTATCAAATTAAAATTGAAATTACGACTCTTGACAGGAGCTTCGATTTTTTTGTTTTTTTGTTTCTTGTTTTTTGTGTTTTTTTTGTTTTTTTTTTTTTTTTTTAAGAACAAAAACTTTTTCGTATATCTCCTCTAGAATTACATTTTCAATGAATCTTGACATTTTGCTTCTCATTTTTTCCCTTGAAGATTTTTCGGTGACAAACAGTCAACCGTTTTGGCTCTTCCATGGACAGCTCGTTGATTCCAATATAAATTGGACGCTAAGGATTCAAAGAGAAATAGGAGCCAACTCCAACCGCTATTGATTTCAAAAGTTCTATTGAAACACATTTGGCTTAAGAAAATTTAACCTAAAATGATGCAGTCTGATGGAGAAACGTATGTTTTCAAATAATTATTACCTTTTTATTTTCTATCAAATCAAATTAATGAGTTTGTGGTTAGGAGCAGAGAACATTAATCTCTTCGAAAAGAAGGTTCTAAATATGAGTAAAGTCCGTTGTATAGTACGTATACGATCAGCCTGAATTTCACACTATCCACCACACGCCACTGTATTATCTAAAAATGCTTTTGGTAAAATCTGTATTAATCTGTATTAAACGCAGTAGCGCACCGAGAGTTTCTTCATCTCTCTCTTTTCTCCATTAAAAAACGTATGTTAGATAAGGACGGACAAGGGGATAAAACCCCTTCTTTCTGTCCTTTTCCAACGTATGCATTCAAATGGGAAATGAGAGAGATGGAAGAGATCCTGGTTGCGCAAGTGCTTAAACGTCAAGTGAATGAAACGGCATTGAGTCCTTCACTTTTTTCTTTCATTAGAACGTCATAGGTCAAAAAATTCAGATAAAATGTCTTTTTGGCCAAGCACTTTTAGGAACATCCGGCAAACTAAATCCCTCTGTAATGGGGTAGTCGCAAGGGTCTATAATATTGTTTTTTATAGTAGGAAATGAAAGTACTTGCTGAGCTAAAGAACAAAGATGACTTCGGTTTCTGAATAAGTCCCATTGTTCCGGAGATGAGATTTTGAACCAAAATACATTGTTTTAAATGGGAATTCCGCATAGTGACGTCACTACGCAACAACGATTTTTTATAACTTCACACGTGTGTATTTCCAAAACCGAGGCACTTGGGGGGGGGGACCATGGGCACCATTCTCCAGAGCTACCGATTTGCGTAGATTTAAAAAAAAAATTGAAATTCACCGAAGATTCCACCGGTTGAGAAAAGATTACAGAGTTTACTTCAGTGTATGACTGTAATGCACGAAAATACTCTGATCCGTAATATTTTCTCAATCGGTGGAAACGCCCTTAAATAATTAAAATATCCGCAAGTTTTCAAAGTTATCGACGATACTTACCGGTTGAAAGAAGACAAAAGACGCTGGTATTTTCGTGAATTAAAGTCATACACTGAACGAAACTCTGTAATCTTTTCTCAACCGGTAGAATCTACGGTGAATTTCAAAATTTCATTAAATCCACGCAAATCGGCAGCTATGCTATTCTCCTCAGCTCATCAACACTACATACGTATCATTTTATTAATAAGAAAACACACAATTTCTGACTTTTGCAGCTGCCCCACTGTCCGAAAATAATGTTGGTAGAATCAGTTTTAAATCCTACACGTTGCAATGTAAATGAAATGTCAGTGGGTCCGTGACCTCTTTTTTTTTATTAGAATGTCAGAGGTCAAATATATACAGATAAAAAAAAAATGTATTTTAGGCCAAAACATTTCAGACAAAACCCGCAAAACCTATAAATCCCTTTGTAGTTGGTTTCTTTCTACATCAAGAAGCCGTGCACTTCACTTGCGGTGAGGGTGAGCGGCGTTTGAGAAATATAAAAAAAAAAAAATCAACTCATTTTTACATCAGAGTCGTTATGAGAGAAAAGAGGGGACATTACGTGCGGTGTGAGGATCGCGAGGGATAGAGATGGGTGAGGGAGGACGGAGGATGAAAGGGCTTGGAGGGAGGGAGGGGGGGGGGCTGGAAACTCGTGACTAAATGGGAACTAACGAGATGAAGCTGGCAGGCAGAACTCAGGTATCGTAATTGAAATGAAATAAAACACAGTCAACTCTTTTAAAGAACTCTCATTCAGGCGAAAAAAAAAAAAAAAAAAAAAAAAAAAAAAATGATAATTGTGCCCGCCGCGTCCACACTATTGTTCCCACGACCCGCGAGAATGGAGTGCGCCGCCAACGAAACGCTTGGTTAGCGGGCGTGTTTGGAAGCGTCGCGTCGCGTCGAATCGAGAGAGAAGTGTACCTCTACCCGGGCAATTACTATATTCAGCGAAAAAATTAAAGTTTTTAAACGGTGACGCTTCCGCATTAAATTTCTCTCCATTCGTACCCCCCAACGCAACGAGCTCCACGGAAGGAGGGAGGACCGTTTGAAAAAGTGTTATGGCCTCCGGACGCAAAGTTGGAGATGGATGCGGACTGACTACTGTAAAAAGAGGGGAGGGGAGGATGGGGAAATAAAAATTAAATAAATTATAATGTTAAAATAATTTCAAGCGTTGTTCCATGGCTGAACTGTACAGCGTGCATGAGGCTTTTGCAACAACCGACTTTTTGAGTCACGGGGGAGGAAAAGATGCAGCGTTGCTAGATCTTTTGAAAAATTGGCACAACTTATATTTAGCGAGTTAAAATAATAATATTTTCGATACCGTAGTGAGTGAGATAGCTTGGAACGCTACGAGAGTTTTATCATAACCGATTGCGACCGGTGCACGGTGGGCCAGATGCATTTCGTAGCGTGCCATAAATACATAGTACAGTTTCTGGTCATTTGTTTGACCTTATTTTGTTTCTTTCGGTCTAATTACAGTAGACAGTCAACTTTTTGACACTTTTTCTCCTGCGGGGCCTCCCCCCCCCCCCTTTCTGACAGAAATTGATTGCATTTTTTTTTTCGCTAATTAAAATCAAGAAAAATGAACGATACGTAACTTCTCAAATATATCGCACATGTTTTTTAGTTGTTTCTGAAAGTAAATTGTCACTTTCGTAAGTCATAGAAGTAGGAATAAAGTCTCTATACCCATTAAAATTGACTTTAATCTATTTATAGGACAGAAAAATCTTGAATAATTTTTCATTCATCTTCTTAAGTTTTCAATATTTTCTGGCTTAAATTTTGGCTACTACCTTATGACAATCCTGAGTTATAGAGAGACCGTAGTATGCTAGTAAAACTAAGTTTAGGCTTATAAATGAAAAAGCAGCTTTGTTTCGATTTGTCCATTTGTCTAATATTTTTTTTTTTTTCAAACATTTTTCAAAGAAAAAAAAAAACGTTAAGAAACTAATCAGGAAAAATCGTGCTAAATGAAGTGTTTTATGAATGTGAGTTAAGAGAACAGTATGTATGTGCAATAATTTCAGCTTCATTCGAAGATTAGTGAAAAATAGTCTCAAATGGATGTTTCAACTTTTTAAGTAGATGGCACAGAAATTTTAGCTTTTCATTGCACTATGTGGCAACGCTGTATGAGTTTTTCTAAAATTTGGCAACACTGTCGCATTTTCCATTTTTTAAGCTACGTATAAAGAATGTCACTGTATAGGTCGATGCGCAAGTCAAAAATATATTTTCATCAGAACCACTGACTTATCTATTTAAATCCCTGCGTAAATGAAAGCCGAGGTATTCGCGAGTTCGCCACCAGCGCCGAAACTCACTATTATCAAAACCAGCTATCTCATAATCAATCGCGTTGATCTCCTTTTAAAAGTAACAATACTGGCTGACTATGTGTCGTTGTGCTGATGCATGAGAAATTTAAATAGGAATGGGAAAAGGCGTGAGTTCCAGAACAACTTTTTTCTTTCTATTTGGTAACACTGGAATGGATACGAGTCCCCCCCCTTCACCTAGAACTCAAACTGTCCTCACAATCGTACTGGATCTCAATAACACTCACTCTTATTGAGGCTAATCATTATTGATCGTCATTATCATTATTCAAATTCTGGTTTTAAAGCCAATTCAATTTAAGCACAGGATTCATCAAAATTTCAATATTTCGGTAAAAACAGTGATCTTAAAACTAAAAAAAACAAGCAGATAGTTCTGACACTACAGTGTCAGAGAAGGCGCACCTTGAGCAAATTTGGTCCTCATGAGTCAAATTCCATTTCCACCATCTCAAAAATAATGTGTCCAGCAAAAAACCGGGTCCGAACCTGGATGCGGCGAGTGGGTAGGGGTTAGGACCACTACATACGATCTTATATGGGACAAACCCTTCGAATATTCCACCACCTCAAAAAAAATTGTCCAGCAAAAGTGAGGGTCCGAACCTGTGTGCGGCGAGGGGGGGGGGGGGGGGGTGAAACCCCCTACAGACAATCTTAGAAAAACCCTTCGAATTTTCCAACATCAAAAAAAAATTGTCCAGCAAAAGTTAGGGTCCGAACCTGTGTGCGGCGAGTGGAGGAGGGGGGGAGAACCATTACGGACAATCCCTTCGAATTTTCTAACCACTCAAAAAAATTGTCCAGCAAAATTTTGGGTCCAAACCCTGTAAGCGGCGAGTGGGGGGGGGGGGGGGGCACTACGGACAATCTCAAACCCTTCGAATTTTCCAACATCTAAAAAAAATTGTTCAGCAAAAGTTAAGGTCCAATGTCACGGCGGGGGGGGGGGGGGGGGGGGGGGTGAAACTTGGGACAATCTTAGAACAATCCCTTGGTTTCTCAAAAAATCATCTAAAAAAAAATTGTCCGGCAAAAGTTTGGGTCCGAACCGGTGTTGGCGTTTGGGGGGGGGGGGGAGGTTAGGACCACTAGGGACAATTTTAAAACCCAAACCCCCAGATTTTTCCACCATATCTAGCAAAAGTTCGGGTCTGAACCTGTGTGCGTCGTGTGGGGGGGGGGGGGTGGGACCACTACGGACAATCATAGAAAATCCTTCGAATTTCCCACTGCACATCACTAAACGCACGTAATAAACAATCAAATACTCATAAAACAATTTTAAACCCCCCTTTAGAAAAAAGGGGAGTTAACGAATAGTATGTCCCGCAAAATGGGGACATAAAAAAGTGTTTGGTAGTAAGAAAAAATCGGACCACCAAAAATCGATTTTTTTCCATGAGTTTAGAGTAGAGAAAAACAATGTTGCCATATTCCATTAGCTGGCACCGTTCTTTGGTTGCCCGGAAAAAAAATTGAACGTGAAGTGTGATGCCAAGTAAAACAAAGGACGCCATGGCAAAACGTAAGAAAAGATGAAGAAGTTACAGTGAGTCAAAAGACATCTCTCCTAAATTTTCCCATGACGTCCCACGACGGGTGACAAAGCATTTGATCCGCGCACAATGGCCGAAATACGTTAATCAAATCTCGAAATGATAAAAAATAAACTGTAGGAATACCCTACGAACATTTTCTCACATCACTTTTATCTGAGGGAACCCCCAACCCCCCCCCCCCCCACAAAAGAATTCTGGAGGAGACCCCCTAACCCCCTAAAGAATTCGGGGGGAGCCCCCCAGCCCCCCTTTAAAATACTAGGAGAGACCCCCAAAACCCCCCTTTAAAAATGCGGGGGGATACCTCCAGCCCCCCCTTTTAGAATTCGGGGGGAATCCCCAAACCCCCCTCAAATTTCAAATATTTTCACCTCCGGACATAATATTTCTGCCTTCAATCCGAAGAGTTTGCAATTTTGTAGAGAAGCTGTAGGAATTTGCCTATTTTGTTATTTGAAGGCTAATTGAGAGCCTTAATCTGATGTTGTTTAAAACGGGGTTTAGAGTAGGTAATTCAAGTTTCCCAAATAATTTTTTATTTTTTGAGCTGCATTCATTATTTTGCTCTTTGTTCTTTTTTTGGGAGTTTTTTTTTTCCCTTAGTTTTTAGAGGTCGAAATGTACTGATTCTTGCATTTCCTCCATTGAGTACTATGTTTGGTTTCTTCTTTCAAACTGTGGATATTCGAAAAAATTTTTTTTGTTTAATAGTTTAAACCCCCCCTCCAAAGATGTACTTAAGTCGTAGATTGTGCAAACAAAATTTCAACAAAATTCATTCAGCCATTTTTGATTGACTTTTCTTTATAAAATAATTTTCCTTGAATTTCTTTTTTTTGGTGAAATGAAACCTATATTGTTTTTAAACAGCTTTAGACTTAAAAGTTGAATATTGTAGTAATACTTTAAAAAGAAATTTCTGCCTAGGCTGGTTGCAAACGTTTTGATGCAATTTTCATCGAACTTAATTGAGTCATACTTGAATTACTTATTGCAAATATTATTTTTGTCTTAATATTTGCTTACAATTATTTCAAAAGATTTTTGCTCGATCGTACCTATATTCCCCCTCAAAACGGTCGTAAATTTTTTATGAGGACTGTACCAGAAAAATGTTTTAGGCACACAGTGCAGTGTTTAGTGTTTTTTTTTAACACATTATGTTTGTGAACATTTTTGTCAAAATCAATCCCATTAATGATTGACTCCAAGTTTAAAATTAATTCTTCATTTTCTTTTTTTTTTTTTTTTTTTTGGTCAAACACCCTATTTTGTTTTTTTAAACTCTCTTAAGGGTTGTATTTTGTAACTGTAAGGGCTAATTTCTTTTGTAAACCAATTGTAGATTTTATTTGCCAGATTTTGTCAAAATCCATTGGCCCAAAACCTGAATTATCCGAAAAAATAAATTATGTTTTTATTTGCTTATATAATATTTTTTTCTCAATCCACCTATATTACCTCTTGAAAAGGTCTAATCGGTTGTGTATGGTGATCAAGAGAGGAAAATATGTTAGTACTTTGATAGTAGATTGTGTGTAAAAAGTTTCATAAAAATTCACCCAAATTATTGATTGACTCCAAGTTTTAAGATTATTTAAATTTCTCACGATAATTCCATTTTTTGGATCGAGCGCACATATTTTGTTTTTTTAAACGGTTTTGGGGGTTGAATATTGTAACTATAACGGGTTTATTTTATAGTAGGCTGAATGTAGATTTTTTTCGCTAACTTTCATCAAATTGATTGAACCAAACCAACTATCCCAAATAATAGGATTATATTTTATTTGCTCATATTCCCAAATTTTTTGCTCAATTGCACCTATATTACCTCTAAAAATGGTTTTATGGGTTTGTTTTTGGTGACACAGAGGGGAAAAATATTTAAGTTTTTGATAGTAGATTGTGTGTACAAAGTTTTATCAAATTCATGGAGCCTTTATTGATTGACTCCAAGTTTTAAGATTGATTTCTCACGATAATTCTTTTTTTCGGCTCGAGCGCCTTATTTTGATTTTTTAAACAGTCTGAAGGAATGAATAAAGGAACTATAAGTGTTCATTCTATAGTAGACTGAAAATAGATATTTTTTTGCTAACTTTCATCAAAATTGATTGAGCCAAACTTGAATTATTCCATTTTCATTCATTTTTATCCATTTTACCATTGATTTTAATGAAAATAATTTTTTCCCCATAACTACCCTAAAAATCAAAATTTCAAAAAAACAAAAAAGTACCTCGGGGGAATCTAAAAAGCAAAAACTGTGCAAAATTTTGGTGCATAAGGATCAATGGTTCAAAATTATGCCCAGATACGGACTGACGGACTGACGGACAGACGCCACAGATTTTTTTTACATAAATCTCTCTAAGTCAAAAAGGGGTTTAAAGAAATAGAAAATATGATGGAAGGATGTTCTTATGGATGGTATTAGACATGATAAGAGGAAATTACTTTGACAAAATCATGATTGACTTTGTCCTGAGAGGCCAACTATCGCAACAAAATACCTTAAAAATCTCTGCGCCAACGCAATACAATACTTTCTCAATTTTTCTAATTTCATTTGAGTGAGAAAGTAAAAATACAATCACACCATCTCCGTCGGATGTAGACTTTTAGGCATGACTGATCCAACCTCAAACACCTAATCAGTCTCTAATTCTGATTATTAGCGTTAAAAATATTTTTGGCTCAAATTAGCGCTCTCACCTCAGTATCAGTAAAAACCGATGCGCTGACATAATTTTTAGAAGAATTTGATGAGATCAAAATTTTCAGAAAAGCATGGCGCGTTGAGTCATTTTGCAGCAAAAAAAAAGCGTCATAACTAATTTTAACCAATTTTCAGCAAAAGTATAAGCACTAACTCAATTTCCCCATTTTCTCCAATGCCGTATTGTTTTCTTTTTTTCTTATAGCGTTTGAAAATGTTTTTGCTCAAAACTGTGCGCTCACTCAAGTTTCAGTAAAAAACACGCTGACATAATTTTTAGAAGAAATTGACTCGGTAACACAAATTTCAGAAAAAAATGGAGCGCTGATTCATATTTTATCATATGACGCTAACTTAACTGTCACCAAATTGTGAGGCGCAATCCCAATTTTGTACAAAAGTCTAAGCGCTAAACTTTTAGGCATGACTGATGATGATCTCCGACAAAATAGGTGACTGTCAAAGGTTGCGGACTACCAAACTATATGATTAAGGAACCAGTTTGAGTGTCTCAAGATACTTTGAGACATATAAGGAGAGTGACAGCTTGAATCAACATAGGTAGTACAACAGATGTAGCATAAGGTAGCATAAGAAATCAGGAAGTTCCTGGAGTACTAGAAAATTTTCTTGTAAAAAGGGAAAGAGCGAAATAACTGCATTGAATAAATGATGCCTTGAGGGGCTAAGTCTTTGACGGGAGTTGCCAGACTAAATAAAATGTCAGAAAATTTGACCGCAAAGCACATTTCTTTAAATTGAAAGAGGGCTGACTTCCTTTAGGACCTTCAAAAACCCAAAAAAGTAGAAGTAGAGAAAAAAAAGCATTTCCTTGTTTCGTTCTGAATAGGACTAAGAAATTTCACATACAATAACAACATGATGGAAATATAAAACAAGTCAGCACATCACACTATTCAGAGGGCCCATTGTTGAACCCTTTTAACTCTTACCAATTCACGAGTCATAGCTACTATAAACGCAAGCAGAGTAATTTTATTACGTTGAGCGTAAAAAATAGCTGAAATTTTATAGGAAATATGGAGGAGGTTAGGGGAGGGACCACTATGGAAACAACGACATCAGGGCTGAATAAAAGAGATCCTCTTCGATGCGCAGTAATTTTTTGGGAATTTAAAAGAGAATTCTGAGTATTGAGATAAGGAATGTTCAGAGTTCTTGCTGTAGGGGCTTTCCGTTTTGCGTTTGACCACACGCTATAATTTAAATTTTAAAAATTGCATTTACATGCAAAAAAAAAAAATTCAGAAAGGCAAAAGATTGGTTCTCTTGATCACCTAGAATATATACCGGGAAAATTTGAAAAAATCAAAAAGTGAGGTTGGAAATTTTTGACATAGAATAACTTTAAAAAAAAGTCAATCAATGAACATGAAATTACTCCCAGCCAACTCAGAATTCAGTCGTGGCTGGGAGAACATTAACTTTTCAAATGAAATTAGCATAAAAAAAAAACCCGGACACAACCTAAATTTTACGACATCAAAAAAACTCATTTCGCCATTTGATCACAAGGGGCGTAGTATACTCTATTGAGTATCAGGGCGATTTCAAAAGGCGCACGTTGTGCCAACGGTGCGCCTAAAAGGTTTTTCCCAACAATCCCTATTGGGGAAATTTTTTTTCCCCGTTTTTCAGCATATGTGCAATTGGAAAAAGAAGAGACCGGGTTGACATATTTTGACATTTTTTTTTCCGGGGCTAACAAAGTTGTCACTTTTTACTTTTCGAGGTTTTTTTACATCAATATGAAAATTTGCCATAAAATGAAAAAAATTGTTCAAAAATCAAAAGTTAGGTGTGAAAAAAACTCATCAGGTTCTATAGAAGCCATTTATTTAGCCAGATTTGCCATAGCTTTGCATTGAAACTCATAAAGTAAACAGACATGAAGCACATGACCGAGAACCTGTTTTTCAAATCGGGCGATCCGTGCGGATAGATGCATCTTTCGACCCCCGTATCTCAGTTATCAGTTAATTTGGAGACAAATCCTTACAATGACCTTACCCCTGGGTCATATGGAGTACATTAAGGGCCCTTATCGGTCAAAAAAAAGCACCTCGTTTTTTGGACTTTTGGCACGCTACGAAAAGCATCTGGCCCACCGTGCGGTGAGTGCATTGTCGTGGTTGTTGGCTAACCGTTGACTTCGCACTAAAACTGTCCATACCTTATCATCTCTCTATCAACAGTAAAAGCATATCCAAACTATTCATAAATCCAGTGTGTGTGGGAATCAGTGGCGTGCGTGGACTCTGGCAACAATGCAACTGCTCCATTTAAACTCATGAAAAATATCGGTTTTTCCTTGTGCACTGTGCACCCCCTGAATTTGATATTCTACATGAGTTTGAATGTATAAATACATTGTTGCCAAATTGCATGCGACGCCACTGGTGGTAATGGAAAATAAGCCAGGGACTGCTTGCTCTGAGGTTATCTGAATTCTTCAAAAAATTATCTTAAAAACCTACCGATTTTCATCGATTTCTCTGTAATTTGACTAAATTTCGTGCTTTGAAAATGGAGGACATAGAGGTTTTCTTCAAGGAAAGTCTCTAAATACTGTTTCCAAAACATATTTCCTGCCTGATTTTTTCATATACTCACCGCACGCCACTGCACACATCATACTCAGGAGCGCAGCGTGCAAATTGACAATGTTGCAGCTCGTCCATTTAAACCCATGAAAAAAATCGAGCTATCGGATGTTAGGGATGAGTAGGTGTTCACCTACTCATTCGATTTTATATGGGTCTAAATGGACAAAATGTAACGTTTTCAGATTGCCACTAATCATCCTATTCCTACTTGCAGAATATTGTTCCTCAAAAGCGCCTTCAAACAGCAGTGTAGGCAAAATCAAAACTGCAGAGTACGAACAGTTAACTATATACCAAAACTGAGGCAGCGAGCGTTGATTTGATTTGAATTGCTTAGTTACGGGTTAGTAAAATATTTAAAGAATGGGGACTCTGCCATCCTCAAAGTCTTCCCTGTTGGACGCGCTGATTGACCTCCCCCCCCCCATCAAAACCTATTCCAAAGAGGCCAAAGCAAGTCAGAGCGTTTTTTCGACGTACAGAGCAGTTTCCGGAATATTCAGTCGGACTCATTTAACTTTTCACACTTTTATAATGCCGCAGATGCTAGTCAAAATTAGAAATATAATTAACTGTGTTTTCTTTGTTTTTAATTTTGATTTGTATTATATGTTTAAATGTATCTGTGCATTGCACATGCCTAGTCGTTTAACAAAATTGTATTTTTATTTTTTTTCTGGTTAGTAGTTACTTACCTATTTATTTTTAATTATTTTCTATTCGTCAGCAACGTGGTTTGGGAAAATTCTGAAAGCCTACAGAGAGGTAAGGTTTTATTTGTTTAACTGTCAACAAATAAAAGAAATAATAGCTCTGGAGAAAAGTAATTTGATCAGTTTTTTATAGTTTGATTTATTAATCAATAAATCTTGCTACTTGCAAAATTTCCTTCATTTAACATTCAAACCCAAATTTTTACTGAGTCAGTGGCGTAGTGTTAGAGGCGGAGGGGGCGGGCGGTCAACCCTGGGTGACACTATCGCAGGGGCGACACTCTCAGGAAATACGCATAAAGTCGAGAAGAAAAGGGAGAAAATAAAAAAAAAAGAGAAGGAAAAGAGGGAGAAGGAGAAATGGGAGGAAAAATAAAGGAAAAAAAAAAAAAAAGAACGAAAAAATAGGGAGCTAGAAAAAAGAATATGTGAGAAAAAATTTATGTACAAAGAGAGTATGATTAGATTATCAACCTAGCTAAAATTTATAGTCACTTCTCTAAATGTTAGGGAGGGGGGGGTGACACTTCAGGGCTTCACCCCGGGTTCCATACTAAACCTTCCTTTGCCATTGAGCTGAGTTCTCCAAAAAAAAAAGAGAAAAAAAAAACAAAAAAAAACTCCAACAGATTTTACCATAGAGTTTTGCACTGTTAGACGCTTCATATAAAGGGCTCACAAAAATCATTGCAACGATAAACATAGCGTTGTATGATGTCAAAGACAAAATGAATCAGTTTATACAAGCACAATGCTCTATAAAGCGAATAAAAATACAATTCCAATAACCGCTTATAAAACCCTAATAAAATGAAATTTCTCCTTCTAAACCTGTATCTTGTCTCCTTGATTAATTTCTTTGGCTTGCTTCAATTTTTTCTCACAGTCTTTAGAACTCCGCCTCTTGACGTTTTAAGAGCGGTCTCCCCCCCCTCCCCCCCCCTCTCGCCGACTCTTGCTTTCGTGCAACTCAAGTATTGAAAATGACTTGAGAAAGAGAGAAAAGACAATGTGCCGGGGAGAGGGCATGGAGCAGCTCGTCAGTAGCGAACCGAGAGTTTCTTCATCTCTCTCTTTTCTCCATTAAAAAGCGTATGATAGACAAGGGTGGACAAGAGGATAAAACCCCTCTTTCTGTCCTTTTCCTACTTATACATTCAAATGGGAAAAGAGAAAGATGGAAAAGATCTTGGTTGCGCCAGTGGAGCTCGTGCATTTATAAATATTCGAGGGCAACCGTGGGGGAAAAGACTTTTGCAAACTCTCAACTTTCAGCTCTTGCCTCGTTTCTTTTTGAAACTTTTCAACTTTTCATCAACTTATTATTTTTTTTTTTTTTTTTTTTATTTCTAAACAATAAAAAGTATTACCGTCGGGTTTTATTCATCTTTATAAGGATCTTCACATTTTACATTGCATGGCTTTTAGCTTAATACCTACAAATGAACATAAATCAGTTTGTCTCGATTAGACTTTGGTAGACTTTGGTAGACTTTGGTCTGATTGCAGGTGATACAAGCTTGCACAATTTAAAAGTACACTCAACGAATTAAATAATGTCAAATGTTTTTTTTTGAAACTTTTCATTTTTTCATCAACTTATTATTTTTTTTTTTTATTTCTAAACAATAAAAAATATTACCGTCGGATTTTATTCATCTTTATAAGGATCTTCACATTTTACATTGCATGGCCTTTAGCTTAATACAAAAAACATAAATCAGTTCGTCTCGATTAGACTTTGGCAGATGTCTGATTGCAGGTGATACAAGCTTGCACAATGTACAATGTACACTCAACGAAATTTAAAAAATGTCAAATGTTTCTTTTTGAAACTTTTCATTTTTTCATCAACTTATTATTTTTTTTTTTTTTTTCTAAACAAAAAAGTATTACCGTTGGATTTTATTCATCTTTATAAGGATCTTCACATTTTACATTGCATGGCTTTTAGCTTTAAAACCTACAAATGAACATAAAACGTTCGTCTCGATTAGACTTTTGGGAGATGTCTGATTGCAGGTGATACAAGCTTGCACAATGTACAATGTACACTCAACGATTAAATAATGTCAAAAGTTTCTTTTTTAAACTTTTCATTTTTTCATCAAATTATTTTTTTTTTTTTATTTCTAAACAATAAAAAATATTGCCGTCGGATTTTTTTCATCTTTTTGAGGATCTTCACAGTTTACATTGCATGGCCTTTAGCTTAATACAAATGAACATAAATCAGTTCGTCTCGATTAGACTTTTGGCAGAATGATGTCTGATTGCAGCTGTGATACAAGCTTGTACAATGTACAATGTACACTCAACGAATTAAATAATGTCAAATGTTTCTTTTTGAAACTTTTCAACTTTTCATCAACTTATTATTTTTTTTTTTTTTTTTTTTTTTTTTTTTAAACAATAAAAAGTATTACCGTCGGATTTTATTCATTTTTATAAGGATCTTCACATTTTATATTGCATGGCCTTTAGCTTAATACAAATGAACATAAATCAGTTCGTCTCGATTAGACTTTGGCAGAATGATGTCTGATTGCAGCTGTGATACAAGCTTGTACAATGTACAATGTACACTCAACGAATTAAATAATGTCAAATGTTTCTCTTTGAAACTTTTCAACTTTTCATCAACTTATTATTTTTTTTTTTTTTTATTTCTAAACAATAAAAAGTATTACCGTCGGATTTTATTCATCTTTATAAGGATCTTCACAGTTTACATTGCATGGCCTTTAGCTTGATACAAATGAACATAAATCAGTTCTTTGAGCATACAGATGAAAAAATAGGAAAAAGATTTTTTCCCCATTTTCCCACTATTTAGGTGACTAGATAGATTGAAAAATTCATGTTGCGTCAAAAAAGAAATCGTGCAGTGAAGGGTTATCTTTAAAATTTTACGCTCCAGTTGCATTTTGTTTTCATTAAATGCGTATTCATTTGTTCTTTGTTTTTTTTGTTTTGTTTTTTTATTGTTTTTTTTGTTTTTTTGTTTTTTTTGTTCCCCCCCCCTCTCTTGCCTCAACTAAAGCTTATTTCTAAAATAGATAGTCAAACGACAAAGTTTTTATTTTTAGTCTGACTAATATTTTTGTTCTCGCTCGTGAAATGAATTAAAAATTGGGTCCGTGGAAGCATTTGACTTCGAGGTAATGCTCGCCAAGGAAAGTCCGAAAGTTGAACATGAAGATGCGAGCTTTGGACTAGCCGAGTAAACAAAAGTTAAAAAGATTTCGATGTTGCCGGTTCGAGCGAAAAAAGTTGACTGTGTTTCTTGTTCAATGAATTTTTGGCGGAGCTTTCTTACAATCTGGCAATTAGCGAGAGATTGCCCTCTCAAACGAAACCGGTCGTTCCATCCCTTTCTGTGAAGTTAAGAGTTGGATTTTAGCTCAAAAATTTGAACGTCTCGTGCATTTTCAGAGCGGCTTTTGCAAACTTCTCTCTCTATATTGAGATTCTCACAGGGGTCACAGGGACATGGAAACGGAGACTTAAAAACTTTCGTCGTCGGCTTTGTTTTGTTTTTGTTTTCTGCTTTCTATTTTACTTATTTTTTTTTTTTTTTTTTTTTTTTACTTTCATTTCCTAAGTGGCCGCTATTATCCTTTCATTTTTTATTTATTCACTCCCTCTACATCAATTTCTTATTTATTTATTCACTATTTTATTTATTCACTTATTTATTTATTTGTTCCTTCATTCATAGTATAGTTGTAAATATAACGTTCATTAAGGTGTATTGGCTTTTGTTTAGAAAATTGAAGGACCTAACATACGACTTTCCCTTGGAAAATAAAAATAAAAATCGTTGAATGTTTTATAATGGACTTTGTCAATCTATACTTTAACTTTATATACGTTTGAGATCCAGTTGCGTAGCGTGCAATTTGGCAACGTTGTGCTGTGACCATTCAAACGTATGTGAAAGGTCAAATGCAAAAGTGTTCACCGAACACCCAATAGTTTGATCTTTTCCATGGGTTTAAATGGACACAGTACAACGTTACCATATCGCACGCTAAGCCACTGATGATATCTGAATCGCAATTATTGTTGCTTTGGTAGAATGGAATCAATAACATTGTCCTAATTAGTAGAAAAAAACAAAATTATTATGTATGACATCGATGCAAGTGATTAAGATACGATTAGTGAGTAATCGTGAGGTGGCTGGTGACGCTGGCTTATTAAAATTAGTGACAACTATGGATCATTTTCAAGAAACATTGGACCCTCAAAGGATCAATTCTCCAAAGGATCTCATGGAGGGAATGACTTTGAAATTATCATTCCACGAATTGCCATCAGTATTATATGATTTATTTTATTACTATTACCATTCGCACATGTTTATATAAGCTACTCATTGATGCTAATATTTATACGCACTTTCATACAATTTTTATCATAAATAAATTTGAAATATTGTAAACTACTTTTGGCAGTTAATAATTTGTATTTTACTGGGACCTAAATATTTACATCACATACAGTGGCGTAGCGTGCAATTTGGCAACTGTGACGTTCGTCCATTTAAACCCTTGAAAAAGATCGATTACACTGTGCAACAAAATTTGGGTTTTGCTCTGTCCCCCTGACGAAACCTATTTTTCTCGATCCCATGGTTGTTAAAACGAAGGAAAATCGCCGTCAGAACCCCACATCTTGGGCGGGAGGGCTAAAAACCCGCCATTTTTGAATTTTCGCCAATTCTGCATACCTTTGATCGATTTTTCCAATTTTTCGGTACAAAAACCAATCGAACAAAAAAATCTAATTAATGCATCTGAAAGAACATTAAATTTGCTACAAATCCGTGTAATCAGATTCATTTTACTATATTTTTTTCTTTGGAATAATTACGCATATTCCGAAAAATTACCCTCAAAAATTGCCCAAAAAAATCGACTTTTCCTCAGTTTTTCCCTTATATATTCAGATCCAGAAATTCAATGTCAAATCCGTTTTCATAGTCTTAAAGCGCATAAAATTTGCTACAAAACCACTGCAATAATCATCGTTTATTCAATTATTTGGCGTCGTCAGGTGCCATACAATGAGTGCTCAAAAACGTCAATTTTTGCGATTTTTCTCCTCATATAGACTACCATTCAAACCCAAATCGCTCCAGGTCAACCCTATGAGAAGAATGCACCACTTTTTTTTGAAAATTGAAAATATGGCTGATGGGAAACAATAATTGAACACCTTGGAGCCCTCTGCTTTCCGAAAAACTCCAGATTTTGAGAGAAAATCATCTTTTTATACATACTTCGAAAGAGCTGTAAATTTTCGCCTATTTTCTCTCGTTTTTCAATGCGGTGTTACCTACTACGCCCGAATGAGCAAAGTTTCGCAATGATTGTGCAGAGCTAGACTTCGAATTTTTTGCTCTCCTCAGTGAAATACCGTATCTTAATGGTTTAAATTTGAAGGTTAAAGAAGGCATTTCGTGTATTGGGTAATCGGGAGTTGTGTTAGGCTCAAGATTAGGTGGCCCTGAAAAGGGCTGTTTTGAAGGGGAAAAGAGATGGGTTGTTTCATTTCCCACAAGGAATGGGCTGAGAATAAACAATTTTCGTTTTTTCAGGGATGATAGAGCGATGCGTAGGGAGTTTGAAAATGCTCATTTTTTGTTTTAGCCGCCCTCCCCCCCCAAGAACTGGGGGGTTGGGTCAATGGAAAAACAATGTTTGGCCATAACTTTTAAAAGCTTACAGATAACAAAATATTTTTTTTTTTTGCAAAGAAAAAATCATTGAAATACCTGTCTGTTGATGTATAACATGGGTAAAAAGTTGTAAAGCCTCCAATTTTTATCAAGATATTGCCTTTTCAAAATTTAGAAAATTTGAAAAATCAGATTTTTTACAATTCTCAATTTGGATTGCACGCAGGAAAACCAAATTCGCCCAAAAGAAATCTCTTGTCTTCCCAGTTAAAACGAGTCCACGAGATTGATTTCGGAAAACCGTTCGTCTTCGAGTTATGAAGTTTTAAAGTCAACCTCTATCTGCTAGGCAGCCATGGTTTAAACATTTTTTCAAACCTGATGGTGGAATTTAATTCTGCGACCAAAAAAGCCCGCCATTTTCAATTGTCATCGAATTTGGTCGACTCCATGCGGAGGAATTATTTTTTTCGGCTTCGTCGTTACGGTAACGGATAACAACGTTATCCCTGAAAACGCAAGAATAGCAATTTCTGACACTTTGAAACTTTTTAACTGCCAAAGATGGCTGCCTAGCAGATAGAGGTTGACTTTAAAACTTCATAACTCGAAGACGAACGGTTTTCCGAAATCAATCTCGTGGACTCGTTTTAACTGGGAAGACAAGAGATTTCTTTTGGGCGAATTTGGTTTTCCTGCGTGCAATCCAAATTGAGAATTGTAAAAAATCTGATTTTTCAAATTTTCTAAATTTTGAAAAGGCAATATCTTGATAAAAATTGGAGGCTTTACAACTTTTTACCCATGTTATACATCAACAGACAGGTATTTCAATGATTTTTTCTTTGCAAAAAAAAAAATATTTTGTTATCTGTAAGCTTTTAAAAGTTATGGCCAAACATTGTTTTTCCATTGACCCAACCCCCCCAGTTCTTGGGGGGGGAGGGCGGCTAAAACAAAAAATGAGCATTTTCAAACTCCCTACGCATCGCTCTATCATCCCTGAAAAAACGAAAATTGTTTATTCTCAGCCCATTCCTTGTGGGAAATGAAACAACCCATCTCTTTTCCCCTTCAAAACAGCCCTTTTCAGGGCCACCTAATCTTGAGCCTAACACAACTCCCGATTACCCAATACACGAAATGCCTTCTTTAACCTTCAAATTTAAACCATTAAGATACGGTATTTCACTGAGGAGAGCAAAAAATTCGAAGTCTAGCTCTGCACAATCATTGCGAAACTTTGCTCATTCGGGCGTAGTAGGTAACACCGCATTGAAAAACGAGAGAAAATAGGCGAAAATTTACAGCTCTTTCGAAGTATGTATAAAAAGATGATTTTCTCTCAAAATCTGGAGTTTTTCGGAAAGCAGAGGGCTCCAAGGTGTTCAATTATTGTTTCCCATCAGCCATATTTTCAATTTTCAAAAAAAAGTGGTGCATTCTTCTCATAGGGTTGACCTGGAGCGATTTGGGTTTGAATGGTAGTCTATATGAGGAGAAAAATCGCAAAAATTGACGTTTTTGAGCACTCATTGTATGGCACCTGACGACGCCAAATAATTGAATAAACGATGATTATTGCAGTGGTTTTGTAGCAAATTTTATGCGCTTTAAGACTATGAAAACGGATTTGACATTGAATTTCTGGATCTGAATATATAAGGGAAAAACTGAGGAAAAGTCGATTTTTTTGGGCAATTTTTGAGGGTAATTTTTCGGAATATGCGTAATTATTCCAAAGAAAAAAATATAGTAAAATGAATCTGATTACACGGATTTGTAGCAAATTTAATGTTCTTTCAGATGCATTAATTAGATTTTTTTGTTCGATTGGTTTTTGTACCGAAAAATTGGAAAAATCGATCAAAGGTATGCAGAATTGGCGAAAATTCAAAAATGGCGGGTTTTTAGCCCTCCCGCCCAAGATGTGGGGTTCTGACGGCGATTTTCCTTCGTTTTAACAACCATGGGATCGAGAAAAATGGGTTTCGTCAGGGGGACAGACAGGCTGTTGCACAGTGTTATTAGGTGTTCGAGAACACTTTCGCATTCGACCTCCTACATGGGTTTAAATGGACACGATACAACGTTGCCAAAATACACGCTACGCCACGGATACATTTGTTTGGTGAGATTTAAGGTCTCATACCCTTTGAGAAAGCGACCTGAAACCAATTTAAACTCCAACCGGTATTACGTAACCAACCATCGTCGTCCGATCGAACATTAAAGTGTGTCCATTTAAATCCTTAAAAAAGATCGAACTGTCTGGTGTTCGATAAGTACATTCGACCTTTTACACGGGTTTAAATGGACACAATACAACGTTGCCAAAATGCACGCTACGCCACTGATGCATTCGTTTATTGAGATTAAGGTCTCATCCTTTGAGAGAGCGACCTGAAACCGATTCAAACTCCAACCGGTATTACGTAACCATCGTCGTTCGGTTGAAAGTATGGACTCGGTGAGATAAATCTATCATCGGAGTGCTCATGGACCTCGAGCTCGTGTTTATGGACGCACGACACAAAACACGTATCCGATGCAAATGCACAAGGAGGGTGTATTTAATTAATTACGGGTGTGCTCTGTTTTGAATACCGTGCCAAGATGCTAAGTTTGGAGCTTATAGTCCCGAAACGTGTTTGTCCGAAGGATTATATGATAAACTTCTCTTCACCTTCCGCTAGCCGAGCCGCCACCCGTACCACAGTAGGCCGAAATCATTATTCCGATGGCCAAAACTCGAGAGATTTAATGCGTAGAAAATTACTGCTAAAAGCTTTAAGAAGTTTTTACACTCTTGAGCCAAATCCAATTATAATTCTGATGAGCTTAAAAATACGAACGATTTTAATCCGAAATTAATCCCGATGATATTTTAATCGACGAGTTATTGTGATTTCAATTCGATAATTTTGTTTAAAAAATATTCAGTTTTGCCCAATGTATGCAAATACACCAATCTGGTGGCCAAATATCAGCAAGCTCAAATATCACTTGACATTGTTGTTTAGAAGCTTTTAAAAATTATCTGTTTAATCTAATAGTTTTTATATGCATTAACTATAAGTTTAGTTTATTCAAAGTTTACTAAATAACATATTCCAATCAAAAAATTAATACAACTTTATGGTACGAATCTAGTTAGTATTTAAGTATCCAGTTAGTATGAAGTAATTCAAACATTTATCTGCAATTATTATGTCCCTTCGCAGATACCATAAACACAGGTGAAAAAAAAAAAAATATGTGTATTGTGTAACTAGGACTAATTTCTGACGCTTATTTAGACAGACACGAATTGACACCAGGTGGGTTTAAATTGTTACTTATTTCTGCAAGCTATTAAAAACTAATTACCGAGTTATTTTAATTTGCTGATTAGTGGCCACCGAATTGGTCATTATTGCCCACGGTGCGTTCAAATTGCTCTGTCAAATGGCGTACTCCACCATTAATTACTTGGAGTGGCGTGGAGGAAATCAAATTCAAAAAATGGGTTCGTATATACAGCGCTCGCGAAGATGAGGATCATTACAAATTGAAATTAGGGTGGAAAAATATATACGCAGGGTGTTTCAGACCACCCGTCCACTATCTTTATAGCGAAAACGGCGCAAGATAATGAAATTCTGACGAAACTTGTTCAATGTATATTGACCCCTAAGAATCCAGGGAAAATATTGCCGACCCCAAAAAACAGCTACTAAGGACCTAATTGGGCCCCAAAAAAGGGCTAAATTGCTGTTCCTCGATGTTTTCCAATGGGCCGGGTGTTTTTTTTTTTTATTTCAGAAATGGATTGTACACCTAAAAAAAGGCATTTTTTTTTAGTGGAATTTTTTTCAAAAAATGGCCCTTTCTCAAGTTAGGGGCCATTCAAAAAAAAAATTAGGGGCCATTTTGAATCGCTCGCTGTGACCTTAAAAACAGTCGGATTTCAAAAGCTAAATATACTCTTAATTAACAGATCAAGGGCTTTCTTTTGATGTATCACAACCTTATTCAACCTTACAGCGGGATTTTGTATGTGGTCGTGATTGTTTTCTACGATCTCCACAATGTATCCTCCAATACGAGAAAAATACTTCAAATCTTTGAATGGCTGTAACTCTCGTTGCAATTATCGAATTTAGACCCGGTTTGGACTATTTTCTTTGTCTTTTCAAGGGTTTTCGAATGATTTTCAATTTTACTCAAAGGGTCAAACCGCATCTTCTCCACTCGAATGTTTCTACCTCCCCAACGAGCTAGATTCTAGTTCGTTGCTCCCGCCTTGCATTTGTTACTTTTCGGAGTGGAAAAAATTATGTTGGCAGCCTTTATACCCCCACCATACCATACACCATACTCTTTACCCCCAAGTTTCCCATATTTGTGACTAATAAGTTACAATGACTTACAACGATACGGCACCAATTTTAAATTTAAAAACACAATAATGTGGTTTGTGAATTATTAGTCACACGGTGTAGTCGAGGGTTAAGTCCGATTCTGAGAGTGAATTTCGTGATTTTTTAGTGTACTCATCGTCATTTTTACAGGTTTTTATGCAAGAATACACTCATCAATCCCCTATAGCAAAAGTTTGCAAGAGCCCCATTGAAAAATACCATTAAATATACGTAAACGCTATAAAGTATCCCTTGCCCTGCCAGTCTACGTCGAATAAGGATACTGCAGAGGATGCAAATAACATCTAATCTGTTAAAAGATATCATTGTTATTTTTACCAAATAGTTTTTTGCCACTTTTGACGCTTTCCCCCCCCCCCCCCATCATTAAAAGTGGTTGTTTAGATATATTTTATACAACTAAGAAAAAGTTTTAAAAGACATCTCGTCTGTAAATGTGTGGAATTATCATCTTGTAAAAAAATTCAAAAAAAAAAAAAAAAAAAAAAAAAAAAAAAAAAAAATTAAATAATTTAAATAAATTAAATATTTGCATAACGGCAGCTCTGCATGCGCATTGAGTTTGACGCACAGACGACAGACGTGTGCTGATAAATGCGTCGACTGCAGCGCGTATATTTAAACACTGAGAACATGCCAGGCGCCAACTAATTTTGAAACGACCGCTCAACGGAGTATAGTCGCAGGAAGGAAATAGTGTGACTGCGACGATGATGAATGAAACTGCGAAAATCGGTTCCCCTCCCCCCTTTCTCTCTAATCTCCTCTCCTCTCTCATCCCCTCTCGTCGGTTTTTAAGTCTTGGCTCTTTTGTTTTCTGGCACGAACATTTTTTTGCTCCTCTAATATTTCGCTCGGCTCGGCTGTGGGATTTTTTTTTTTTTTTTTTTTTTGAGACTCCCTCTTTCGTGAAATCCAGCTCATATACGAACTATACTCATACACGAGTGGTCTCGCACAACGGAAAAACACCGCGGCAACGGCAATTTTTCCTCAACAAGACGAGGAAAGGGATCCTAGATCAAGTACGCCCCCGCCCCCTCCACCTCCCCCTCCCAACCCTTCCTTCCAATGATCATTTGCTTCGCCCTCACTCCCTCGGCCACACAATTGAGTGGAAGGGAACTACTTTGTTTTTAATCGAGTCAGAAGTTTTCCGCACGGAGACAAATGAGCTTATGTCCAATTGTACTCGTGTCTTTGCACTCGAACGGAAAGCGTTGTC
Source organism: Trialeurodes vaporariorum (assembly GCA_011764245.1). Taxonomy (NCBI): domain Eukaryota; kingdom Metazoa; phylum Arthropoda; class Insecta; order Hemiptera; family Aleyrodidae; genus Trialeurodes; species Trialeurodes vaporariorum. The sequence goes on along the minus strand of VMOF01000035.1, from coordinate 10,304,355 downwards.
AGGTTTCGGAGGGGGGGGGCGTTTTTTCATTCACCGGAGAGCTTCTTCGCTTGAAAAAAAAGATTATGAAATACATTTTCTCGTGGCACTTACAATTAGATGTACTGCAACACTGAGCCATAGAATATGTTCTTTGGGCCACCGCGCACCGGTGCGATCCTCCGACGATGAACTCGAAAACGTTGAACTTTCAACTTTTATAGGCGGATCTAAAAAGTTGCCCTTTCTGTCTGCTCCTAACCAAGTCTCCAGTTCTACTGGACAGGGACAAGAGCTGAAGTCACGGGATGTTCGCTCCCTAATTCGGTTATCTGTGTATCCCAACGGTCCATGAGAGATTAATAAAAGATTACTGGATTCGTTTCGGGTTTAATTATTCAGTCGTTCCACGATCACGCCTCGCATGTGGCGTAAATTGATGACAAATGATATTTGATTGAAAAAAAATCTTATTTTTTATTTTTTTTTTAAGTAAAAGACCTAAAAACTCCTAAGAAAATACTGATATTATTGTTGTTTTATAGAAGTTCAAATAGCTGTGTATATCAACTATTTTTGACTAGATTTTGAGGTTTATAGGAACCTATAAAGTTGAATTCGAAAATTGATTAAAGAGCTCTTTTTAGTTTTATAGAATAATAATGTTATTTTCATTAAAATGCATTCTTACTCTTTTAAAAATGCAAAATAAAATTTCTGTTTTAAGTTTTAAAAAATTTGAAGACTTCTTTAAAAATGATTCATAAATGGTTACCTCTTTTATGGAAGAAAAACGACCATAAAGTCTTGTATTTTCGGGAAGATTTCGAGGTACTGGAGAGATTTTAAAGAGCAATTTTTAACGGAAAAAATTAGCTTTTTTATACAATTTTAAACTTCTATAAATGCTACCTGGGATGGGGAAAAAGTAATACAGCCGATTATGTATTAATATGTGTATAATATTACTTACTTATTAGTGAGCTATTGGCCTTTGAATCTATAACCCATCATTATCAGTGACGAATTATACTCACAAGTTTATTTGATAATATTTGGGAAAAAATTTAAAACCAAGCCTAATATGGGCCAAAAATATTTTTAACTCGTCGTTATAGTCGCACGGGGTACAGATCACCCCCAAGCCTCCGAAAAATGCAATTTTCACTAACTATGAGCGCTCTAGTTGAATCACGTTTTGTGTCGATTTGCCAGAATTCTTAGAGGGAAACGCCGGGCAAGTGCTGGTCGCTTTGTCGAATGCCTTCGTGGGCTATCTTAGCCCTTTAAGGACCAGAGGTTAGTTCAGGATAACACCACTCCTCCCGGTGGCGGCTCGTGCACTTTGGCAACCATGCTTCTTTGCCATTTAACCTATGCAAAAGTATCGATATCGTGGGGGTGCAATTGCACCTCCTTAAGATCGATTGTTTTACATAGGTCAAAATAGAGAGAAGCCGTTGTTGCCAAACTGCACGAGCCGTCACTGACTCCTCCGTTTCTACAGTGAAGGTAGTTAACTGTTCGTACTCGGGGGAGTTGGAATTGCCTGTACGAAGAATGGAAAGCGTCAGAAGAGACCTTATCTACTGTAGTTTTTTCGTCTATTTGCGTTTATCCGAAATGAAGACGAAATCAATGTGAAATAGACTAGAGGAGAAAACGATTATACTAGAGCTTGGCTTGGCCCATAAGGGTTGAGTGCTCGTGATGCATGCATGTTGATTTGCCCGTTCGACCACCATCTTACGAATTCTATAAATCGTCTTTCGTTGGTTTATGAGTATAGATTTTGAGACTTTTTGCTGCTCTCAATCAGTGGCGTAGCGTGCAATTTGGCAACGTGGTATTGTGTCCATTTAAAGCCATGTAAAAGATCGAATGCGAAGGTGTTCACCGAACATCCAATAGTTCGATCTTTTGAATGGATTTCAATGGACACATTACATTGTTGCCAAAGTGCACGCTACGCTACTGCTCTCAATGTGATTTTCACGCGATTTTACACCAGAGTCAACCGTCCATAGCGCTGTGGCAAATGTATGCAACAGACCCATTTCTTCAACTTATAAAACTTTGGGTTTAAAAAAAAAAAAAAAAAAAAAAAAAAAAAACCCAAACATTTTCTCTCCCATTGGTGACGTCACTTGGAGAAAGAAGCGATTCTATTACTGATAAACCTTTCTATGAATGTCTCCCGTTACAAGTAGCACGGTTTACTATTCCTGGAATCAAATGTTGTCTTGTGGGTTCAGAGGTACATATCACACTGAAACAATATGTATACTGTACACGGACAAGAAATTACGGGATATCTCTCCATACATGCTTTAACGAACGGTCAGTGAGTAATTAGGTCAAACACTACTACGACGGTCAGAACATCTCTAGTGTCTACATCCCTCTCCTTACTCCTCGTCCATGCAGCCGGAACAATAAGCAAATTAGATAGCAACTTCACGCTAATAATACGTACCGTTGGCCGTTGTACCCTAGAATATTATGAATAAAAAATCATACATTTAACGTTTTAATTGTTTTATTGAACTTCGCGATTTTTTTTTTTTTAAATGTTTAAACGGTAACACCTTTTTGCCTTTATCTATACTCATAGGAGGACCGTGACCAAAAAAAGTGGGAGGGCTAAAAAATGATGACCTTTTTTTTTCTCCTTTAGAGCATGAGTATCATGCTCTATCACAATCGTACAGTATATGCTATACTTTGAATACCACTTGCAAATCAATGTTGTTATTGCAAGCATCTACAATGTATCATATTCAAAACTGAAAATACTCCACATATTGAATGAATTAATATACAATTCAGTTTATAACATGCATTGTTGCGATAAAAGTGATGGTGTTTAATGAATGTAAACTGTAAACATGGGCGCACCCAGGATTTCTGTATGGGGGGGGGGGCCAAGTTGTCATTTCATATGGGGGGTCCGGGGGTCCTCCCCGGAAAATTTTGAACATTTAGCTCTTCTTAGACGCAAAATTAGGCCACTCAGAAACTATATTAAATTTAACTCTCGAGAAAAATGAGATTTTCCGAGACTATGCTGATGTTACGGAAATATCTTCATCGCATGCTGATAGAAAGACGGAGTCTTCAGGAAATCTAGATTTCAGAAGAAGATCGAGCGAAATTAACAATTAAGGACATTGCTGTCGGAAAAGATGTGTTCCTCCAAGGAAAAACATGTTTCATGACATTGATACTTTGTTTGAACTCATTTCCTTTCCCATCTTTTCTTTTTCTCTCCTCCTCTTTTCCTCTTCTCTCTTTCTCTTTCCTCTTTTTTTCCCTTTTCCCTTTTCCCCCCTTTTTCTTTCTTCTTATAGGGGGCCTCCCCCCCCCCCCCCCCCCCCCCCCCTGGGTGCGCCCATGACTGAAAAGAAGCACGGTAAGTAGTGGCGACTCGTGCAATGAGGCAACAACGAATTCTCTCCATTTAAACCTATGTAAAACAATCGATCTGTAGGAGGTGCAACTGCGCCACCAGATATCGATACTTTTGCATGGGTATAAATGGGAAATAAGCATGGTTTCCAAATTGTGCGAGCCGCTTCTGGCGGTAAGTATTGAAAACCGTGATGAGTGACGCCGATGGATCTAATTAAGTTTCTGTATAGGTTAATATGTTAACGGGGACGTGTATAATGGAACTAGATGGAACATGATGGGAAACGTTGAACATAACAAGTCAACCACTGGAAAAGTCCAATTGGTCCTCCGATCAAGGGCTCTTTTGACCAACCTAGAGTAAACGCCGGTAAACTGTTCCATTCGAGCAGAGACAATTTCCAGAATATTTCGCGAATAACAAAAATGCCCTTTCTACAAAGTACCATTCGTATTGATCTATCATTGCATCGCCATAACTGTTTTTTTATAAACGCCTCGGTTATTACAAACAAACAAAAATGTTTCGCTATGTGCGCTGTAGATTTGATTTTTCAATAAATTCAAGTTTGTCAAAATTTTAACCTCCATCAAACAAAAATCCAATCATCAGTTATCAAGCATGATATCGCTGGCTCCAAATATATAGCAATCTCGTTACATATTCATCGCACTGACAAAACAAGTTTTAGATTGCTTTAACCCGCCTAGTCTGCCTGAAATGGGCCTCCGAGGCCCACCGCGTGACTTTTTATCGCGCCATTTCTCCGGAAATGCTCCAAGAGACTTGATCTTCACAAATAGCTCTACAAAACTCTTCAGGAGCATGCTCCCAAAATTTCGTGAAAAAAACAAAAACTATGGCCGTATTAATTATTTATTCATCGCTACCCCTAGAATGCCTGACATGGGCCTCGGAGGCCCAGGCAGTATAATGTTGGTTGTCATGAAACTGCAAATTGGCAATAATGGATGTTATTCATGAAACTACAGTTGGCAGTATTGCCTGTTTAGACTCGGTATATTTTAGGTTACATCCTTACATAATATAAATAAACAATAATACCACAGAATTCACAGCGATACATGTTTATTTACTCCGTTTCTTTGTAGTATTCTATTCTGTGATAAATACCATACGGTCAGGCAGACTAGGGTTAAATTCGAACTCAAGCAAAATCTATAACGTTTCTCTCGATCTTCATAGGACCTACAGAACTTTGATGGATACATGGGGGGGGGGGGGAGGTGTCGAGCGGGACGACCCCCCCCCCCCCCCCCCCCCCCGTTTGGTCAAATAGTGGTGAGAGAGGAGAAGAAATGGGGGAAAGAAAGAGAGTAAAGAGAAAAGCGAGGTTACCTGGGGGCTAAAATCCCCCCCCCTTTTTTCTTTTTTCGAGGACTGAGTCCGCGCATGCTACAAAAATTACCGAGTGAACATTTTTATGTCCGAGGGAAATCCCGAAACTTCTATTGAGGAATAACTTTAAAACTTCATCCAAAGTTCTTTTTTCCGTGTGCCAGTCCTATAAGATTGAATAAGGTTGCAAATTAACTACCCAATTTAACTCTCTTAAAGACCCAATAATTAACTCGTGACCCGGTTTGTTGACGAAACTCATTTTACACTGGACACAATGTTTACCACTTTTTGACCAGGTAGAAAAATCAGTCGAGAAACTCGTTGCTATACGTTTTCATCGCAAATGGATGATATAAACCTCATGGTCTCATAATCTCCCTCCAGGCTGAATTTTAGACTTTCACGCACGACCCTAATGGGAGTGCATATTGGTTTCGGTCTGGTTTTTGTTTAGCGCTGTTGTACAATGTACTCTGCATTTTGAGCATTGAAATTCATGCGAATCCTCTGTTTTCAGCTGATGTTTTAGAACTATTTGACACCACTGCGTTTCTCAGCTATTTCGTAGCCAATCGAATTCCTCTATTGGTCCGGCGGACTGGTATTTCGTCGAAAGTATTACCCTTTTATACTGATTTTCAAGCGCGTTTTTAGAGTCGGTTTTTGATGTTTTTCACAAATTTGAGCATTTCTATTTGAAGTTTTGTACTTTTAATTCCTGCTTATTTTTTGGAACATCAGTTTTGGATTTGAAAATTTCAATCGTTTTTACGCATACCAGTCTTTTTGGGAAAAACCCCGTAACTTTTGCAGAAGTGCGAATTAAGAGTTGAAACTTTCAGGGATCTTATTTCTCATAGTAAGACGCCTATCAGGTGAACGGTATTGTTATAAGTCGCTTTTAAAGAGGAGAGGGGAGGGCTAATTTCCATTTGGTCGAGTTTCACTTGGCAACACCGTCCAAATGACTTAAAATTTGGTATCCGAGGGTATTTCTTTAACGCTAAATTCAAATTTTGCATCAGTCCTTCAAAATTCTAAAATCTTTTTTTCATAACCCTGGCAACCTTTTGTCAACAACTTCGATAAACAAGTAGGTTAATCAACAGGTAAGTACTTGTTTCAAATCATCTGATGGATTTCACAAGAAGATTTATTTTAAGCTCTCTCTATAGAAGACAAGAATACAAAAGCTGTGCTGGAATACTACTGTTCATTAAATATGAACCTTTGGACATTTTTCTGGACATGGACTTTTTATTTGAGGACATTGTAGTTCATTGGGCATTAGATTGTTTAGATGAAATGACATTGGACGAAAATATAACTGGACGAATAAAATGTTGGACGAAAAAGTTTTGAACATAAAAGGCTGTGGACATATCGTCTGAGAACCCTTATGGGGACCGCACCTCCACTTTGAGCGTCCGAGATAGCCTTATGATTTGAAAAATGCATTCAAAAACCGTCAGAAAAATTCAGAGAGAGAACGTTTGACTGTTGTAGATTCCCTTGGCGGCTATAATACCTATAGTAGTACCTAGAGTGGCTGAATAATAGCGCAATATTATATCGTTTCTATAATATGATCACACCAATTTCTCAATCTCGTCATAAAAGCTTGATGGTCGTCAAAATCTCCTCGCTCAATTTTCTTTCCTCGTGTTTGCAAGAGGGAAACATCTCCAAGGTTATACTCATATACACGCGCGGTCATTTTTGATGCATTTTTTCTTTCTCCTTTTGAGGGTTGATACCTCATCTGCTCAGCTCAAGGAGTCATTAAATTCGGAAAAGGGCAACAGAAACTGGCAAGAAACTGGCAAGGATAAAGAGGGTCGTAATTTCAAAGCCATTCTCTATCATTGCCACTCCTATCGCGCTTACACAGTTTCCGCGTCTCAAAGCTACCAATTTTACGAGCTGGGTAACGAGGCAAAGTGTGTGGCGCGCTTTAAAGCTAGCGTTGCCAATTTTAGGAAATTTAATTTGAGATACGATCGATTTAAGAGGAAATCAGTTGAATTTCCGAATGGAAATCGCAGAGGCGCGTCGAGACACAGTGAGAAGAATCGCGCCATTTTCTGAACAGACGATAGATTTTTTTTATTTATTTATTTTGTTGTTGTTGTATATATATTTGGAACTACAAGGTGGAACTGGGGCATGAGTCCATGGGCGCCCGCATGGGGGGCAAGAGGAGGCACTTGCCCCCCCCCCCCCTGAAATTCAAAAAAGTCAAAATTTCACGGTAGAAAATGAAAGGAAAACTGGAAATGCAATGTTAATCAAAGGAGTAATAATTAACAAACTTCATTATTTGTTTATTTTGTAATTTTCACTCTTTTTTGAAAGGAATAGTGGAATTAAAACATTTTCCTTGATATCATTTTCGTCTGCTGTCCCTTTATTCAGTATATCAAGAACGTCAAAATTATTACTATTTTTTAGTTACATCTACCATGGCTTAATAATTGTACACCATTTGGATGGAAAAAAAAGTTTTCCTCATCCCCGCCGGGGGGGGGGGGGGGGATCTTCTTGATCTTCTATCGAGGTTCAACAATTTTGCCCCCCCCCTTGGAAATTTTTCTGCGGTCGCCCATGGGCACGACACCTCCCCATCCCGAAGAAAAAGTTCATGACACGAAATCTTCAAATTTGAATTAATTCATTTTTTTTTATAATGCATTATTTAAATTTAAGATGATATATAGATTTTATATATAACGTGGTTTTTTTCTTAACCTTTTGAATACCAAATTAATAAGTCAAAATCACCGCGCACTGATACAAATCAAGCTAGTAGACACATATTTTGAATCAGTGAAAATGTTTCCCCATTTCCCCATTGAGAAATTGTGAAAAATCGAAAAATTTGGGAAAAATCTCTCGCTTTTGCCTGAGTTGTCAATTGAAGGTGGTCAACATAGCATTCTTGTGAAATATCCAACATTTCACCGTAATTTTGTTTCCATTATATAATGACAGAAAATAATGAAAAACAGATAAAACTTGAACGATTATGAACAAATTTGGATAAATAGGGTTAAGTTATGATGGGTCTGCTACAATTTTCTGCTGCAAATAAACAAGGAAGTGCCATTATTTTATCAAATTATGGTATAAGAATGATTGGTCATTAAATAAAAAGTTACAAAACTCGATGGTAGCAACTTTGCGGAACTGAAAAAAAAACCTTTTAAATTTCCGTAATGGCTGCCTGGCACACGTTAAAATGGAATAATAAGCAGAATGATAAAGTCCAGAGACATTTTGATGAGGAATGATGACTGTATGATGCTGAATATATGATGGATGAATAAAAAAAGGAATGGAGCTGTGCTGGAGAAAGAAAGAGAGAGAGAAAAAAAAAAAAACATTTTGAGGAAACAACTCTATTACGAAAGAGGGCGAGGAAGATGCAAGTCAGGAATCATAGGTGGAGACACTCAAGAATGATCAAACTTGCAATTGAGAGAAGAATAGAAGGTAAAAACTGCAGGGGGAGGGGGAAGGCTGGAATTCAGTGCAGAGTTGGAGACTCGAGGTAATGCAAGGATGCAAGGGGACTTCAATGACAATCTTATTTTGCGATGCTTTCATTGGATTTACGTATAAACGAGCGTTTTATCGAAGTTTTTACGTGAGTTCTTTGGAATTATAGGCGCCGTGCTTTTTTTTTTTTTTTTTTTTTTTTTTTTTTTTTGGGCGTAAACTAAACTAGCTGCTGCAAAGTTCGCAAACGACTCCTTGAACCCTCAGGAAATACGCTAGTTGGAGAGAAGGAGGTAAGAGAGTGGTATACCTTCTCTACGTGTTTGGGGAAAAAAATACGGTTTACGTGTACATTTCCTGTAAAATGAAATAGAAACATTCTCACTTACTGAGGACAATTAAATGAGCTCATTATATTTTAAGAACATTCAACCTCGTATGGCCCAACCCTGATTCCCCCCCCCCAACGGAATGCTTTCTGCTGGCGTTCATAATCCCATGACCCCCATGCCTCTTCGAATTACTGAAAAAAAATGGATCAAATTAAAGTCCCCCGGGATTAAGAAAATGTGCAACAACAAAAAATATGAAAATTTTAATCCTACAACGTAGAAAGGACCGTCTGGACAGTTATGTCTACGTCTCAAGATGTAAATTTAGCATCTCACTGGTTGTCGCACATTGGGGGGGGGGGGGGGGGTAAAAATACCTTTTTATTTTTCAGTATGAATGATTTAACGGGCCCTTTGAAAAAGTTAGTCAGCACGATCGTGCAACCATTCACAGAAACGACGCGTGGTCCTTAAGCCGGGACCACACGTGCGAACACATTAACGAGACGTAAACACGTTCGCGGAACTGGGCGTCAGGGGAGGCCGGGAGGGGTGAAAGAAGGGTGGAGGGAGAGGAGTTAGTCTGCGCTCCCGACACGAGGCTCGCGACCGCAACACTGTGTCTAACGTGTGTCTCCGAGAGTTTTTTTCTATTTTTCCTTCCCCATCCTCTTTCCCCTCTTTCTCTTCTCTTTCCCCCTCCTCTTCTTCCTCCTCTCCTCTCCATTCTCTCCTTTTCTCTTTCTCTTTCTCTCGTCTGTCTTTTACTCCCTCTCCCCCTACCAAAATCCTTTCTCCTCTCTTTCCCCCTCTTTCTCCCACTCGACTCTTATTCTCCCTTCTCTCTCTCTCCTCTCTCTCTCTCTCTCACTCTCTCTCATCTCTCCTCTCACTCTCCCTTTCTCTTTTTCCTCCCACCCTCTCTCTCTTTCTCTTTCTCTCGCTCTCTCTCCCACTCCCCATCCTCTCTCCCACAACACTCACTTTCTCACTCTCCCCATTTTTTCCCCCCTCATCTCTCTCTCTCTCTCTCTCTCTCTCTCTGTCTTTTCTCTCTCTTTCTCCCCCTCTCTCTCCCCCTCTCTCTCTCTCATCTCTCTCCCTACTTGGCATACACATATGCACACACATCCAAACACACCACACACTCTCAATCACACATAAAAACGCATTTAAAAACACCTCTATAACACATCAACCTGCGGACAGCGCATCAAAAACATCCTCCGTCGATTCAAACGACCAAACATCGACGAGACGACACAACGACACCGACCGACCACCAGTAGCGCCTTTTACAGCGAGCGCCGCGCCGCCTTCATAAACCACCGCTCATCCTCCGTCCGCACGGGGTTGCCCTCCCTCCCCCCCCAAACGGAATCTGTTGCGGCGGGTGGTGGGCGTCCAAAAAGTATTACACCGAAAGCTTTATTGAAAGGAAAGCGATGAAGCCGCCGAATTGTGAGTCTCCATAGAGCGCTTTATTAGATTTCTCATCGTGCATGCGATGGATGCGAGGAAGAAGGACGCTTTGGGAAAAGCATTATGAAGCGCTTAAGACGACTCAAAATACGCGGAACGATAGAGAGGGAGGAGGAGGGTGTAAGCAGCGCAGAGGAGTAATGAATAATATGTAAATGGGTAAAGCAGAGCCTCCCCTCTTCTCACTCCCCACCCTCCCGGGGGATAGAGATGTTTTGAGTATCTAAGGGGAACGTTTTCATCGGTCCGTCCGCGTTCGCGTTCGCGGGGTGCCTCAGGGAGAAGGCG
>VMOF01000035.1:10187958-10293502 GCA_011764245.1 Trialeurodes vaporariorum | reverse complement strand
GTAAAAAGGGAAAAAATTGATTACGAAAGAGAGTATTTTTATCAACCTAGCTAAAATTTATAGTCACTTCTCTAAATGTTAGGGAGGGGGGAGTGACACTTCAGGGCTTCACCCCGGGTTCCATACTAAACCTTCCTTTGCCATTGAGCTGAGTTCTCCAAAAAAAAGAGAGAAAAAAAAAACAAAAAAAAAACCCCAAACAGATTTTACCATAGAGTTTTGCACTGTTAGACGCTTCATATAAAGGGCTCACAAAAATCATTGCAACGATAAACATAGCGTTGTATGATGTCAAAGACAAAATGAATCAGTTTATACAAGCACAATGCTCTATAAAGCGAATAAAAATACAATTCCAATAACCGCTTATAAAACCGTAATAAAATGAATATTTCTCCTTCTAAACCTGTATCTTGTCTCCTTGATTAATTTCTTTGGCTTGCTTCAATTTTTTCTCACAGTCTTTAGAACTCCGCCTCTTGACGTTTTAAGAGCGGTCTCTCCCCCCCTCCCCCCCCCTCTCGCCGACTCTTGCTTTCGTGCAACTCAAGTATTGAAAATGACTTGAGAAAGAGAGAAAAGACAATGTGCCGGTGAGAGGGCATGGAGCAGCTCGTCAGTAGCGAACCGAGAGTTTCTTCATCTCTCTCTTTTCTCCATTAAAAAGCGTATGATAGACAAGGATGGACAAGAGGATAAAACCCCCTCTTTCTGTCCTTTTCCTACTTATACATTCAAATGGGAAATGAGAAAGATGGAAGAGATCTTGGTTGCGCCAGTGGAGCTCGTGCATTTATAACTATTCGAGGGCAACCGTGAGGAGAAAAGACTTTTGCAAACTCTCAACTTTCAGCTCTTGCCTCGTTTCTTTTTGAAACTTTTCAACTTTTCATCAACTTATTATTTTTTTTTTTTTTTTTTTTTTTTTTTCTAAACAATAAAAAGTATTACCGTCGGATTTTATTCATCTTTATAAGGATCTTCACATTTTACATTGCATGGCTTTTAGCTTAATACCTACAAATGAACATAAATCAGTTCGTCTCGATTAGACTTTGGTAGACTTTGGTAGACTTTGGTCTGATTGCAGGTGATACAAGCTTGCACAATGTACAATGTACACTCAACGAATTAAATAATGTCAAATGTTTCTTTTTGAAACTTTTCATTTTTTCATCAACTTATTATTTTTTTTTTTTTATTTCTAAACAATAAAAAGTATTACCGTCGGATTTTATTCATCTTTATAAGGATCTTCACATTTTACATTGCATGGCCTTTAGCTTAATACAAATGAACATAAATCAGTTCGTCTCGATTAGACTTTGGCAGATGTCTGATTGCAGGTGATACAAGCTTGCACAATGTACAATGTACACTCAACGAATTAAAAAATGTCAAATGTTTCTTTTTGAAACTTTTCATTTTTTCATCAACTTTTTATTTTTTTTTTTTTTTTTCTAAACAATAAAAAGTATTACCGTTGGATTTTATTCATCTTTATAAGGATCTTCACATTTTACATTGCATGGCTTTTAGCTTAATACCTACAAATGAACATAAATCAGTTCGTCTCGATTAGACTTTTGGTAGATGTCTGATTGCAGGTGATACAAGCTTGCACAATGTACAATGTACACTCAACGAATTAAATAATGTCAAATGTTTCTTTTTGAAACTTTTCATTTTTTCATCAACTTATTATTTTTTTTTTTTATTTCTAAACAATAAAAAGTATTGCCGTCGGATTTTATTCATCTTTATGAGGATCTTCACAGTTTACATTGCATGGCCTTTAGCTTAATACAAATGAACATAAATCAGTTCGTCTCGATTAGACTTTGGCAGAATGATGTCTGATTGCAGCTGTGATACAAGCTTGTACAATGTACAATGTACACTCAACGAATTAAATAATGTCAAATGTTTCTTTTTGAAACTTTTCAACTTTTCATCAACTTATTTTTTTTTTTTTTTTTTTTTTTTTTTTTTATTTCTAAACAATAAAAAGTATTACCGTCGGATTTTTTCATCTTTATAAGGATCTTCACATTTTATATTGCATGGCCTTTAGCTTAATACAAATGAACATAAATCAGTTCGTCTCGATTAGACTTTGGCAGAATGATGTCTGATTGCAGCTGTGATACAAGCTTGTACAATGTACAATGTACACTCAACGAATTAAATAATGTCAAATGTTTCTCTTTGAAACTTTTCAACTTTTCATCAACTTATTATTTTTTTTTTTTTTTATTTCTAAACAATAAAAAGTATTACCGTCGGATTTTATTCATCTTTATAAGGATCTTCACAGTTTACATTGCATGGCCTTTAGCTTGATACAAATGAACATAAATCAGTTCTTTGAGCATACAGATGAAAAAATAGGAAAAAGATTTTTTCCCCATTTTCCCACTATTTAGGTGACTAGATAGATTGAAAAATTCATGTTGCGTCAAAAAAGAAATCGTGCAGTGAAGGGTTATCTTTAAAATTTTACGCTCCAGTTGCATTTTGTTTTCATTAAATGCGTATTCATTTGTTTTTTGTTTTTTTTGTTTTGTTTTTTTTATTGTTTTTTTTGTTTTTTTTTTGTTTTTTTTGTTCCCCCCCCCCTCTCTTGCCTCAACTAAAGCTTATTTCTAAAATAGATAGTCAAACGACAAAGTTTTTATTTTTAGTCTGACTAATATTTTTGTTCTCGCTCGTGAAATGAATTAAAAATTGGGTCCGTGGAAGCATTTGACTTCGAGGTAATGCTCGCCAAGGAAAGTCCGAAAGTTGAACATGAAGATGCGAGCTTTGGACTAGCCGAGTAAACAAAAGTTAAAAAGATTTCGATGTTGCCGGTTCGAGCGAAAAAAGTTGACTGTGTTTCTTGTTCAATGAATTTTTGGCGGAGCTTTCTTACAATCTGGCAATTAGCGAGAGATTGCCCTCTCAAACGAAACCGGTCTTTCCCATCCCTTTCTGTGAAGTTAAGAGTTGGATTTTAGCTCAAAAATTTGAACGTCTCGTGCATTTTCAGAGCGGCTTTTGCAAACTTCTCTCTCTATATTGAGATTCTCACAGGGGTCACAGGGACATGGAAACGGAGACTTAAAAACTTTCGTCGTCGGCTTTGTTTTGTTTTTGTTTTCTTGCTTTCTATTTTACTTATTTTTTTTTTTTTTTTTTTTTTTTTTACTTTCATTTCCTAAGTGGCCGCTATTATCCTTTCATTTTTTTATTTATTCACTCCCTCTACATCAATTTCTTATTTATTTATTCACTATTTTATTTATTCACTTATTTATTTATTTGTTCCTTCATTCATAGTATAGTTGTAAATATAACGTTCATTAAGGTGTATTGGCTTTTGTTTAGAAAATTGAAGGACCTAACATACGACTTTCCCTTGGAAAATAAAAATAAAAATCGTTGAATGTTTTATAATGGACTTTGTCAATCTATACTTTAACTTTATATACGTTTGAGATCCAGTTGCGTAGCGTGCAATTTGGCAACGTTGTGCTGTGACCATTCAAACGTATGTGAAAGGTCAAATGCAAAAGTGTTCACCGAACACCCAATAGTTTGATCTTTTCCATGGGTTTAAATGGACACAGTACAACGTTACCATATCGCACGCTAAGCCACTGATGATATCTGAATCGCAATTATTGTTGCTTTGGTAGAATGGAATCAATAACATTGTCCTAATTAGTAGAAAAAACAAAATTATTATGTATGACATCGATGCAAGTGATTAAGATACGATTAGTGAGTAATCGTGAGGTGGCTGGTGACGCTGGCTTATTAAAATTAGTGACAACTATGGATCATTTTCAAGAAACATTGGACCCTCAAAGGATCAATTCTCCAAAGGATCTCATGGAGGGAATGACTTTGAAAATTATCATTCCACGAATTGCCATCAGTATTATATGATTTATTTTATTACTATTACCATTCGCACATGTTTATATAAGCTACTCATTGATGCTAATATTTATACGCACTTTCATACAATTTTTATCATAAATAAATTTGAAATATTGTAAACTACTTTTGGCAGTTAATAATTTGTATTTTACTGGGACCTAAATATTTACATCACATACAGTGGCGTAGCGTGCAATTTGGCAACTGTGACGTTCGTCCATTTAAACCCTTGAAAAAGATCGATTACACTGTGCAACAAAATTTGGGTTTTGCTCTGTCCCCCTGACGAAACCTATTTTTCTCGATCCCATGGTTGTTAAAACGAAGGAAAATCGCCGTCAGAACCCCACATCTTGGGCGGGAGGGCTAAAAACCCGCCATTTTTGAATTTTCGCCAATTCTGCATACCTTTGATCGATTTTTCCAATTTTTCGGTACAAAAACCAATCGAACAAAAAAATCTAATTAATGCATCTGAAAGAACATTAAATTTGCTACAAATCCGTGTAATCAGATTCATTTTACTATATTTTTTTCTTTGGAATAATTACGCATATTCCGAAAAATTACCCTCAAAAATTGCCCAAAAAAATCGACTTTTCCTCAGTTTTTCCCTTATATATTCAGATCCAGAAATTCAATGTCAAATCCGTTTTCATAGTCTTAAAGCGCATAAAATTTGCTACAAAACCACTGCAATAATCATCGTTTATTCAATTATTTGGCGTCGTCAGGTGCCATACAATGAGTGCTCAAAAACGTCAATTTTTGCGATTTTTCTCCTCATATAGACTACCATTCAAACCCAAATCGCTCCAGGTCAACCCTATGAGAAGAATGCACCACTTTTTTTTGAAAATTGAAAATATGGCTGATGGGAAACAATAATTGAACACCTTGGAGCCCTCTGCTTTCCGAAAAACTCCAGATTTTGAGAGAAAATCATCTTTTTATACATACTTCGAAAGAGCTGTAAATTTTCGCCTATTTTCTCTCGTTTTTCAATGCGGTGTTACCTACTACGCCCGAATGAGCAAAGTTTCGCAATGATTGTGCAGAGCTAGACTTCGAATTTTTTGCTCTCCTCAGTGAAATACCGTATCTTAATGGTTTAAATTTGAAGGTTAAAGAAGGCATTTCGTGTATTGGGTAATCGGGAGTTGTGTTAGGCTCAAGATTAGGTGGCCCTGAAAAGGGCTGTTTTGAAGGGGAAAAGAGATGGGTTGTTTCATTCCCACAAGGAATGGGCTGAGAATAAACAATTTTCGTTTTTTCAGGGATGATAGAGCGATGTGTAGGGAGTTTGAAAATGCTCATTTTTTGTTTTAGCCGCCCCCCCCCCCAAGAACTGGGGGGGTTGGGTCAATGGAAAAACAATGTTTGGCCATAACTTTTAAAAGCTTACAGATAACAAAATATTTTTTTTTTTTGCAAAGAAAAAATCATTGAAATACCTGTCTGTTGATGTATAACATGGGTAAAAAGTTGTAAAGCCTCCAATTTTTATCAAGATATTGCCTTTTCAAAATTTAGAAAATTTGAAAAATCAGATTTTTTACAATTCTCAATTTGGATTGCACGCAGGAAAACCAAATTCGCCCAAAAGAAATCTCTTGTCTTCCCAGTTAAAACGAGTCCACGAGATTGATTTCGGAAAACCGTTCGTCTTCGAGTTATGAAGTTTTAAAGTCAACCTCTATCTGCTAGGCAGCCATGGTTTAAACATTTTTTCAAACCTGATGGTGGAATTTAATTCTGCGACCAAAAAAGCCCGCCATTTTCAATTGTCATCGAATTTGGTCGACTCCATGCGGAGGAATTATTTTTTTCGGCTTCGTCGTTACGGTAACGGATAACAACGTTATCCCTGAAAACGCAAGAATAGCAATTTCTGACACTTTGAAACTTTTTAACTGCCAAAGATGGCTGCCTAGCAGATAGAGGTTGACTTTAAAACTTCATAACTCGAAGACGAACGGTTTTCCGAAATCAATCTCGTGGACTCGTTTTAACTGGGAAGACAAGAGATTTCTTTTGGGCAAATTTGGTTTTCCTGCGTGCAATCCAAATTGAGAATTGAAAAAAATCTGATTTTTCAAATTTTCTAAATTTTGAAAAGGCAATATCTTGATAAAAATTGGAGGCTTTACAACTTTTTACCCATGTTATACATCAACAGACAGGTATTTCAATGATTTTTTCTTTGCAAAAAAAAAAATATTTTGTTATCTGTAAGCTTTTAAAAGTTATGGCCAAACATTGTTTTTCCATTGACCCAACCCCCCCAGTTCTTGGGGGGGGCGGCTAAAACAAAAAATGAGCATTTTCAAACTCCCTACGCATCGCTCTATCATCCCTGAAAAAACGAAAATTGTTTATTCTCAGCCCATTCCTTGTGGGAAATGAAACAACCCATCTCTTTTCCCCTTCAAAACAGCCCTTTTCAGGGCCACCTAATCTTGAGCCTAACACAACTCCCGATTACCCAATACACGAAATGCCTTCTTTAACCTTCAAATTTAAACCATTAAGATACGGTATTTCACTGAGGAGAGCAAAAAATTCGAAGTCTAGCTCTGCACAATCATTGCGAAACTTTGCTCATTCGGGCGTAGTAGGTAACACCGCATTGAAAAACGAGAGAAAATAGGCGAAAATTTACAGCTCTTTCGAAGTATGTATAAAAAGATGATTTTCTCTCAAAATCTGGAGTTTTTCGGAAAGCAGAGGGCTCCAAGGTGTTCAATTATTGTTTCCCATCAGCCATATTTTCAATTTTCAAAAAAAAAGTGGTGCATTCTTCTCATAGGGTTGACCTGGAGCGATTTGGGTTTGAATGGTAGTCTATATGAGGAGAAAAATCGCAAAAATTGACGTTTTTGAGCACTCATTGTATGGCACCTGACGACGCCAAATAATTGAATAAACGATGATTATTGCAGTGGTTTTGTAGCAAATTTTATGCGCTTTAAGACTATGAAAACGGATTTGACATTGAATTTCTGGATCTGAATATATAAGGGAAAAACTGAGGAAAAGTCGATTTTTTTGGGCAATTTTTGAGGGTAATTTTTCGGAATATGCGTAATTATTCCAAAGAAAAAAATATAGTAAAATGAATCTGATTACACGGATTTGTAGCAAATTTAATGTTCTTTCAGATGCATTAATTAGATTTTTTTGTTCGATTGGTTTTTGTACCGAAAAATTGGAAAAATCGATCAAAGGTATGCAGAATTGGCGAAAATTCAAAAATGGCGGGTTTTTAGCCCTCCCGCCCAAGATGTGGGGTTCTGACGGCGATTTTCCTTCGTTTTAACAACCATGGGATCGAGAAAAATGGGTTTTTGTCAGGGGGACAGACAGGCTGTTGCACAGTGTTATTAGGTGTTCGAGAACACTTTCGCATTCGACCTCCTACATGGGTTTAAATGGACACGATACAACGTTGCCAAAATACACGCTACGCCACGGATACATTTGTTTGGTGAGATTTAAGGTCTCATACCCTTTGAGAAAGCGACCTGAAACCAATTTAAACTCCAACCGGTATTACGTAACCAACCATCGTCGTCCGATCGAACATTAAAGTGTGTCCATTTAAATCCTTAAAAAAGATCGAACTGTCTGGTGTTCGATAAGTACATTCGACCTTTTACACGGGTTTAAATGGACACAATACAACGTTGCCAAAATGCACGCTACGCCACTGATGCATTCGTTTATTGAGATTAAGGTCTCATCCTTTGAGAGAGCGACCTGAAACCGATTCAAACTCCAACCGGTATTACGTAACCATCGTCGTTCGGTTGAAAGTATGGACTCGGTGAGATAAATCTATCATCGGAGTGCTCATGGACCTCGAGCTCGTGTTTATGGACGCACGACACAAAACACGTATCCGATGCAAATGCACAAGGAGGGTGTATTTAATTTAAATTTCGGGTGTGCTCTGTTTTGAATACCGTGCCAAGATGCTAAGTTTGGAGCTTATAGTCCCGAAACGTGTTTGTCCGAAGGATTATATGATAAACTTCTCTTCACCTTCCGCTAGCCGAGCCGCCACCCGTACCACAGTAGGCCGAAATCATTATTCCGATGGCCAAAACTCGAGAGATTTAATGCGTAGAAAATTACTGCTAAAAGCTTTAAGAAGTTTTTACACTCTTGAGCCAAATCCAATTATAATTCTGATGAGCTTAAAAATACGAACGATTTTAATCCGAAATTAATCCCGATGATATTTTAATCGACGAGTTATTGTGATTTCAATTCGATAATTTTGTTTAAAAAATATTCAGTTTTGCCCAATGTATGCAAATACACCAATCTGGTGGCCAAATATCAGCAAGCTCAAATATCACTTGACATTGTTGTTTAGAAGCTTTTAAAAATTATCTGTTTAATCTAATAGTTTTTATATGCATTAACTATAAGTTTAGTTTATTCAAAGTTTACTAAATAACATATTCCAATCAAAAAATTAATACAACTTTATGGTACGAATCTAGTTAGTATTTAAGTATCCAGTTAGTATGAAGTAATTCAAACATTTATCTGCAATTATTATGTCCCTTCGCAGATACCATAAACACAGGTGAAAAAAAAAAAAATATGTGTATTGTGTAACTAGGACTAATTTCTGACGCTTATTTAGACAGACACGAATTGACACCAGGTGGGTTTAAATTGTTACTTATTTCTGCAAGCTATTAAAAACTAATTACCGAGTTATTTTAATTTGCTGATTAGTGGCCACCGAATTGGTCATTATTGCCCACGGTGCGTTCAAATTGCTCTGTCAAATGGCGTACTCCACCATTAATTACTTGGAGTGGCGTGGAGGAAATCAAATTCAAAAAAAGGGTTCGTATATACAGCGCTCGCGAAGATGAGGATCATTACAAATTGAAATTAGGGTGGAAAAATATATACGCAGGGGGGTTTCAGACCACCCGTCCACTATCTTTATAGCGAAAACGGCGCAAGATAATGAAATTCTGACGAAACTTGTTCAATGTATATTGACCCCTAAGAATCCAGGGAAAATATTGCCGACCCCAAAAAACAGCTACTAAGGACCTAATTGGGCCCCAAAAAAGGGCTAAATTGCTGTTCCTCGATGTTTTCCAATGGGCCGGGTGTTTTTTTTTTTTATTTCAGAAATGGATTGTACACCTAAAAAAAGGCATTTTTTTTTAGTGGAATTTTTTTCAAAAAATGGCCCTTTCTCAAGTTAGGGGCCATTCAAAAAAAAAATTAGGGGCCATTTTGAATCGCTCGCTGTGACCTTAAAAACAGTCGGATTTCAAAAGCTAAATATACTCTTAATTAACAGATCAAGGGCTTTCTTTTGATGTATCACAACCTTATTCAACCTTACAGCGGGATTTTGTATGTGGTCGTGATTGTTTTCTACGATCTCCACAATGTATCCTCCAATACGAGAAAAATACTTCAAATCTTTGAATGGCTGTAACTCTCGTTGCAATTATCGAATTTAGACCCGGTTTGGACTATTTTCTTTGTCTTTTCAAGGGTTTTCGAATGATTTTCAATTTTACTCAAAGGGTCAAACCGCATCTTCTCCACTCGAATGTTTCTACCTCCCCAACGAGCTAGATTCTAGTTCGTTGCTCCCGCCTTGCATTTGTTACTTTTCGGAGTGGAAAAAATTATGTTGGCAGCCTTTATACCCCCACCATACCATACACCATACTCTTTACCCCCAAGTTTCCCATATTTGTGACTAATAAGTTACAATGACTTACAACGATACGGCACCAATTTTAAATTTAAAAACACAATAATGTGGTTTGTGAATTATTAGTCACACGGTGTAGTCGAGGGTTAAGTCCGATTCTGAGAGTGAATTTCGTGATTTTTTAGTGTACTCATCGTCATTTTTACAGGTTTTTATGCAAGAATACACTCATCAATCCCCTATAGCAAAAGTTTGCAAGAGCCCCATTGAAAAATACCATTAAATATACGTAAACGCTATAAAGTATCCCTTGCCCTGCCAGTCTACGTCGAATAAGGATACTGCAGAGGATGCAAATAACATCTAATCTGTTAAAAGATATCATTGTTATTTTTACCAAATAGTTTTTTGCCACTTTTGACGCTTTCCCCCCCCCCCCCCCATCATTAAAAGTGGTTGTTTAGATATATTTTATACAACTAAGAAAAAGTTTTAAAAGACATCTCGTCTGTAAATGTGTGGAATTATCATCTTGTAAAAAAATTCAAAAAAAAAAAAAAAAAAAAAAAAAAAAAAAAAAAATTAAATAATTTAAATAAATTAAATATTTGCATAACGGCAGCTCTGCATGCGCATTGAGTTTGACGCACAGACGACAGACGTGTGCTGATAAATGCGTCGACTGCAGCGCGTATATTTAAACACTGAGAACATGCCAGGCGCCAACTAATTTTGAAACGACCGCTCAACGGAGTATAGTCGCAGGAAGGAAATAGTGTGACTGCGACGATGATGAATGAAACTGCGAAAATCGGTTCCCCTCCCCCCTTTCTCTCTAATCTCCTCTCCTCTCTCATCCCCTCTCGTCGGTTTTTAAGTCTTGGCTCTTTTGTTTTCTGGCACGAACATTTTTTTGCTCCTCTAATATTTCGCTCGGCTCGGCTGTGGGATTTTTTTTTTTTTTTTTTTTTTGAGACTCCCTCTTTCGTGAAATCCAGCTCATATACGAACTATACTCATACACGAGTGGTCTCGCACAACGGAAAAACACCGCGGCAACGGCAATTTTTCCTCAACAAGACGAGGAAAGGGATCCTAGATCAAGTACGCCCCCGCCCCCTCCACCTCCCCCTCCCAACCCTTCCTTCCAATGATCATTTGCTTCGCCCTCACTCCCTCGGCCACACAATTGAGTGGAAGGGAACTACTTTGTTTTTAATCGAGTCAGAAGTTTTCCGCACGGAGACAAATGAGCTTATGTCCAATTGTACTCGTGTCTTTGCACTCGAACGGAAAGCGTTGTCAGGTTTCGGAGGGGGGGGGGCGTTTTTCATTCACCGGAGAGCTTCTTCGCTTGAAAAAAAAGATTATGAAATACATTTTCTCGTGGCACTTACAATTAGATGTACTGCAACACTGAGCCATAGAATATGTTCTTTGGGCCACCGCGCACCGGTGCGATCCTCCGACGATGAACTCGAAAACGTTGAACTTTCAACTTTTATAGGCGGATCTAAAAAGTTGCCCTTTCTGTCTGCTCCTAACCAAGTCTCCAGTTCTACTGGACAGGGACAAGAGCTGAAGTCACGGGATGTTCGCTCCCTAATTCGGTTATCTGTGTATCCCAACGGTCCATGAGAGATTAATAAAAGATTACTGGATTCGTTTCGGGTTTAATTATTCAGTCGTTCCACGATCACGCCTCGCATGTGGCGTAAATTGATGACAAATGATATTTGATTGAAAAAAAATCTTATTTTTTTATTTTTTTTTAAGTAAAAGACCTAAAAACTCCTAAGAAAATACTGATATTATTGTTGTTTTATAGAAGTTCAAATAGCTGTGTATATCAACTATTTTTGACTAGATTTTGAGGTTTATAGGAACCTATAAAGTTGAATTCGAAAATTGATTAAAGAGCTCTTTTTAGTTTTATAGAATAATAATGTTATTTTCATTAAAAATGCATTCTTACTCTTTTAAAAATGCAAAATAAAATTTCTGTTTTAAGTTTTAAAAAATTTGAAGACTTCTTTAAAAATGATTCATAAATGGTTACCTCTTTTATGGAAGAAAAACGACCATAAAGTCTTGTATTTTCGGGAAGATTTCGAGGTACTGGAGAGATTTTAAAGAGCAATTTTTAACGGAAAAAATTAGCTTTTTTATACAATTTTAAACTTCTATAAATGCTACCTGGGATGGGGAAAAAGTAATACAGCCGATTATGTATTAATATGTGTATAATATTACTTACTTATTAGTGAGCTATTGGCCTTTGAATCTATAACCCATCATTATCAGTGACGAATTATACTCACAAGTTTATTTGATAATATTTGGGAAAAAATTTAAAACCAAGCCTAATATGGGCCAAAAATATTTTTAACTCGTCGTTATAGTCGCACGGGGTACAGATCACCCCCAAGCCTCCGAAAAATGCAATTTTCACTAACTATGAGCGCTCTAGTTGAATCACGTTTTGTGTCGATTTGCCAGAATTCTTAGAGGGAAACGCCGGGCAAGTGCTGGTCGCTTTGTCGAATGCCTTCGTGGGCTATCTTAGCCCTTTAAGGACCAGAGGTTAGTTCAGGATAACACCACTCCTCCCGGTGGCGGCTCGTGCACTTTGGCAACCATGCTTCTTTGCCATTTAACCTATGCAAAAGTATCGATATCGTGGGGGTGCAATTGCACCTCCTTAAGATCGATTGTTTTACATAGGTCAAAATAGAGAGAAGCCGTTGTTGCCAAACTGCACGAGCCGTCACTGACTCCTCCGTTTCTACAGTGAAGGTAGTTAACTGTTCGTACTCGGGGGAGTTGGAATTGCCTGTACGAAGAATGGAAAGCGTCAGAAGAGACCTTATCTACTGTAGTTTTTTCGTCTATTTGCGTTTATCCGAAATGAAGACGAAATCAATGTGAAATAGACTAGAGGAGAAAAACGATTATACTAGAGCTTGGCTTGGCCCATAAGGGGTTGAGTGCTCGTGATGCATGCATGTTGATTTGCCCGTTCGACCACCATCTTACGAATTCTATAAATCGTCTTTCGTTGGTTTATGAGTATAGATTTTGAGACTTTTTGCTGCTCTCAATCAGTGGCGTAGCGTGCAATTTGGCAACGTGGTATTGTGTCCATTTAAAGCCATGTAAAAGATCGAATGCGAAGGTGTTCACCGAACATCCAATAGTTCGATCTTTTGAATGGATTTCAATGGACACATTACATTGTTGCCAAAGTGCACGCTACGCTACTGCTCTCAATGTGATTTTCACGCGATTTTACACCAGAGTCAACCGTCCATAGCGCTGTGGCAAATGTATGCAACAGACCCATTTCTTCAACTTATAAAACTTTCGGTTAAAAAAAAAAAAAAAAAAAAAAAAAACCCAAACATTTTCTCTCCCATTGGTGACGTCACTTGGAGAAAGAAGCGATTCTATTACTGATAAACCTTTCTATGAATGTCTCCCGTTACAAGTAGCACGGTTTACTATTCCTGGAATCAAATGTTGTCTTGTGGGTTCAGAGGTACATATCACACTGAAACAATATGTATACTGTACACGGACAAGAAATTACGGGATATCTCTCCATACATGCTTTAACGAACGGTCAGTGAGTAATTAGGTCAAACACTACTACGACGGTCAGAACATCTCTAGTGTCTACATCCCTCTCCTTACTCCTCGTCCATGCAGCCGGAACAATAAGCAAATTAGATAGCAACTTCACGCTAATAATACGTACCGTTGGCCGTTGTACCCTAGAATATTATGAATAAAAAATCATACATTTAACGTTTTAATTGTTTTATTGAACTTCGCGATTTTTTTTTTTTTAAATGTTTAAACGGTAACACCTTTTTGCCTTTATCTATACTCATAGGAGGACCGTGACCAAAAAAAGTGGGAGGGCTAAAAAATGATGACCTTTTTTTTTCTCCTTTAGAGCATGAGTATCATGCTCTATCACAATCGTACAGTATATGCTATACTTTGAATACCACTTGCAAATCAATGTTGTTATTGCAAGCATCTACAATGTATCATATTCAAAACTGAAAATACTCCACATATTGAATGAATTAATATACAATTCAGTTTATAACATGCATTGTTGCGATAAAAGTGATGGTGTTTAATGAATGTAAACTGTAAACATGGGCGCACCCAGGATTTCTGTATGGGGGGGGGGGCCAAGTTGTCATTTCATATGGGGGGTCCGGGGGTCCTCCCCCGGAAAATTTTGAACATTTAGCTCTTCTTAGACGCAAAATTAGGCCACTCAGAAACTATATTGAATTAACTCTCGAGAAAAATGAGATTTTCCGAGACTATGCTGATGTTACGGAAATATCTTCATCGCATGCTGATAGAAAGACGGAGTCTTCAGGAAATCTAGATTTCAGAAGAAGATCGAGCGAAATTAACAATTAAGGACATTGCTGTCGGAAAAGATGTGTTCCTCCAAGGAAAAACATGTTTCATGACATTGATACTTTGTTTGAACTCATTTCCTTTCCCATCTTTTCTTTTTCTCTCCTCCTCTTTTCCTCTTCTCTCTTTCTCTTTTCCTCATTTTTTCCTTTCCTTTCCCCCTTTTCTTTCTTCTTATAGGGGGCCTGCCCCCCCCCCCCCCCCCCCCCTGGGTGCGCCCATGACTGTAAAGAAGCACGGTAAGTAGTGGCGACTCGTGCAATGAGGCAACAACGAATTCTCTCCATTTAAACCTATGTAAAACAATCGATCTGTAGGAGGTGCAACTGCGCCACCAGATATCGATACTTTTGCATGGGTATAAATGGGAAATAAGCATGGTTTCCAAATTGTGCGAGCCGCTTCTGGCGGTAAGTATTGAAAACCGTGATGAGTGACGCCGATGGATCTAATTAAGTTTCTGTATAGGTTAATATGTTAACGGGGACGTGTATAATGGAACTAGATGGAACATGATGGGAAACGTTGAACATAACAAGTCAACCACTGGAAAAGTCCAATTGGTCCTCCGATCAAGGGCTCTTTTGACCAACCTAGAGTAAACGCCGGTAAACTGTTCCATTCGAGCAGAGACAATTTCCAGAATATTTCGCGAATAACGAAAATGACCTTCTACAAAGTACCATTCGTATTGATCTATCATTGCATCGCCATAACTGTTTTTTTATAAACGCCTCGGTTATTACAAACAAACAAAAATGTTTCGCTATGTGCGCTGTAGATTTGATTTTTCAATAAATTCAAGTTTGTCAAAATTTTAACCTCCATCAAACACAAATCCAATCATCAGTTATCAAGCATGATATCGCTGGCTCCAAATATATAGCAATCTCGTTACATATTCATCGCACTGACAAAACAAGTTTTAGATTGCTTTAACCCGCCTAGTCTGCCTGAAATGGGCCTCCGAGGCCCACCGCGTGACATTTTATCGCGCCATTTCTCCGGAAATGCTCCAAGAGACTTGATCTTCACAAATAGCTCTACAAAACTCTTCAGGAGCATGCTCCCAAAATTTCGTGAAAAAAAACAAAAACTATGGCCGTATTAATTATTTATTCATCGCTACCCCTAGAATGCCTGACATGGGCCTCGGAGGCCCAGGCAGTATAATGTTGGTTGTCATGAAACTGCAAATTGGCAATAATGGATGTTATTCATGAAACTACAGTTGGCAGTATTGCCTGTTTAGACTCGGTATATTTTTAGGTTACATCCTTACATAATATAAATAAACAATAATACCACAGAATTCACAGCGATACATGTTTATTTACTCCGTTTCTTTGTAGTATTCTATTCTGTGATAAATACCATACGGTCAGGCAGACTAGGGTTAAATTCGAACTCAAGCAAAATCTATAACGTTTCTCTCGATCTTCATAGGACCTACAGAACTTTGATGGATACATGGGGGGGGGGGGGAGGTGTCGAGCGGGACGACCCCCCCCCCCTCCCCCCCCCACCGTTTGGTCAAATAGTGGTGAGAGAGGAGAAGAAATGGGGGAAAGAAAGAGAGTAAAGAGAAAAGCGAGGTTACCTGGGGGCTAAAATCCCCCCTCCTTTTGTCTTTTTGCGAGGACTGAGTCCGCCCATGCTACAAAAATTACCGAGTGAACATTTTTATGTCCGAGGGAAATCCCGAAACTTCTATTGAGGAATAACTTTAAAACTTCATCCAAAGTTCTTTTTTCCGTGTGCCAGTCCTATAAGATTGAATAAGGTTGCAAATTAACTACCCAATTTAACTCTCTTAAAGACCCAATAATTAACTCGTGACCCGGTTTGTTGACGAAACTCATTTTACACTGGACACAATGTTTACCACTTTTTGACCAGGTAGAAAAATCAGTCGAGAAACTCGTTGCTATACGTTTTCATCGCAAATGGATGATATAAACCTCATGGTCTCATAATCTCCCTCCAGGCTGAATTTTAGACTTTCACGCACGACCCTAATGGGAGTGCATATTGGTTTCGGTCTGGTTTTTGTTTAGCGCTGTTGTACAATGTACTCTGCATTTTGAGCATTGAAATTCATGCGAATCCTCTGTTTTCAGCTGATGTTTTAGAACTATTGACACCACTGCGTTTCTCAGCTATTTCGTAGCCAATCGAATTCCTCTATTGGTCCGGCGGACTGGTATTTCGTCGAAAGTATTACCCTTTTATACTGATTTTCAAGCGCGTTTTTAGAGTCGGTTTTGATGTTTTTCACAAATTTGAGCATTTCTATTTGAAGTTTTGTACTTTTAATTCCTGCTTATTTTTTGGAACATCAGTTTTGGATTTGAAAATTTCAATCGTTTTTACGCATACCAGTCTTTTTGGGAAAAACCCCGTAACTTTTGCAGAAGTGCGAATTAAGAGTTGAAACTTTCAGGGATCTTATTTCTCATAGTAAGACGCCTATCAGGTGAACGGTATTGTTATAAGTCGCTTTTAAAGAGGAGAGGGGAGGGCTAATTTCCATTTGGTCGAGTTTCACTTGGCAACACCGTCCAAATGACTTAAAATTTGGTATCCGAGGGTATTTCTTTAACGCTAAATTCAAATTTTGCATCAGTCCTTCAAAATTCTAAAATCTTTTTTTCATAACCCTGGCAACCTTTTGTCAACAACTTCGATAAACAAGTAGGTTAATCAACAGGTAAGTACTTGTTTCAAATCATCTGATGGATTTCACAAGAAGATTTATTTTAAGCTCTCTCTATAGAAGACAAGAATACAAAAGCTGTGCTGGAATACTACTGTTCATTAAATATGAACCTTTGGACATTTTTCTGGACATGGACTTTTTATTTGAGGACATTGTAGTTCATTGGGCATTAGATTGTTTAGATGAAATGACATTGGACGAAAATATAACTGGACGAATAAAATGTTGGACGAAAAAGTTTTGAACATAAAAGGCTGTGGACATATCGTCTGAGAACCCTTATGGGGACCGCACCTCCACTTTGAGCGTCCGAGATAGCCTTATGATTTGAAAAATGCATTCAAAAACCGTCAGAAAAATTCAGAGAGAGAACGTTTGACTGTTGTAGATTCCCTTGGCGGCTATAATACCTATAGTAGTACCTAGAGTGGCTGAATAATAGCGCAATATTATATCGTTTCTATAATATGATCACACCAATTTCTCAATCTCGTCATAAAAGCTTGATGGTCGTCAAAATCTCCTCGCTCAATTTTCTTTCCTCGTGTTTGCAAGAGGGAAACATCTCCAAGGTTATACTCATATACACGCGCGGTCATTTTTGATGCATTTTTTCTTTCTCCTTTTGAGGGTTGATACCTCATCTGCTCAGCTCAAGGAGTCATTAAATTCGGAAAAGGGCAACAGAAACTGGCAAGAAACTGGCAAGGATAAAGAGGGTCGTAATTTCAAAGCCATTCTCTATCATTGCCACTCCTATCGCGCTTACACAGTTTCCGCGTCTCAAAGCTACCAATTTTACGAGCTGGGTAACGAGGCAAAGTGTGTGGCGCGCTTTAAAGCTAGCGTTGCCAATTTTAGGAAATTTAATTTGAGATACGATCGATTTAAGAGGAAATCAGTTGAATTTCCGAATGGAAATCGCAGAGGCGCGTCGAGACACAGTGAGAAGAATCGCGCCATTTTCTGAACAGACGATAGATTTTTTTTATTTATTTATTTTGTTGTTGTTGTATATATATTTGGAACTACAAGGTGGAACTGGGGCATGAGTCCATGGGCGCCCGCATGGGGGGCAAGAGGAGGCACTTGCCCCCCCCCCCCTGAAATTCAAAAAAGTCAAAATTTCACGGTAGAAAATGAAAGGAAAACTGGAAATGCAATGTTAATCAAAGGAGTAATAATTAACAAACTTCATTATTTGTTTATTTTGTAATTTTCACTCTTTTTTGAAAGGAATAGTGGAATTAAAACATTTTCCTTGATATCATTTTCGTCTGCTGTCCCTTTATTCAGTATATCAAGAACGTCAAAATTATTACTATTATTTAGTTACATCTACCATGGCTTAATAATTGTACACCATTTGGATGGAAAAAAAAAGTTTTCCTCATCCCCGCCGGGGGGGGGGGGGGGGATCTTCTTGATCTTCTATCGAGGTTCAACAATTTTGCCCCCCCCCTTGGAAATTTTTCTGCGGTCGCCCATGGGCACGACACCTCCCCATCCCGAAGAAAAAGTTCATGACACGAAATCTTCAAATTTGAATTAATTCATATTTTTTTATAATGCATTATTTAAATTTAAGATGATATATAGATTTTATATATAACGTGGTTTTTTTCTTAACCTTTTGAATACCAAATTAATAAGTCAAAATCACCGCGCACTGATACAAATCAAGCTAGTAGACACATATTTTGAATCAGTGAAAATGTTTCCCCATTTCCCCATTGAGAAATTGTGAAAAATCGAAAAATTTGGGAAAAATCTCTCGCTTTTGCCTGAGTTGTCAATTGAAGGTGGTCAACATAGCATTCTTGTGAAATATCCAACATTTCACCGTAATTTTGTTTCCATTATATAATGACAGAAAATAATGAAAAACAGATAAAACTTGAACGATTATGAACAAATTTGGATAAATAGGGTTAAGTTATGATGGGTCTGCTACAATTTTCTGCTGCAAATAAACAAGGAAGTGCCATTATTTTATCAAATTATGGTATAAGAATGATTGGTCATTAAATAAAAAGTTACAAAACTCGATGGTAGCAACTTTGCGGAACTGAAAAAAAGCCTTTTAATTACCGTAATGGCTGCCTGGCACACGTTAAAATGGAATAATAAGCAGAATGATAAAGTCCAGAGACATTTTGATGAGGAATGATGACTGTATGATGCTGAATATATGATGGATGAATAAAAAAAGGAATGGAGCTGTGCTGGAGAAAGTAAGAGAGAGAGAAAAAAAAAAAAACATTTTGAGGAAACAACTCTATTACGAAAGAGGGCGAGGAAGATGCAAGTCAGGAATCATAGGTGGAGACACTCAAGAATGATCAAACTTGCAATTGAGAGAAGAATAGAAGGTAAAAACTGCAGGGGGAGGGGGAAGGCTGGAATTCAGTGCAGAGTTGGAGACTCGAGGTAATGCAAGGATGCAAGGGTGACTTCAACTGACAATCTTATTTTGCGATGCTTTCATTGGATTTACGTATAAACGAGCGTTTTATCGAAGTTTTTACGTGAGTTCTTTGGAATTATAGGCGCCGTGCTGTTTTTTTTTTTTTTTTTTTTTTTTTTTGGCGTAAACTAAACATAGCTGCTGCAAAGTTCGCAAACGACTCCTTGAACCCTCAGGAAATACGCTAGTTGGAGAGAAGGAGGTAAGAGAGTGGTATACCTTCTCTACGTGTTTGGGAAAAATATACGGTTTACGTGTACATTTCCTGTAAAGTGAAATAGAAACATTCTCACTTACTGAGGACAATTAAATGAGCTCATTATATCTCTATAGAACATTCAACCTCGTATGGCCCAACCCTGATTCCCCCCCCCCCAACGGAATGCTTTCTGCTGGCGTTCATAATCCTATGACCCCTATGCCTCTTCGAATTACTGAAAAAAAATGGATCAAATTAAAGTCCCGGGTATTAAGAAAATGTGCAACAACAAAAAATATGCTAAATTTACATCCTACAACGTAGAAAGGACCGTCTGGACAGTTATGTCTACGTCTCAAGATGTAAATTTAGCATCTCACTGGTTGTCGCACATTGGGGGGGGGGGGGGGGGGTGTAAAAATACCTTTTTATTTTTCAGTATGAATGATTTAACGGGCCATTTGAAAAAGTTAGTCAGCACGATCGTGCAACCATTCACAGAAGCGACGCGTGGTCCTTAAGCCGGGACCACACGTGCGAACACATTAACGAGACGTACCAACACGTTCGCGGAACTCGGGCGTCAGGGTAGGCCGGTGAGGGGTGAAAGAAGGGTGGAGGGGAGAGGAAGATTAGTCTCGACGCTCCGCGACACGAGGCTCGCGACCGCAACACTGTGTCTAACGTGTGTCTCGCGAGAGTATTTTCTTCGTGATTTTTCACGTGTCACCCATCACATGCTTTCGCTCTCTCTCCCTCTCTCTCTCTCTCACTCTCTCTCTCTCTCTCCTCTCTCTCTCTCTCTCTATCTCTCTCTCTCTTTCTCTTTCTCTTTCTCTCGCTCTGTCTTTCACTCCCTCTCCCTCTCACACAAACTCACTTTCTCACTCTCTTTCCCACTCTTTCTCCCACTCGACTCTGTATGTCTCCCTCTCTCTCTCTCTCTCTCTCTCTCTCTCTCACTCTCTCTCACTCTCTCTCTCTCACTCTCCCTTTCTCTCTTTTCCTCCCACCCTCTCTCTCTTTCTCTTTCTCTCGCTCTCTCTCCCACTCCCTCATCCTCTCTCTCTCACACACACTCACTTTCTCACTCTCTTTCCCACTCTTTCTCCCACTCGACTCTCTCTCTCTCTCTCTCTCTCTCTCTGTCTCTCTCTCTCTCTTTCTCCCTCTCTCTCTCCCTCTCTCTCTCTCTCATCTCTCTCCCTACTTGGCATACACATATGCACACACATACCAAACACACCACACACTCTCAATCACACATAAAAACGCATTTAAAAACACCTCTATAACACATCAACCTGCGGACAGCGCATCAAAAACATCCTCCGTCGATTCAAACGACCAAACATCGACGAGACGACAACAACGACACCGACCGACCACCAGTAGCGCCTTTCACAGCGAGCGCCGCGCCGCCTCTCATAATACCACACGCTCATCCTCCGTCCGCACGGGGTCTGCCCTCGCCTCTCCACCCAAACGGAATCTGTTGCGGCGGGTGGTGGGCGTCCAAGAGTATTACACCGAAAGCTTTATTGAAGAGGAAAGCGATGAAGCCGCCGAATTGTGAGTCTCCATAGAGCGCTTTATTAGATTTCTCATCGTGCATGCGATGGATGCGAGGAAGAAGGACGCTTGGAAACGCATTATGAAGCGCTTAAGACGACTCAAAATACGCGGAACGATAGAGAGGGAGGAGGAGGGTGTAAGCAGCGCAGAGGAGTAATGAATAATATGTAAATGGGTAAAGCAGAGCCTCCCCTCTTCTCACTCCCCACCCTCCGGGGCATAGAGATGTTTTGAGTATCTAAGGGGAACGTTTGCATCGGTCCGTCCGCGTTCGCGTTCGCGGGGTGCCTCAGGGAGAAGGCGGTTCCTGAGTATTTACACGTAACCATTTTAATTCTCCTGACGTGATGTTACGCGCGGCGCTAGAGAAACGTGGGTCGCGCGCGCGGACGTCATTCGCAGCCGCCCGCCCGCGCGAGCGCGCGCGTCGAGGTTTCGCGTGCTTGTATGTAAAAATGACTGTTGAATGCCGGAAGGAAAAACGCTCGGCGCGCGCTCTCGACTCCAGACGCGGATTATGGGAGACCGTCTTGGGATTTCGTTTTGCGAGAGGATTCCGTGTTCGTTCGTTCAACTCGAAGATTTGAACGACTCTCAGAAGCGAAGAACGTCCGAAGTCCAAAATTTGGTCGACAGATAGATGGACGGATGGTGCATGTCCCTACATCATTCCGGCGTTTTTGGCAACAGGTGATCGCGTTTCCCTGGTAAAAGTGCTCCATAAATTTCTATGACCAAAAGTCTGTGGGCATTATTTCCGTGCTGGCAGTTATTATCTGTCCAAAAAGTTTCATTGACTTCCGCCTGCGGGACTCCATAAGATTTTCTATGGAATTTTATGGAAAAATTATAACTACCCATGGAAATAGTATAGTAAAAATTAAAGCTAGAAGCAATAATAAAATAGCCGTGATACCTTTATCCGTAATTTATTGTGAAATAGTGCGAGCGCTTTCAGCCATACAAGAGGCCATCATCAGGCAGCAACACAAACAAAATAAAGCGGCGTAAAGCGCAAATTAAAATTTACAAACAAACAAATACAGAAGCAAAACTCCACAAAGTATGCTGGAAAATCAAGAAACTACCAAACTCAAACATAATGAATAAAACATTTAAAGAATATAACATAAGACTAATTAAACAGTCCATAAACAGAAAACTATTCTTCGAGAAAACTATTCTGTTTATGGACTGTTTAATTAGTCTTATGTTATATTCTTTAAATGTTTTATTCATTATGTTTGAGTTTGGTAGTTTCTTGATTTTCCAGCATACTTTGTGGAGTTTTGCTTCTGTATTTGTTTGTTTGTAAATTTTAATTTGCGCTTTACGCCGCTTTATTTTGTTTGTGTTGCTGCCTGATGATGGCCTCTTGCACGGAAAAAAAAGATTAGTGAAATTAACCATACGATAGCTGATTTTGGCACCTGCTAGATGTTATGGTAAACTTGACCAGAAGTATGGTACATGTACCGATAC
Source organism: Trialeurodes vaporariorum (assembly GCA_011764245.1). Classification (NCBI taxonomy): domain Eukaryota; kingdom Metazoa; phylum Arthropoda; class Insecta; order Hemiptera; family Aleyrodidae; genus Trialeurodes; species Trialeurodes vaporariorum. The sequence continues at coordinate 10,270,983 of VMOF01000035.1, read as the reverse complement.
TTTGAGTAAATTCGACATGCAATCAGGTAACATCACCTAGTACCTAGTCAAAACATAGTATACTTTTGGTTAGCATTGCCATAACATCTAGCAGGTGCCAAAATCAGCTATCGTATGGTTAATTTCACCGTAGTTTTTTTTCCGTGTGTATGGCTGAAAGTGCTCGCACTATTTCACAATAAATTATGGATAAAGGTATCACGGCTATTTTATTATTGCTTCTAGCTTTAATTTTTACTATATTTTTAGATACCTCTACAAGAATGTTTGATCATGGAAATAGTGTGTACAAGATTTTGGTCATGGAAATGGGACTCTTACAAACTTTTGCTGTGAGCAAATGAATAGTCCAATCTGATTTAAAAACCAGCGAAAATCACAAAAATCTCACTTAGAAAGTCTAAAGTTCAGTAATAAACGCACATAACTGCTGTAACGGCAAGTTCGTGATTCCGGTTCAAACGCAGGTATGATGCCTATATTATGCCTTATTCCTGCCTATTGGTTCACTTTCTCTTCGGAAACACAGAGGTATGCCTCAATTTAGATAGGAATCTCCCATGATACCTGTGTGTCTCCACCATTAAGCGCAATTTTGAGAGTTAATTTTATGATTTTTAGTGAGCTCATCGTCATTTCTACAGGTTTTTATGCAGAAATCAACTCTTCAATCTCCTGTAGCAAAAGTTTGCCAGAGCCCTATTCTGAAAGTTTAAGGAGTTTTGGATACCTGCGTCTTTTCACCACTAAGCCCGATTCTGAGAGTAAATTTCGTGATATGTTAGTGTACTTATCGTAACTTTTACAGGTTTTTATGCAAAAAGATGTGCAAGAATCAACTCTTCAATCCCCTATAGCAAAAGTTTGCGCCCCATTCCAAGCCCTTTCAATTAACTATATGCTCTATTATGATTTGAAATAATATCGTGCTCAAAATAACAAACGACTCTACACTTGGTTGAGGTAGGCACCCACCAAGTCTTTGTGCCTCAACGATAGATTAGAGAGATTGAGTTTGCAGAAGAATAAAGAAACTGAGAGAAATAGGATTTATTATTCTAATGAAGAGCCATGTTTTGCCGAAAAAGAGGTCAACAGCAACTATATGTACTCATATAAACTCAGATGAAATCTGTAATTTCAAAGAGTGAGTACCTCCGCCACCTCCGGCTCTCTCGATTAACATAGGACAAAGAGACGTGTACGCCGTACGGCACGTTGCATATCCTCTAGGAGCGGGATCACTCGGAGGTGATGGACCAACACTGAGCCGAGTGTGAGAAACTGTCGGCGGGAGGGGAATAAGGAGGTAGCAGAGTGGGCGCAAAGAGGTGAGGGAGTGCGGAAACGTTGTTGCCAAATGGGGCTATTGCACACTTTTGCTATAAGCGATTTAATAGTCGATTATGGCGTAAAAACCTCTGAAAATAACGATGGAGGCACTAAAACCTTCCAAAATCCACTCCTAAACTCAATAAACACAGTTATTTGCGCGAGCGTAATGGTGGCCGAAGACACTAACAATGGGAGATTCCAATCTTAATTTCGTCACTCTTTCTATGTTGACAAGGATGATTCACAGAGTAATTAGTCATCAGAGTGATGATGCACATCCGATGAATGGTGCCACAACACCTAGTGACACCCGGTATCAAATGAAAGTCGTCTCTTATTGGTCACTTCTTTATGGAGTCTCAGAATTGTTAGATGGGAATCTCCAATTGTTAGTGCCTTCGGCCACCATTACGCTCGCGCAAATAACTGCGTTTATTGAGTTTAGGAGTGGATTTGGGAAGCTTTTAGTGCCGCCATCGTTATTTTTCGAGGTTTTTACGCCTTAATCGACTATTAAATCGCTTATAGCAAAAGTGTGCAATAGCCCCATTAATGGCTTTAGTCCGGTATATTTCTCATAATATCAATGTAAAATAAGCGGGGTTTGTTATGAAATCTTGCAACACTGTGCAGGAAGCAGTGGCGTGACGATTTGCAATGTGCACTCCTCGAATGTGTGCTGGTGCGTGCATATCGCAGTCATGCGTTCGTTGTTTAATCCGTTCCAATCTCAGCAAATATGACATCCGACTTACGCTATAGCTCTCGTTGTGACGGTTTTTGTTTAGCGACGGGGATGTGCTCAGTTGCCACATGAATAATGACGTAAGAGGGATCTTTGGAGCGTAGGTTTAGTATTTCCAAGAAAAATTGAGTCATCAATGAATGCACTGACTCATTATTATAATTCAATCGAGACAACGATATATAGGTTCATTGACAAGTGGAGGCATCTGCAATTTATGCAACTCAATTTGAGGTAGGCTTTTTTAAAACTGCAAAGTTCGAGGAGTTCCGCTACTTGAAATGTTCTTTATAGGTTGGAGAAACATCCGCGTGGATGTGGGGGTCACCCGGACCTTCTTGCTCTTTTGCGGCATCGCAAATGTAAATTTAAATAGGAAAACAGACTTACTAGTAGACCTGTCATTTTGGTTGGATTTTAACTGCTGACAAAGCTCAGGGCTCTCAAAACGTCCCCTCTGCTCTTCCGGGGCACCGCCAATGTAATTTTAAATGGGAAAACAGACTTACGAGCAGACCTGTCTTTTTGGTGGGTTTTTGATCGCTGACAAGGCGCAGGGCTCTCGGAACGTCCCCTCTGCTCTTCCGGGGCACCGCCAATGTAATTTTAAATGGGAAAACAGATTGACGAGCAGACCTGTCTCTTTGGTGGGTTCTTGATCGCAGACCCGGCGCAGGGCTCTCGGAACGTCCCCTCTGCCCCGGGATTCTCTAGAATTCTCAATCTTTCAAACCTAAATAGGCCATTTTAACCGCCAGGAAAGAAGCAGGAAAAAAACATGCTTACACACACTCTTTGAAGATCTATTTTGGAGTGAACGAATGATAACGAAGTAAAACGAACAAAACTATTGGCCCCTAGGACTTCAAGTTGACCTGAATAGAACCATAGAATTTAAGAGATCGTTTCGAAGGAGTGCAGTGTGCACTTTCAAAAGTTCGATTTTTTTTTTTTTTTTTTTTTTTTTTTTTTTTTTTTTTTTTTTTTACGGATTCATATGGATGACAAGCGATACTGGAAATTTGCAAGCGGATATGTATCGTATATTCTTGTAGACGAAAGAAAATATCAAGTCAACGAGCTGTAAAATGTGGAAAATAACCATAGGGAACCATTAGGTAGCTCCTGCGGATCAAAGCGTCGAAATAAAACGAAATTCGATCACGTAGAGAGGCTGGTGTTGCCTTTCTTTGATTTTTATTTTCGAGTGAGGTTGAAATAGACAAAATATCGAAGTATTGAACGGCGCAAGCCGTTATTGTAGGAAACCACTGAACTGTGATTGAAAAGTGGCGAGCAACATTCAGATCATATACAGGGTGTATTTGAATAGTCCGCAAACAGCCCTTCAACTCCTGAATGATTGCAAGATGATTGAAAATTAAGAAAACGAAACTTTGCAGGTGGTATATATTCATCATGACGCCTTTTTGCGCGTGTTTGAAATGTTCGAGGCCCCTTCAGGGTGGTGAAAGGGCGGCCCCGACCATCCCCCAAAAATGTAATACTTCAATGGACAACCCTTCTTTTTAATTACATCGATCGTTCGAAAGAGCATAACATGTCAAGAGCTTTTCCACGCAAATCATTAGTTACTATAGCTTTTAGTGTTTGAAAAATCAAAAATCAAAATGTGCGTCGTAATGATAGAATAGGCTACCTAAAAACATTTTTTATCTTATGACTTCGATCTACTTGCAGTTTCTTTGGCATTACCAGACTTTTTTAAGACTCTGTAGAACGTAGATTTGGTCATGCATCATGAGATCGAGTCAGTCAAATAACGAACTTCACTTTTTAGACTTCAGTGGGTATAAATCTCGCTTTATTCTCAATGGGAAATGTAATTGAACTTTAAATAAATATATTCCTCCCGAATTGGTTTTTGGAAGACTGCGCAACCTGCGCTACGTCGGGAATTCGCCTAAATATGCTGCTTCACTCGTCGATCTTCGATTTATTCAGTGGTGGTTAAGGTAAAATGCAATGTAATCAAAGTCTCATTTCCATAAAAAGCTATGGAAAAGTATCGATCCCTCTGGGAATCCAATTGAGTCGATACTTTTGCTATATTTAGAGAGAGCGAGAGAGAGGGAGGAAGAGGAAGAGAGAGAGAGAGAGAGAGAGGAAGAGGAAGAGAAAGAGAGAGAGAAAGAGAGAGTGAGAGAAAGAGGGGGAGGGAGGGACAGAGAGAGTGAGTGAGAGAGAGAATGAATGAAATCCCTGCATAGACCTCTCTGGCTTCAATCACGATAAATGAACACAGAAATTAATACACTCATAATATTCAGTAGCCACGTATTTTCCGAATATTGCTTGATATTTCGAGCCAAATATTACATCTCCATTCAATGACTATGATTTAGCAATTTAGCATTAATCACTGTATATAGAGCATTTTCTAGAATAAATTATTTTATCGAGTTCTCCATTGAGCTATCATTGATTTCAATGAGTTGGGCCAGTAATTTGAAATGATATTGACCTAAATCAGAACTCAAGGTGGGAAGACAAGTTTGAAAACCTAGTAATTCTATAAACCTTTAGGATTTGTCTAGTTTTTTATCTCTTCGATCACAGTAATATTGATCGAAAGTCGTGGTTTGAAAATTGTTTTTGTTGTTGTAGTGCAACTATAAATTCTTGAAATTTTCTGTTTGAATGCTATTTCTCTTCGATCACAGTAAAATTGAGCAAAGTACTCTTGAAATTGTTAATGGAAATTGCGTGAAATGCAGTATTACTGTTGAAAAAATAAAAATTTTAACCTTTTTAATTTTGTTTCTATTGAAAAAAACCTTTATCCAAACTTTAACAAATGTTACAGATCTAAAATAAACTTCCGATAACACAAAAAATTACATATTTAAAGCCAAACCGACTCTTGAAGAAATAGCGTGAATATAATCCCAAAATGACCTCTCCATGGGATGTACGCCTCGTTGGATAAGATCCGATTTTTTCTAGGAGCAGTCATTCTCCAAGCAAATGGCACCAGAGACAAATGGAGACCTTACACTATGCCTGCGCGCGGTGTCCACTTTTCGAGGTTCAATTTTGGTCGGAACTCATCGGAACAACAGCCAACATTCGCATAATGTTGACTGATGAGCGCGTTTTTTGCATTCGCCAAGCAAAACCTGTTTCCGTTTCCGGGACCGCGGACCAATCACAGCCTTTTGTTGAGCTCACCATCCAACAGTATGCGAAGGTTGATTGTTGAGGCCGATGAGTCCCGACAAAAGTAGTTCACGAAAAGTGGACACCGCGCACAACCACGGGAAGAATAGGGAGTGCACGGTCTCTAGTCGTCTCTGAGTGGCACGGACTTGAAACTGCAGAGAAATATTGGTTCGGTTTTGTTCCTGGTTCAAGCCTCTATGAAAAACCGATTCACGGCTCGAAACCTATTCTCGGCAACTTTATAAGTACCGGCCGGTTCACAGAAGTTCGTACCGGCTAGGACCGGGATTATATACGGTCCGAAGTTATACATGGACAGGGGCTACATCAATGCAAACAGTGGCGTCGCGTGCAATTTGGCAACAACGTATTCTATCCATTTAAACTCATGTAAAAGATCGAATTCAGGGGGTGCACAGTGCACAAGGAAAATTCGATATATTTAATGAATTTAAATGGACCAATTGCATTGTTGCCAGATGGCACGCGACGCCACTGAATGAAAATATTAATTCAGCAGACCGAAAAGTGAACTTCAGACGGAAAATCATAAATCCGAGGATCAAAACTAGAAAAACAACTAATTTTTAATACGAGCCTTTAATTTCAAATCTCCAATGATTAATTGCCGCCGCGGATAATCGTATATAGTTTTAGCATTTTGAGGCGAGAAAAAGCATCATCAAAAATCTGATTTATTGCAACTTTATCTATCTGTATTCTCCATAATCTGTAATGAAACAATTTATTCTGAATCCATGAAATCTGCTGAACCGCCGTTCATTTTTTGATGAACCGGTTAGAACCGGAAATATAAAGATGGCGCCAGGTTTAGTTCGCGGTTTGACAATGTATATGAAAAACGGATTGCGGCTCGGAGCGGTTTTATGTTCACAGTTTGGTTCGGTTCAATGGGGCTGTTGCACACTTTTGCTACAAGCGATTTAATAGTCTATTCTGGTGTAAGAACCTCGAAAAATAACGATGACAGCCAGTGGCGTCGCGTGCCATCTGGCAACAATGCAACTGCTCCATTTAAACTCATTAAATATATCGAATTTTCTTTGTGCACTGTGAACCCCCTGAATTCGATATTTTACATGAGTTTAAATGGATAAAATACATTGTTGCCGAATTGCGCGCGACGCCACTGATGACAGCACTAAAAACTTCCAAAATCCACTCCTAAACTCAATGAACGCTTTCCTTTGCGTGACTGTATTGGTGGCATAGAGCAGTAATAATGGGAAATTCCTATCTTAATTTCGTCATGCTCTCTATACAAAAGTGTGCAACAGCCCCGTTCCCTGGCGAGTGGTGGTCCACAGCCTAGAGTAATATTTGCGAAACTCAACAACAGCGACAGAACTAGTTTCAAGGACACAAATAAGAGGAGCTCAACTACTCTCATTGATTCATAGAGTATAATTATTAGTCATCAGAGTAGTGATCCCAATCCAATGAATGGTACCGTGGCATCTAGTGACACCGGTGTCAAATGAAAGTCGTATCTTATTGGTCACTTCTTGATGGAGTTACAGTATTGTGAGATGGGAATCTCCCATTGTTACTACCCTCAGCCACCATTACGCTCGAGCGAATAAAAGCATTTATTGGGTTTAACAGTGAATTTCGGAAGTTTTTAGGGCTACCATCGTTATATTTGGAGGTTTCTACACCAAAATTGACTAATAAATCGTATATAGCAAAAGTGTGCAAAAACCCCATTCCCTGGCGAGTGGTGGTCAGAGACAGTATACATATAATAGAGACCGCGCACTATCTATCTTGCCCATGTTTGCGCGCAGTGGCAACTTTTTTTTCGGGGTCTCAACAGAACACCGAAAACATGGACCATGCGATGACTGATGTGAAGCGTCGTTGAGATTTTTGCCTAGTGAATCCGAAGCACCGAAATTGGCATCAGCCAAAGTAAAGTGAGTGGTTCTGCAGACATTACGGCTACCAAAACAAATATAAACTTTTAAAATTTTCTCTCAAAAATCATTGAAAATTTTGTCAGTTAGCCTTAATTTTGAACGCTGACATCGAATTTGATGGCTTTGGGAGCGAATTTTCATTAATTCCTCTCGAATCTAGCTCTCCTAGAACATAACCTCAAATTCATCAAAACAGTAAGGTTTTTTTTTAAAAAATTCACTGCTTTTAGGAGGAAAAGTGAATGGTAATAGCTATCAGAGGTCTATCATAATATTTTTCAGAGCGTACAGTTGCAATTCCTCACTTTTAATGAAGCTTTTGAGACCTTTTACCTTGTTCAACTAACAGTAGCGCTCAAAGTCTTAGGTAGCGCAAATGTCTGCAGAACGTAAAGTCCGTCAAGTATGTCCGTTCCATGTTGGATGGTGCTCCTTCATGCTCCCTATGTTAATTTCTGTAGGAGCTACGAAAAAAAAAAAAAAAAGTCAATCACCACGCTCAAGGCTAGCGCGTGGTCTCTATTATATATTATTGTCTCTGGTAGTGGTCCACAGCCTAGAGTAATATTTGCAAAACTCGACAACAGCGACAGAACTAGTTTCAAGGACACAAATAAGAGGAGCTCAACTACTTGCGGGTTGAGGAATGGGAGGGACTCCCCCCCCCTTTTTTTTTTTGAAAAATATAGTGTCAGGCTTAATTGAAGGACTCCGCAGTTTAAGTGAAGTGATAGGCGGGGGAGTAAGAGAGTATAGTGGGTGGAGGGGGGAGAGGGGGGGAGAGGGGGGGAGATGTGAATGTTGAAAGCTCAGTTCCGCGCAAATACATCTCATTATTTTCCCCGAGAATGCACTGGCACTTGGCTTGATGCGGCGCGGCGCACTATTCTTGCTTTGAAATCAGTCTAATCCTCCCTGAAAAACTTGGCTTCTACTCTCTGCTTTGTCTTGTAGTAGTATTTTGGATTCGAAGAAATCTAGCACGTTTAAAAGTTTAGAGCACCGCCGTGACGTTTTTATTCATTTCTCCCCTCCTCTCTTCCTTTTTTCCCTTTTTTTCCTTTTTTTTTCAACAAATCTGCGAGATTTTTTTTTTTTCTTTCTTCTTTAAAATCATATCATAGCTCACTCAAAGTCTGCAGAAGATGGAAATTAAACAAACTTTCAACCGAAACAGTGAACAAAAATTACAGAATGAAAGAAAGGAAAAAAAAGTAGCTTTGAAACGTTTGAAAGTTAAAACTTTAGCGCGAAATAATTTATTTTCTGCTTTTCAAGGTGAATAATCCACCCAATTTCAAGCGGGGAATAAGAGAGCATTAAATCGTTAGTTCCCACTCTCTACGAGTCATCTACAAGCGGCGCGGCGCCGCGCCGCATGGGCGGATACAGGAATTTGTCTTTCTCACGCTCCTTTCATTTGAACGCGTGTATTAAAAAGGACGGAGAAAGGGGATAAAGTCACGTGACGGACCCTTTTGCTATCCTTTTCTAACGCATGCGCTCAAATGGTTGGAGAGAGTGAACGACAAATTCCTGTATCCGCCCATGGTTGTTTGCGAATGAAAAATAAGGTTTGATTTAAGGAGATTTAATGCAAATATTTTATGAGATAGTGTCGGAATTTGTATGTCCCTATAGGGGTGATGCCAAAATATCGTTGGCAAGTACGATATCTTGCCTCTATAAAGAAACTGAATAACAATTGTTTTAGGATAAAAATTAATGGTTTGTACTGGTGGGAAATTTTACGCTGGTTTTCGAATCCTTACAGATTCTTCGTTCCGATATTAATATTTTTCGATGTTAACGAAATACCCAGAATGCATTTCCCATTTTATTTTGGCATCAGTTTCGGTCAGTGGCGGCTCGTGCGATTTGGCAACCATGCAATTTTTACATTTAAACTTAGGTAAAAGAATCGATTCTTGAGGAGACTGACAGCCTCCGGAAGAATCGATTATTTTGCATTGATTAAATGGGAGGAATACACTGTTGCCAAATTGCACGAGCCGCCACTGGTTTTGGTCATTGCTTCTGCGCCACTCTATTTATACGCTTTGATTTAGACTAATGCAACAACTTTATATCTCGATCGTGGCCGAAAAAAAATTGCTTTGCCATTTATACTTATATAAAAGTATCGATTTCTTGGGGGTGCAAGTGCACATCTTGAAGATCGATTGTTTTACATACGTTTAAATGGAGATAATCGGTTGTTGCCACATTGCACGAGCCGCCACTGATGAAAGCATTCCGTCAATAAAGCCTTTATAACAATCCTTTCATGCACAGCATCATGCGTAACATCGACGAATCTAGCAATTTGGCAACTATGAATTCATCCCATTTGAACATATGAGGAACAATCGATTCTTGAGGGGGTCATGGTCCTGTTACTAATCGATTTTTTTTTCATTCATTCAAATGGGAGTAATACACAGTTGCCAGATTACAAGATCAGCCTTTGCTGCGTAATCAAAACAACAAGCTATGACAAATAACTGTAGAGGCGAGCTTTCTGGGATTTACTTGTGAAAACATTTGATATTGGTTTGAAATGACGGTGAAAGAGTTTTGGAGTGGCTACCTGGACACATATATATCACGGTTTCTGTTGGAAGGATACATAATATGATAAAAAAAAAGATGACAAACGCGTCAGAAAGAAAAGCACATTTTGTTCACTTGGATGGTTGTATTAAAAGTGTGTGTCCAAATAGCCACCCTAAGACAATGCTCTTTTGTTACGAGTAAAAACCAGTATCTATTGAATTAACCCTTTCCGTCACAGTGTCCATTATGATGGACGACCATTTTACATGGAGCTTTATGGAAATTCGGAAAAATTGGCTCACACATAAAATCATATGAGAAAAGTTCGTTCAATTTAATGGTATAGGTTTCAGATTACAGGGACACTTCTTTCATAATTCATGACAGAAAGGGTTAATTACAATGTTTTACTTAAGGTTGGAAGATAAAGGGGGGGCGAGAACGTTCCATGCTGCCATATTTTGGGATAGGTCTTATAACATGGCATGCATTGTCCCTTTATAGTTGTACCTGAGGGCCGATCATTTACTTCATCGTTAAACCGATCGATAAAACTGTCTACGAGTGATGCTATTGGTCGAAAATTGTATAACTTGGCTGTTGCTATGGTAACCATCGTTAAGAGTCTCGTTTTATAAAGGCTATTCATGAGTAACCTTTAAAAAACGGACACTATAACGATGGAGCAACAGCCAAGTTTTACAATATTCGACCAATAGAATAACTCATAGACAGTCTTATCGATCGGTTTAACGATGAAGTAAATGATCGGCCCGCTGACTAAATTAATCTCAACACAATGCAGAGTACGGTAACTTCTCTTGATGTTCTAATAGTTACAACCTAGAGACAAACAGAGACGGAGCACTAACGGCTGCAGCAGAGGCATGCTAAATTCTCGCGGATTTAACAAAACAACAGTCAACGTCGCAGGGTGTTGAATGTTGAGTAGTGAGCGCCCTCCTCTACACTTCCCAGCCTATCCCCCCTGTTTCTACCGAATGTCATCGTTCAACACTATTCAACATCAAAAGGTGTTGACTGTTGTTTTACTCGTTATTTTTTTGAATCCTCAGAAATTTAGTGTGCCTCAAATCTTCCCTACACGGAAAAAAAACTACGGTAAAATACTTATACGGATACCTGATTTTGGCACCTGCTAGATGTTATTGTAATGTTAACCAGAAGTATACTATGTTTTGACAGGGCACTAGGTGTTACCTGATTGCAAGTCGAATTTACTCAAAGTATCGGTAAATGTACCATACTTCTGGTCAAGTTTACCATGATATCGAGCAGGTGCCAAAATCAGGTATCCGTATGGTTATGTTCACTAATCTTTTTTTTCCGTGTATGTATTTTAGCGTAGTGCTCCGTTTTTATTTGTCTCTGTTACAACCTCAGAACCGTTTCAGAGGTTATGTTCTTTTGGGGGTTCCAGCATCGAGGAATCAAAGCAGTATATCGATCACGTACATCACCATTGGAGGCTTCTATTCACGAAGGCGGGGGCGAGGGCACCAGACACAGCAAGGTGCAACAGCTGCGCTAATGCGCTGTGAGGTGTCTCGATGTCTCCATAGTGCGCCTTCATTTTCAATAGACGCAAAACCATATCCTACACGTAGGAATAGTTATCTCATAGGAATCCGATTTTTGCTAGGGAACTGCTTGGTGGCTTTTAACATCACTATCCTCATCGGACTGTTTTGATCGTTTCGGAATCAATCGGTAGTAAGAATAATCTTTGAAGGAGCTTGTATAGAGATTATTGTCAGTGAATTTTGGAACTTCATGACATTATTCACAGCAACAGCCGACATGCATGCCGATTTATTTTCGCGTTTATAGAACGACAATTGTAGATGTTAAAAGGCGTTTTGTGCTATTATGAGGCTTTCAAGGCTCATTAAATGTATTATTTGTTGATAAAACCGGTTCGATCGATGAGTTTTAAGAAATTGTTGTGTCTTCTAAGGATCTGTGGATCTGTTCATCTTATTTCAATGGCAAATGACAAGGGGGAAATGTATAAAACTGCGAGTAATTATTTTTTCCCATATTTGTTGCTATTTGGAATTTCCATTTTTCCGAAAAATAGTAATAAATATCCAAATATAAGTAAAATCAACTACAAGTATGATGAAAAACAATGTGAATTCATTCAGTGAGATTTACTCAATATTACTCAAAATACTTAAAGTTTAAATAAAATAATAAAAAAGGAAAACGAAGCCTCTCCGGGGAAGTCCGTTTCTGGTCTTTTCAGACCCTCCTCCCCCCCTCCTCCCACCTCCACCCCCCTTCTATGGTACCATACGTTGGTCGGAACCTTCGGCTTTATGAGGGTTAACCTTTTCACGGGAAGTGGTACACATGTGTACCATTTTATGTACCATGGGATTTAAGATCATTTAAATAGGCATTTCGCAAAAAATTGTGTGGTCCATCAAAATTCTGAGTCAAACGGTCTAAGAAAATGTCAAAAAAAGTCAAGTCCCAAAATGCGTGCATAAAATCATTAAACATAATACGGGCTACTAAATATTTTTTTCCAAACAAACACTCTTTCAATCGTTAAAATACGGAGGAAAAATCTAAATTCCAAGTAAAATAAACGTTATCCAGGAAAATCAATGTCCAATCTAGAAACGCTGTATTTGGTCCATTTAAACTTATGCAAAAGGTCAAACTATAGAGGGTGCACGACGCATTCCATCAAATCGATATATTTCATACAGGTTTAAATGGATGAATTGTAGCGTTGCCAAAATACACGCGACACCACCGAGGAAAGTTCATCAATCAACAACGAGGGGCAGCTTGGCTCGCCAGCCATTTTTCAAATGAATCCCCGAAACAAAATGAACCCTTTTTTCCATGCTTAACTTTCCTGACGTACCTCAGTTAGTTGAAGTTATACCTGGTGGCAGCACAGAATATTCTAATCAGAAAGGAAACTCTAATTCATTTTGAAACATTCTTTACTTCGGGCCGCCATGTTCGAAAGTGAGCATCTTCGGCAATCTTTGGCAGATCTTCAGCAACTGGCCGAGTTGTGATTGGTTGTATAGCCTGAAAAAGCATGTTCGCCACCTTGAGAAGTGAGTAGGCACAGTTGCCAGTTTGTGCCAGTAAATTCCAAATCTTGTTTCCATTGGGTCTTATGGGAGTTTCCGTTCTGATTAGAGTATTCCGTGGTGGCAGTTCCAGCTAACTGACTATGGCGGAGCGTGCGATTTGGAAACGTTGCAATTTGTCGCCATTTACACCCTCGAAAAAGATCAAACTATTGTGTGTTCGGTAAACACCTTCGCATTCGACTTTTTACAGGTGTTTAAATGGACACAATACAACATTAACAAATTGCACGCTACGCCACTGTACTGAGGGTATTGCTTGGTGCTTGGATGCCCGAGAGTAGGGCCACTTCTGTATTTCATTAGAATGTGAAGGAATCTCATGTAACCTTTTCGACTTTCGTAGAACTTTCTTCGGCCAAAAAAAAGAGGAAAAAAAGACATTCTTAACGTGAGAAGCATATAGGTTTGCCGTTTACGCTGGGTCTCTAATTGATCTCAGGTAGATAAAGCTGCATGGGCGGATACAGGGAATTGTCTTTCTCTCTCTCCTCCCATTTGAAAACATACGTTAGACAAGGACAGAAGAGGGGGCTAGAGTCACGTGGTGCCCCCCTCAGCTGTCCTTTTCTAACGCATAAGTTCAAATGGAAGGAGAGACAGAGAAAGACAATTCCCTGTATCCGCCCATGTAAAGCTGACAACTGTGGATTATTCAGGGATGCTTAAAATTCATGGCGCGTACCTCGAATTGGCTGCAGTTTGCATCATAGTCATTCTTTTTGACGTCTGTTGCTTTCTCCTCCCCCTTCTTATAGCCATCACTCTGTCTCTCTGTCTCTCTCTCTCTCTCTGTCTATGTCTCTCTCTCTCTCTCTCTCTCTCTCTCTCTCTCTCTCTCTCTCGCTCTCACTCTCTCTCTCTCACTCTTTCTCTCACTCACTCTCTCCCTCTCTCTCTCTTTCTATCTCTCTCTTTCTGTCTCTGTCTCTCTCTCCCTCTCTCTCTCTTTCTATCTCTCTCTTTCTGTCTCTGTCTCTGTCTCTGTCTCTCTCTCTCTCTCTCTCTCTCTCTCTCTCTCTCTCTCTCTCTCTCTCTCTCTCTCTCTCTCTCTCTCTCTCTCTCTCTCTCTCTCTCTCTCTCTCTCTCTCTCTCTCTCTCTCTCTCTCTCTCTCTCTCTCTCTCGCTGTCTCACCTAACGTCGCAAATGGTAAATCAAAACGAAAGGGTACCTCCAATTCAATTTTGATGCAATAAACTGATAGATAGAACATTGAAAACGATGTAAAATTCGATTGTTCACTTGCCACGCTGCTGCGCGATGCTCCTCAGCAAGCCCTTGGGACCAATCAGAGCTGCCATATTCCGTGCATATTAATGACATTTTTCAATTCACCGATGACTTCACCGATTGAAAAAACATTACATGGCTCGCAGTTCTGTATAGTATGACTGTAATACACGAAAATACTCGAGTCTGTAATTTTCTCTCAACCGTTACGCGGTTGCAGATATTTCATAATTTAACGGCGATTGCACCTCGATAGAGAAAACACTGTACAGATGCGAGTAAATTCGTGCATTACAACAGAGCTACCGTTTTGCGTAAAATCGCAATAGCATTTTTCTATTCACCGATGATTCCACTGGTTGAGAAAATATTACACATTTCAGTTCAATGTATAATGACTGTACTGCACGAAAATACTCTGACCTATAATATTTTCTCAATTGGTGCAATTGCCGTTAAATTACTAAAATATCCACTGTTTTTTTTTTTTTTTTTTTTTTTTTAAAGTCATCAACGACTTCACCGGTTAAGAAAAGATTACAGATGCGAATATTTTCATGCATTACAGACATACTTTGAACTAAACTGTGTAATCTCTTCTCAACCGGTGGAATCATAGAAGATTTGAAAAACGTCATTACTTATATGCAAATGCAAAACGGCAGCACTGCTCGGTTGACACCCGTGAACTCTGCCTTTTTTACAGTGGCGGTTCGTGCAAATCTGACAACTACGATTTTTTGTCATTTAATCCTATGCAAAAGTTTTGATTTACTTTACTTAAATCGAAAACTAATTAATCCATTTAAAATCGGTTTTAAATGAAAGTGCATGTGTTTTAGAAGGGCTACTTGGACACAAAATTCTAATACAGCTATCCAGGTGAGAAAACAATCGAAATCGTGACAAAAAAAATTGAATTTTTTACATAAGTTTAAATAGAGAGTATACACTGTTGCCACATCGCACGGGCCACCACTATTTTTTTAATGGATTGAAATGGACAAAACACAGCGTTGCAAAGTTGCACGCTCCACCACTGTTTGCAAAATATCTTGGACTTTCATGAAAATTAAATTTCTCTCCCGATTCTCTCTTGATGACTTTGTCCTCCTTATTATCTCAGTCCCAATCAATTTTATAAGAGGCTTCTTCTAGTCGAGGGGAAGTTTGAGGAACGACTTTGAGAAAACGGCCTCCAAGAGCTTTCAGAGAGGAATTTGTTCTGTCGTCAGTTTAATTTCGAAGAGTACTTTTCCCTGCTTTCTATCATCCGGTTGTTGGCTCAGTAATTAGAATTATACTTAAGTAACCTCTTTGCAAAAATTGTATCGGATCACTAGATGATATTCTAAAGTTACTTTTCATTGCCTCATTTACTGTTAAGCGTCAAGTCTGACTTTTGCTATAGCAGACGCCACGTTTCCGGGACGAATAGGCTGGCTGTTAAATTAAATTCATTTAGGATCATTGCATTACTTTCCTTTTATGGGTGATCAATTCTTTTAAGTCACCAAACCTCGTTAGTATTTCCTATTTCTTTTATTCTGCCTACGTATTTTTATGCCTTGATACTTCGAACCCTTTTTTCCTCCCTGCCACTAATTTTAAGTCGCAAAAATGAAAATGAGAGCATATTTTTTTTTTCTGAAGATAAAAAAAAAAAAAACAAGCAACCTTCAAAACACGCGGGCGTGTTAAGAATGGATGCTCGACCTTAATCAGTAATTGAACAGGTTCATACAAAAGCGTCCGCTGTCCATTTTTTTATATTTGACTTTGTGAGCGCACATCACTCTTAAAAAGACAGTGCGTCTGTATAAGTCCTGATCAGAATTTTTTCTCAGCTTCTTGCTCACATTTCCCTTGTCTTGGCAGTTTTCTTTACTTTTTCATTTTTCAATTTGCTGTTTTTTTATTTTTTTATATTTGTCTTCTCATTAAAAATATGTTGGACATCCGACGTTTTCGCATATGAACCTGTTCAATTGATGGGCAGGGTGCTTCTGGTTTACAGTCAAACGGTTTTGTATGACTGATTTTTATTACGGTCGGTTTGTATTTTCTACTAACATCAAAGTTTGTTATTAATAAAGGGAATAATTAATAAATTATTCCATTAATTTTTATTCCTTTATCAGAAATTTTGGAATATAAAAATTTGTGAGCTTAATTATGTACCTACTTCTCACAGCTACTCGTTTTTTAGGATCAAGTATGTATCAAAACAGGTTGCCTACCAATTGACAAAATTGAGCGGGCCTTATGTTCTCTACAGAGTGTTTCTGACCACCTAGCATACTTGTATTGTAGCTGAAACGACTCCACCGATTGACAAAAGATTACAGATGGGAGTATTTTCGTGCATTACAATCATGCACTGAACTGAAGCGTGTAATCTTTTCTCAACCAGTGAAATCATCAGTGAGTTGAAAAATGTCAATAAATGAACGCAAAACGGGAGCTCTGATTTTTACCTTGTTTTAAGTTGCCTGTAGCATTAACCCCCCCCCCCCCCCCCCCCCCCCCCAAGCTCATTTCATGTTAAGGCTACTTGTAATAAATACTTTATTCAAAAATTCATTTTTTTTTTTTTAATTTTTTATATTTATTTTTTAAATCCTTTCCTTTTTTCGATTTGCACGAGGATGAGGATACGTGACAGTACAAGGCTACTGCTGGGAATAAAGACTCAAGGGCTCTTACATGTGCACGAGCATGTAATGTTAGGCGGTTTCGAAATACGGAAGACCTACCTGTGTAATTGTTTCATCCTTATTCAGTCGCGGAGAGAGCCAGAACTCTAGGGTGCCGCAGTTTCTTTGACAATAACTTATTCTTCACATAAGTTCACGGGAAAAAGAAGTGAAGGCTTTTAATCAAAATAATGAGTGGGTTTTTCCCTGAACAAAACTCCCCCTTGCGTCGGCACTCAGCTCAGCACGACAACGCGCGAGATGGCGCGCATTGTATCAATCCGACGATTTTTGCGGACATGAACCGTTTTAAAACAAAATGGAGCTGTTGCAAACTTTTACTTTAAGCGATTTAATAGTCGATTCTGGTGTAAAAACCTCCAAAAATAACGATGGCAGCACTATAAACTTCCGAAATCCACTCCTAAACTCAGTAAACGCTTTTATTTGAGCAAGTTTAATGATGGCTGAGGGCATTAAAAATGGGAGATTCCCATCTAACAATACTGTAACTCCATCGAGAAGTGACCAAAAAGCGACGACTTTCATCTGACACCGGTGTCACTAGGTGTCACGGTACTATTCTTCGGATGTGGATCACTTTTTTAATGACTAATTACTCTGTGAATCATCCTTGTCGGCATAGAGAGAGTGACGAAATTAAGATAGGAATCTCCCATTATTAATGTCCTGTGCCACCATTACGCCCTCGCAAATAAAATCGTTTATTGGGTTTAGGAGTGGATTTCGGAAAAAAACAAAAAACAAAAAACAAAAGCAAAAAATTAATTAAAAAATCAATGAAAAATCAATTAAAAAATTAACAAATAAATTAAAATGAATCACAACATCAATTTAATTACTTAATTTTGAGTGTGTGATTTCAATAAAAATTAAGAAACAAAAAAACAAAACAAAAGCAAAATATTAACTAAAAAATAAATAAAAGAGTAATTAACAAATAAATTAAAATTAATTACAAAATTAATTTTATTACTTAAGCTTGTGTGCGTTATTTCCAAAACAAAATACAACCCACTGCGCGTCGCGGCGCAGCGCGTCATTGCATCGCGTCGACGTTTTTATCCAAATCCGAGTGCGGTTCTGTCAGTGCATGCTCGTTTGACTGTTTTTACGGCGGAATACGGCTGCCAGTTTTCACGGGGAGAGTTTTATTTATTTATTTATTTATTCATTCATTCATTCTTTCTTTCATTCCTTTATTTATTTATCCATCTATGTACATATCTTTCTATTTATTTGTCCACTTGTTCATTTATTTATTTGACAGCGACTGCATCACATCAGAAGCACCAGCTCTCTCGTCCGATCACCGAAGTTAAGTAGCATCGGGCATATACATATATTTTAATACTTGGATAAGAGACCCTTTGGGGACACCGCAGTGTGCTGTTGGCTTTTAAACAAAACGTGTTTCGCCTCGATGTGGTATCCTTGCTCATTCCTATCCCGTAAATCCCCCCCTACCCTCCTCCAGCAAGAGAAATAAAGCTTAGGTTTATTCTTTCTTTGGTTCACTCTAAAATGTAAGCAGAGAAGCTAGTTCAGCCCTGTGGGGCTGCAGTGCGCCGTCACCCCTCTCTCACAGAGGTTAAAATAACTGGAAGCGTGCAAAACACAACACAACATGAAAGAGAGAGGCGGCGGGCACAAAGCAAAACAAAAGATAAAAGAAATGCAAAAGGAAAATATGACGATGACGAAACAAAACAAACACAAACAACCGGAACAAAATTTACCAAACTATAATCACAAAAATGAACACAAGAAATAAAAAAACGCGCGTCGAAGTATCACAGAATTAAACACCATAAAATCAGTACAAAACACGATACGAAATAATCAAAACATAGACACGGTATTGCACGTAAATTATCGGGACAAAACTTTCGGGAGCGCTCCGCGAATTACAATAAAGTTATAGACGTACAAGAAATTACAATTAAAAAATCACAAAAGAACGAACACCAAAACCCCCAATGAAAACAAATTAACCCCAAGTAAATATTTCACGACTAGCACTTTATGACAGAAATACATTTAAAATCACAGAGACACGATTGCAAAAAAAGAGACTAGAATAATAAATAAATTTCAAGAAAAATAACAGCTAGCAAAAATGACTAGCAACGAGAGAATACCCTTCACGCAGAAACAAAGTCAAATCCGGAGTTGCAGATAATTAAAAGGAGTAAAATGCGCAATCGGTCAATAAATGAGAATAAATAGGCAAAAAAGAGCATTGAAAAAAAAAGGGTAGAATAAAAAATAGAATAAAATAATATGGTTAAAACTCAGCTTTCGATGAGATCATTGGATTCAAACATTGATAAAATAAACGGTCCATTCCATGAGAAAAACATCAAAACACGTTCAAGGACATCTCCAAACGCATATGTCAACGGTACAGTAAAATCATCGTAAAAAAATTGACAATAGGCATCGAAAATAGCAATAAGGAACTTCCAACCAAAATCCAAGAATCATCAAATAAGACCAGATACTTGAACCCTACAAGTAAACATAAGAAAAACAAAAACCTTAGAAACAGATAAAATACGCCATGTTCACTCGCAGACGGCAAGGAACCAAAAATGGAACACAAAACGAAAAGAAAAACGATAAACGAACATCTCCCCGTGTACTTCAAATCGACCACTTATCTCACACAGATTGAAGCACACGAGAAAACAAGAAATTAAGAAACAAACAAAACTCACCCTTAAAGGGGCAGAAAAATCCAAGATGAAAATAAAACAGGAACAGAATTTCCAAAAATCGACGGACACATAATTCATACGAAAATGACTAGAGCTGACAGAAAAATAAAACTGACTGAACGTCCTGGGTTGAGCTCTGCACTTCTCGGCAGTTCGAAACTGAGTACACCCAAGGGTCGAAACTCAAAGAGAAAAACCCAACGAAAAAGGAGGAAGAGAGAAAGGTGGGTGGTCAACGCAACCGGAAGAACATCGAGAAATCGAACGCCAGAAGACTCAACCAAGGGACAGACAAAATGGGGAAAACCAAACATGAGTGCCACGCACTAGGTCAAACCGAGCAAAGAGTCAGGAAGAGTAAAGGAAAAAAAGAGAGAGAGAGAGAGAGAGAGAGAGAGAGAGAGGAGAGAGAGAGAGAGAGAGAAAAAAAGAGTGTCGGTTCGAGAGAAACGGCACAGCAGGTATCACAGACTCAAACAAAAAACATCATGTTACATTCTATTTTCCATTCATAATTTAATTCATCTTTTGTTATCAAATAAGAACCTAAAATAATTAAAAACGAAATAGAACATATGAAAGAGAAACAATTTATGAAAGTGAGGAGTGAGGCTGAACTATTATTTACCAGGATAAAACATTCATGAAACAATAAAATTTAATATAAAAACTAGTAAACATTTCGGGACCATAATATGCTTTTTTCGGTCTTGCAAGAATCAGGGTTGGGCAAAAGAGATTCGGTTAATCGTACGTTACTCGACTCCTTTTAAAAAGTAATCGAGATGGATGGGGCGTCGCGTGCCATCTGGTAACAATGCAACTGCTCCATTTAAACTCATTTAATATATCGAATTTTCCTTGTGCACTGTGCAGTGTGCACCCCCTGAATTCGATATTTTACTTGAGTTTAAATGGATAGAATACATTGCTGCCAAGTTGCACGCGACGCCACTGGATGGATTGAAGCGGTAGGTAATCAGGCGTACCGCTTTCAATGAAACCAATGTGTTACGCTGAGATACATTGTTATTAATTGTATATAAACAGACCCTTCGATGACTATAGATATTCGCAAAGTCGCACTTCGGCCTGTTACACTGAAAAAAAAAATAAGCTAAATTTAACTAATTTCTACTTAAAAGTATGGACACCACTTAAAAACTGTTAATTTGACAATTTGAATTAGTAAAATTATTTCCGTGCCGTGTTAATTCAACTATTTTTTCACTATTTTAAAGAGTTAAACTAATAGTTTTTAAGTGGTGTCCATACTTTTCACTAATTCAGCGATTTTTTTTTTTTTTCAGTGTAAAATGTTAAATCACCCCGACCATCCGTTAAGTATTGAACGCGTTCTTTCGCCATCTAGGGCCCAACAGACGAAATGGAAGAGAGAAGAAGAAGGAAAAATGATAGAGAGAGAGAGAGAGTTAGAGTGTCATCCATGTTCTTCCGAGATGACTAGATCTGAGACTGTCAAATCTTGTCACCTCGGCCGGGATTCGAACCCGGGACCTCTGGGTCAGTGGCCAGTTGCGCTGACCACCAGACCATGGAGGCCGACGTTATTACGATATCTTTAGTCATTTTATGTCCGCGGGGGGCGATTCTTTCAAGGTCATCGAAGGATACAGAGGAGGAGGAGGAAGAGAAGGGGGCGATCGCCTCCCCTCCCCCCCGTTTGGTTAAAAAAAAAGTTGGGAAAGATTAGGTAGAAAGGGGGAAGAAAGAGAGAGAAAATATATGGAAATCACTGGGGGGCATAAATCCCAATTTCTCCCCCCCCTTCCCCGCTCGCGAGGGCTGGATCCTCCAATGTTCGAGGTTCATCCATATGAACTCAAAACAACATTGCCTTTTCATTTCACCGGTTGGTCTTTGATTTGATCAATTTCGTTGTTTGCTCTTGTCTTCAACCATCAAGCACCGGTATTCAGATCACAATTTCAATATACGGACAACCTCCTTTTTAACGTACAGAATCAAATCATTGTGATAGAACATGTTTGTTTTCTTTACGTGGAGATTCCACGCAAAAACAAATTACGGTCCACACACTTTATTGTTTGAAAAGAAAGAGAATAGGATCGTCTCTGCCTCCTTTCATCTCTCTGTACAGGTTCTCTTTTTTTATTTTCTTAGAACGAAAGTTACTTCGGGTCTCATGTTCAAATTTGTTGGCATCATACTTGATCCGATTTATACACTGTTTTAGTGGAGCGATATATCGTATCGATTGCCGTCCGAGGGCCTCTGGTTCCAAACAAACTCTGGTTCTATGTAATTTCCCCATAAGCGAACTTTTGAACGGAAATTTAGGGTATTAAAGCAAACAATTAATGCTCCTTTTTGCGATTATGAATTCTACGTCCTCAAAAATGCTTAATTATGCCTGGATCCTTGACTAAAACTGCCAAAATCAATAAAATATTACAGATTAAATGTTGCATTCGTAGGTTAGAATCACCCGAAATCCCTCCAATGCCACAACAACAACAATAACATTTCGGTGATTCCAACCTCCAAACGCATCATTTAATCTGTAATATCTTGTTGATTCCGGCAGTTTTAGCGGTGGAACCAGTCAAAATTAAGCATTTTCGAGGACGTAGAATTTATAATCGCATAAAGGTTGCATAAATTGTTTGATTTAATAGTCTAAATTTCCGTTCAAAAATCCGCTTATGGGGAAAATTCATTGAATCAGAGTTTGTTTGGAACCAGAGGCCCTCGGACGGCAATCGATACGATTTATCGCTCTACTAAAACAGTCTATTGGCGGCTCTTGCGGTTCGATGAATCGATATTTTACTCATTTCAACCTGTGACAAAAATCGGAAGCAAAAAAGTCTGCCTACGCCAGAGCCTTCCAGTGGCGGCTCGTGCAATTTGGCAACAATGTTTTCCCTCCATTTGAATACATGTAAAACAATCGATTGCAGGTGAAGCGCTGCTTCACTATCGAATCGATTTTTTTGCATTGAATTAAATGGAGGGAAAACATTGTTGCCAAAATGCACGGGCCGCCATTGGAGCCTTCACACTATTTTTTCTTTCATTGGACACATTTACACTAAATAGACCTACTCGTATTCCGACGTTGCCATTAAATCTCGACTTTTTAATTCCCTTAAATACAATCTGATGCATAAAATTGCTTGATATTTTTAGGACCACGCCTTGAAGTTTAGAAGGAAAGTTCGTAAAAGTTTCAAAAAATTATTTACACCAGTTCTAATTTTGAAATAGAATATTATAAGGGGGTACCCAGGTCAAAAAAATGTTTTCTTCCCTATTGATTCTACCACCCCGAAAATGCTTTAGGTGTCAAGGTACACATCCAAACCCGTACCAAAAAAAATTTCGTTGCGTTGGTTGCATACCTGCCCCTGATATGGTTAATAATGTCTAAAAATATGCTTTTACAGCAACAATGAGATCTCAAGTTGTAGGCATTCAATTTACTTCTACATAGGCTCAAATTAAAGCTGAGAGTTTGTTCTGTGGGGCTACAGAGAGAAAGTGAGAGAAAACAATGATCTAATATTTTTTTTTGTGACTTTTAAAAGCTCAATTAAATTTTCCAATAAATATTTTTGTTTCAACTGACTTGACAACTAAATTATTACAGGCACCTAAGAAATGGCTCTGTGGTCCCATTGAGCAGAGAATTTGGCTTTTTTTTTTAAAAAAAAACCTGAAGTCTCTAGCTATTTTAAATCTTGAGATCTCACTGTTTCAAGATGCAAAAGTCATCGAAAACAAAATTGTTCAGGAGAGCAAAAAGAAAAATACTTTGTGTTTTTCGTACACTTTTATTTTTACAGCTTGTAATCAGTTTCAAAGTTACCATTTTTTTTGCACTTATTTAAAAAAAATTTAAAAATATTTCAGACTAAGTTGAGAAAAAAATAAATACAAGGTCTGAACCAGGAGAGTCTGCTCTATAAATTAGGTTGAAAAAAAAAAAAAAATCAAAATTTTCGAAAAAAAGACCTGGGTACCCCCTTAAATACTTGTGAAAATGGCAACATCTCAAGTCGAGTAGGTCCCTATAGTATAAATGAGCCCAATTTATTGTGGGTTTGAATTGGAAAGATATTTATCGATTTATCGATTTACATCGAACTACTCGAGCCACCACTGCCCCGCCCATTGTGAAACTCCAAGTCATTCATTTAAACCAAGCGCTAGTGTAATCTGGCAACCGTTATCTTTTTCCATTCAAACCAACGCACAAATAACGATTTCAGGGGCAATTAACAAATCCAGGTCCACCGACCACCGTAGATATATTTATTACAATGAATAAATTCATTTGATTACCCCTCCCTTTATCCTCTACTAGCACATGCATGTAGATTCAAACGCAGAGCAGCCGTTTTGCGTATAATTAATAGCATTTTTCAACTGAACGACGATTCCACTTGTTGAGAAAAGATTACAGAGTTTCAGTTCAGTGTATGACGGTAGTGCATCTGTAATAATCTTTTCTCAATCGGTGGAGTCATCAATGACTTTAAAAAAAAAAAAAAAAACTTGCGGAAATTTTAATGATTTAACGGTGATTGCACCGACGATTGAGGAGAGATTACAGATCAAAGTATTTTCGTTCATTCCAATCATACACTGAGCTGAGCTGTGTAATCTTTTCTCAAACGGTGAAATCATCGGTGAATCGAAAAATGTCAATATTTATATACGCAAAATGGCAGCTCTGTTCAAATGAGCGAGCGTAGAGATCGAGACAGTGGCGTCGCGTGCATTTGGCAACAATGTATTCTATCCATTTAAACTCATGTAAACGATCAAATTCAGGGGGTGCACAATGCACAAGGAAAATTCGATATATTTAATGAGTTTAAATGGAGCAATTGCATTGTTGCCAGATGGCACGCGACGCCACTGGATCGAGAGACAGGCAAAATTCCGGAAAACGTTTCAAATGGGTCAATTATTTACTTTTTTGTTGAACCGGATCACTAAGCCTGTCTACGGGTGACACTATTCACCGAGAAAAATTTCCTGTTGCCGTAACAAGATGCCTTTTTATTACGTGACTAACCGTAAATCCCGGTAACTGTTATTGAAATTCTGATTCCAGTCACCGAACGTCCGGTTACTCTAACAAGAACTCTGTTTAGTACTTTCCTTCACGGTATTCTGGTCGAATCGGATGGAGTTTTTTTTTTCTCTTTTATCTGTATTGATTGAGTATTGTGAGTTTGCCTATTGTTTCCGTAACCATCGTCAAACAGCCATTGGATTCCAGAGACAAATGGAGACGGAGCACTACGCTAAAATACGTACACAGAAAAAAATTCACGGGTACGGTTACTATGAAAAGCGGGCGCGGGAACCGTGAATCACGGGTAATAGTTGGACGCCGTCCAGACACGGTTACGACACCCGTGAATGTACGGTTCAGAGCGAAACCGTACATTCACGGGCGCCTGAACCGTACATTCACGGGCGCCGCCGCGCCGTGGCTGAAAAAGGTAAGATGGTCCAACCGGGATTCGATCCCGCAACCTTCCGTTTCGCAGTCCGGTGTCTTATCCACTACACCGCGCCGACCGCATGGCGAGTGGCGACGAAACTCCAGTACATAAAGTAGCAGATGTTGCGAGGTGGTGATCGCGCCGAAGCACTCGAGTAACCGTGATTCACGGGTTGTGCCACCGTGAAGTTACGGGTGTCACGACCATAATTATCACGGGCACTCCGACCGTGATTTTCTGGCTATGGCACCTGTGAACCACGGCTACCCTAGCTGTCTTTTCACGGTTAGTACATGAACCGGCGTGGATGGTTGTCACACCCATACAGTTTTTTTTTCCGTGTAGGGATGATTTGGGGCACACCGAATTTTCGGGGATTCAACAAAATAACACGTACAACATAACAGTCAACACCTTTTGATGTTGCATGGTGTGTTGAATGGTGAAATTCAGTAGACACATGTTGGATAGACAGGTAAGTTTAGAGAAGGGTGCTCAACATTCAACACCCTGCGACGTTGACTGTTGTTTTGTTGAATCCGCGAGAATTCTGAGTACCTCTGCTGCAGCCAGTTAGTGCTCCGTCTCTTTTTGTCTCTGTTGGATTCATATGCACAATCCAATCACCCATTATTTTTGGAATCCATGTGGCTGCACATGAGTATGGTATAGAATTTAGCTAACTATAGACACTTTCATTGGCTGAAATAAGGTAAGCAGGGAGATGCTGACCCCCCCCCCCCCAGAAAATGTTGGATACAAAAAAAGTTTAGCCATCTGGCCGCCATGCGATTTGGCGCACCCCAAAATTTCGGCTCTCACGGAGAGTTCAAGGAGCAAAAACAAAATATTCGTTGAATACAGAAAGTGTTTTTCTCCAAAATTTGCTTGGATTTGAACCCTCTAAGGGACAGGTTAGTTCAAAAGAACGCCCCTCTTCCGTTTAGCAGGGAAAGGTAGTTAACTGTTCGTACTCGGGGGAGTTTGAATTGCCTATACGATACATTGAAGGCGCCCGAAGACACCTCGTCTTATTGTAATTGTCTTCATGAACGAGTCCCGTTTATCCGGAATGAAGATTGACACAATGTGAATTAGTTTCGAGGAGAAAAACGAGTAAACTCGAGCTTGATCCTTAAAGGGTTAAGAGAAAAGGGGTCATCAAGGTGCTGGATGGTCAGAGCTGTCATAATCAAACGTATAAGAATAAGACAAAGAGAGAGAAAAAAGTAATCAGTTTTTTGCCTGCTCAGCCCCACCCCCCCCCAGAAAAATCCCTAATTTCGCCTATGAAAACGTTGACTCTAGTTACCATAGCAACAGTCAAAACTAACCATCTTCGATCAATAGAGTCAATCATAGACCTAACCTTCACGATCGCTTTAACGAAAAAGTAAATTATCTACCCGCTATAGTCGCGTGAAAGGGGATCAAACGAGTAGCTCTCATTTCCTTTGAGCCTGTGCTGAATTCACTTTGGCTCTCCTTTGATATGAAACAAGAGCTTTTAAGATATACGCAGTTTTGACATTTATATCCACGAGCCACACTTAGCCGAAACATTTTTCTTGACCAGAGGCGATGACTTTTTTTTTAAAGGGACACTGTCAAGCAATTTAAGATCAAACGTGTCACAAAAGGAGGCGTAATATGTGAAGTGGGTCGAAGAAAGTACATAAAATAAAGAGAGTTGAAATAAAAGAAGAGGTTGGAAAGTGAGAAAGGGGGGAGAGGGGGGAAGGGGATAGATGGGGGAGAGACATCGGGAGAAGGGAAAGTAGAGGAAGAATAGATGAAAGGAGAAAGAACAGTAATCCTGTTAGAATTTGGTCATATATCCACGTCTTGGGTTTTTGATTTTCAACAGCTCCTTGAATATTAACTCGATCAAACCCTCCTCCATCCATTCCGCCACTTCGACCCCCACCTCCACCCCCACACACACTCCTGTAACTGCCGCCGCATCGTCGAAACGTAGCAAAATGGCGCGAACCTTATACCGAAATGGCAAACCGTAAGCAAAAGCGTCTATATAGTGTCTTGTGTAATGCGGGTTTGCCTACCCTCCGATTCCGCGGAGCTCGCTCGTTGGAAGAGAGTCGCGAGACGACAACCTCATCAGTTACGATTGTTGGAAACTAGACAGTCGACATTAGACAAGAGACAAGTCCGTTTGTCAAAATGAGATGATACAGGCCCCCACATACTTCCCCCCTGCCCCCCCTGCCCCCCTTAACACCGATATCTCTTCCTCGGCTCTGTTCCTCCACATAGATTAAAGCCCCTTCTTTCTCAAGTGTTGTATACTCTCGTTTCATTGATTAGTGACGCTGCGCTCTTAGAGTTGAGCCGAGCTGGAATCGAAGTCATGTCAGAATGTCTTATAGAGTTCATAAAGTCAAGATTTCATAAAAGAGAATGAATATACAACTGATTCTTCATCGTCGTCGTCGTCTTCTTCTTCACATCCTTACGTTATAATCTTCCTCGAACTTCTTCTCAACCCCCCCCCCATACCCCTCCCGCTTTTATTTATTCTTCTATTCTCATTCAGTATAACGTCACGACTACTGTGCTATAGGGGACGGATGATATTGAGACAGGAGATTTATGGGTATGCAATTCGCAATGCCTGTGATACCACTCGTTAAGAAACGGCAATCGTCTAACCCGCCATTGACTCATTGACGTGCTTAACGGGTGGGTATCGCAGCCGTTTTGTATATTGCACACCCATAAATCTCACGTCCCAATATCTTTGTCTCAGATAGTATAAGTGTGTACTGTGTCG
Source organism: Trialeurodes vaporariorum (assembly GCA_011764245.1). Lineage (NCBI taxonomy): Eukaryota > Metazoa > Arthropoda > Insecta > Hemiptera > Aleyrodidae > Trialeurodes > Trialeurodes vaporariorum. The sequence continues at coordinate 10,243,121 of VMOF01000035.1, read as the reverse complement.
GTAGGCGGGGCCAGCTACGAGAGGAGCCATGAGCACTGCTATTGGCAGTAAGCTGCTTCACCCAAAATAACAACGGTTAGTACGAGGCAAAGATGAAAGAAGCGTTTAGACCAAGGTTATAGATTAAGGAGGTATGCTCATCTGACTTCGCGCCACAAAGTCAGTAGCGCGCAGTTCAAAATCCAGATCCAAGATGGCCGGAAAAAGCAGAAAACATTGTACACTCTTTCCAGAAAACATCGGACTATTTTCTGCTTTTGTGGAGACGGAGCCCAATATTTTCTGGAAAGAGTATACAATGTTTTCTGCTTTTTCCGGCCATCTTGGATCTGGATTTTGAACTGCGCGCTACTGACTTTGTGGCGCGAAGTCAGATGAGCATACCTCTTTAATCTATAACCGTGTGTTTAGACCACTTATGACTATGCCTATGTAACTACAGTCAACGAATTAGATAAACTGTAGGGAATATCCTACGAAAACCTTCTTATATCAAATTTAATCTGAGGGGAAACCCCAGACCCCCCTTTAACTCCCCACAACTAACTTAAAAATTAAAATGTCAAAAAAACAAAAAATTCCCGGTGGGGTATGTTAAAAACAACATCTTTGCAAAATTTGGATGCATATGGGTCAATAGTTAAAAAGTTTTGCTGGGTTCCACGTTTCATGGCTAGAGACAGACGGACAGACAGACGCCACATGAAGCGTAGGTGCGTTTACATCTCCAAGCCAGATATGGTTAAATAATATTGAAACTTCATGGATGAATATTCTTTAGGATAGTATTAAGTATGATGAGAGTCATTTATTACATGATTTACTTAGTTGTATAGGCTAAAGTATCGAAACAAAATACCTTGAAAATATCTGTGCAATGCAATACTTTCTTTATTTCTAACTTTGTTAGTATAGTGAGAAAGTAAAAATTTCAGTGACGCCTGTCACTTAATATTTTGATTCGGGTATATAGGCAACCAGGCAACCTGTAACACTTGTAATTATGAATAGTCGTATTTTGCTTTGTCATCGCGATAGCGATTTTGATTATTCATTTACGTAAATATGTTTTGTCCCATTTTAATTCTGTTTGCACGCTCAGAATGAGCTCATTTTGATTGTGTAAGTATATGGACCACCATAAGAGCTTTTTAGTCATTTCAATGGCAATATCCGAATTTCTGCGATGGCAAATTTCGGCGTTTGATGTCTATCGCGGTTGACCATCTCCTGGGGTGGTTTATGAGTAGATTTTGGGACTTTTTAATGCGTCCAATGTGATTTTCACGCGATTATACACCAGAATCAACCCTCCATAACGCTGCAGCAACAGAGCCATTATAATCCGTTTAAACCCATGAAAAATATCAAAATATTGTGGGTGTGCACCATTTATCACCAAATTTGACCTGTTGGATGTATCTTAATGGACAAACTGCGACAATGCTAGATTTCACGTTACGCCTCTGATTGCTCTACACTGAAAAAACAAATATTATGTACAGCCGAAGCAGCTTTTTAAAATAACTTCGCAGAGCAAAAGTTCAAGCTCTACCCGAGAAAGTTGCAGGTGTACCAAAGCACTACTTCTTTAGAGTAACAGCCTCTTTTCTTGCTTTGGCTCTAACGAAGTAGTGCTTCAGGACAACCACAACTTGCTCCGGTAGAGCTAGGACTTTTGCTCTGCGAAGCTGTTTAAAAAGCTGCTTCGGCTGTACATAAACTTTGTTTTTTCAGTGAGTACCGAATACAAATTAAAAAAAAAAAACAAAAAACAAAAAAAACAAAAAAAAAAAACAAAAAAACAAAAAAATAACAAAAAACAAACAGGATGTTCTTTGATTTGCATCCCTGGTTTATTTATTTCAAGGGACAAAAGCAAAGCGCTTAAGTGATGAATTTATACAGCTTTGAGCTCGTGACATTAACCACAGAGGAAGTAGGGGAGAGAAAAGAAAAGTTCCGAGAGAAAGGGATATGCGGAAAAAATGTTTTTTGTTTGTTTTGATTATTATTGATCTTTGTAAGACGGACAGAGATCCATTTCTCTTGAGATGCTGTCGACTTTGAGTTCGTCTCATTTTAGAAACAGGGCTGATCTAGATACGCCCCCGTCTCTTGCCCCGAACCACCCTTCCCCGCCCCGTCCCGCTCCACCGCGCATTCTGTAATGTGTTGTGTTGTGTTGTCTCCCAACGATCTCTCTAGCCACGCGAATCTTCACGATTATTTATTCCATTTCTTCGCTCCCGGAAACTGTAATTTCATTTCCTTTGACCGACACATGCTCAAAGAGCGTCATTCATTTTGCCGTCGATGGTGATATCAGCGTTTACCATTTTTATTAACTGTTTGTAGTATGTATACTCTTTTCAAGATAAAATGAAACTTGCGGCGAGTCAGGTAGAAACGCACTACTTTGCAACGCGGCACCCATGTCCCATGCAGGGCTGCCGTTTTGCGTGTAATCAATGCTTTTTTTCAATTCACCGGTGATTCCACCGGTTGAGAAAAGATGACGCAGTTCAATTCAATGTATGACTGAAATGCATGAAAGTACGCTGATCTGTAATCTCTTCTCAATCGGTGAAAACTCTTTTAATTAATTGAAATATCCGCAAGTTTTTTAAAGTCATCAACGACTCGACCGATGGAGATAAGATTACAGATGCAAGCATTTTCGTGCATTACAGTCATACGCAGAAGTGAACTGTGTAATCTTTTCTCAACCGGTGGAATCATCGGTGAATTGAAAAATGCGATTAATTATACGCAAAACGGAAGCCCTGGTCCCATGGTCGCATCGAATCGTTGAGTTTTAGAGCCGTGTCGCTCACTGGGGCCTTGTCCGACTGGACCATCATTTTGGAAGGAGCAATACCGAGAATCGGCTGACTATGAATGAATGTTATCTGTGCAAAAGTCAAATTAGAAACGTTTACAGATACGACGGAATGGATGACATTTATGTCCACAGGGCCATAATTCGTCAAAACTAGTCGCAATTGACTCCTCAATGACCCTTGGACACTTATTATTATTAAGCGTGCCGTATATATACGGTACGCTTTTTGTTTTCATTTTCATATCTAATATATAGGTTGCATGCTTTGCTTATGGCAAAACCTTGGCGGGAAAGGTTTGAAAAATTAAAAACGTGTTTTCATAAAACTGGTTTCATTAATTGTTAATTTATTGCTGCAATCCAGGAGGTCTCGGCGTCTATTTTCTTAAAATTGTAAAAGTTTTGGTATTCCTGTTAATTTCAATAAGTTATTAAGCGTCAAAGTCGAATTCCTTTGAACGAGAATTCCATACAGGTCCAGCAACCTAAGTCATTTGTGCCAACCTATGAGTCAAAATTCAAAGGCAGGAGGGGGGTGGAAACATCTCCCGCAGGAACCCTCTTTGCCCCTCGCCTTTGGGCTCCACCGGTCACAAGATTTCTTCACGGTGCATTAAGCGGTCGTAAATGTGTCAAAATCTGTTTGACGAGGGTTTCGGAAAGAAGTGACGGCGAGGTATTGATAAAGAGCGGGCGGGGAATAGAAAAGAGAGGGACTCGGTCATATCCTTAAGTAGACCTGTTTAGTGACGTTTAGACCCGTATCGAGGCTATTTCTCGAGGTATAACACATGTCGTGATGGTGCTGATGAGCCTATATCCTAGAATTTTGTGCTCATAAGAAACTGTGAGTGTGACAAGGACAAAACATAGGACTTTCTTCGATTGTGCATTGATGCGCGATGTTTCAAAAAGTATGTAATATAGCGGGCTCATATTTTATCACTGAGAAAAAAGTGGCTGTTAAAACTGTAAGAATAGAGCCATAGATGATTTCGCCTTATTTCAATCATGAAACCTATCGTTGCTATAGTCAGCGCGCTTGAATCTACACGAATTCCGATTGTCACTATGGAATTTCGATTATTTCTATGGGAAAAAAAGCGCGGGAATATATATCCTATCGGAAAATTCATTGAAACAATCGGAAATTTTTATAAGGGACGTGGAACCCAATGGTGTGATAAACACAACTGGTGCAAAGAACATGTTGTTTACTAGCACTTGTATTTGAAAATTTGGATCGTGTTTCATATGGGTAAACCCACGAGAGCGCGAGTGAGGCGGAGCCTTTTTTTGGAACCAATTTTTTCATGACGTCTCACTAAACAGGTCTTGGTCATTGGAAACATTTGAAATTCTGGGGGATCGGCAAATTGAAAACCCCTTTATGAGCGTCTATGCAATCAAGGGATTTTTGAGGAAATTTTGGGCGTTTTGTTGCGAAAAAAAGGTTTTTAAAATCCAGAACAAAGGGACGGGGGTAAAATTCGCATTAATAGCTCTAAAAAGTGAGAGGGGCTGTCACGTGTCTTCCACCCCTGGACAGCCTCCTTGCTGCGGCTATGGAATTGACTCTGGAATAACTTATTTACCTATCCTAAAAAGTTTCTCGCGTGTACAGTATTTTTTACTGGAAGCTTCTTCAAATTTTGGAAATTATAGGTCCATATGGAACTTTGCTTCTCCAACACGAAAAATGATATCGACCAATGGCAACAGAAAAAAAAATAATATTACGATGAGTTGTAATGAATAATGGCTTAGTTTTGACTGTAAACTTTCGATACTTTTCAACAAAATAAATGGGGGAGGGGGAATGGGTCTGTTGCAGACTTTTGCTCCAGCGCTATAGAGTGTTCTGTATCATGTAAAATCGCGTGAAAAGTCCATTGGTGGCATCAGAAAGTCATGAAATGCGATAATAAACTCACAAGAGACGTTTAATGAACTCCAAGTTGGCGGTAAAATATCGAGCAACCTGTATGTATGCACCACGAACATCCAAGGATAGCCAACCTCACAATATCGATCACACCCAATCACAATGTAAATAAAACACGTAACCTCTGACGCTTTGAGGTTATCAACGTTGGCAATTCTTGGATGTTAAAGGTGCATGCATACGGACTGCTCGATACTTTACCGTCATCTTGCATTTCATTAAACATCTCTTGTGAGTTTATTATCGCATTTCAAGACTTTCTGATGCCACCCATGGTCTTTTCACGCGATTTTACCTACGATGAAACACTATTTATCGTTGTAGCAAAAGTTTGTAACAGACCCATTAAAATCCACAAACGCCTTAAACCTCCACACCTACTAATCTATACCCCTAGAATGCTTGACGTGTAAAGGGCACCTGAAATGGTTAGTTCTGTATATTAAAGGATTATTTTTTCATGAATTCGCAAGTGTTCCATTTATGTATCTTACATATCTACATCGTGACAATCGCAATAAGTGCTGACAGCACCTAAAATGGAAAAAAAGAAGAAAAAAAAACTGTTTATTATTTAGAATCACGGCTTTTCCGAAAATGACGCTTTTTGACTTCAAAAGAACGCAACCTCATTTTTGATCCCTGAACAAGCCGTTTAAAAGGTGGAGGGATTTAGAAATATCTATTGTCTATACTTTATGTGGGTAAAAAAGATCGAGCCTTATCAAATAATTTTCTTTTTTCAGCTTTCAATAGGTTTGTTGCAAACTTTTGCTACAGCGCTATAGAGTTTTGATTTTTATGTAAAATCGCCTGAAAATTACATTGGCGGCATCAAATAGTCATAAAAGCCATTCATAAACCCACAAAACGCATTATAAAGAAAGCCAAAATGGCAGTCGTAAAGCCGAACAATCTGTGCACGCGCATACGACGAACATCAAAGACAGGCGATCCATTTTCCCCTTTTTCGTTAGAAGGGGGGGGGAAGAAAATATCTCTACAGTCAAACTGTGATTTTAAAAATTTGCATGGTCAAGATGTTGTGTTCTGTGAAGGGTGGCGGGGAGCAAAATATCAAGAATATAGGGTGTTGCAAAACTTAAGTGCCAAACTTATGGAGTGTATTTTTGGGGTGAACATGTACCTATATAAGGCTTTATTTTTCTACATGAATAAGTGCTACAGATGTTTCTCTTCTGAGCTAAAGCCCTCCAAAGTTTTGAAAACAAAAAACAAAAAAACAAACACAAAAAACAACGCCTTTGACTCATCTCCTTATAGATACATCTGATCTAAATTTATTTTTTTCATAATTTCTCACCAAACAAGCTCAATTGGACAGCACTTCTCACAAAAGAACTGAGTGACATCTTTGATAAAATTGAGTTATTGATTGATAGACCTAGCAATACTGAATCTCGAAGCAACAAGTGCTTCTTCTAATAACAACTATTTCCCGTCAAAATTCCAGGTAAAAGTGAGCTGGTGAGCCTCATTGAAGTCATTGTCCATATGATGAAATTAAATGAGAACTTGGTTCCTTTTTCTTAAACCTTAATCCGAGTCACGTAAGGAACCAACTCCGACTTGGTTCCTTTTATAGAATTGGGAACGGACTTAAGTCCGGATTAACGGATTTTAAAATATCAACAGTGTAAACCAACTCTGCCGTTTGGTTTCTCTTAGAGATTCGGTTTTCGTGATGATGCCAAACAAAAAGAAGGAAGGAACCAAGTCACTTTAAACGCTAAAAATTAAGTAGGTACCTTTCCTGCATAGGAAATTCCTTTTTTCCGGTGTTGAAATGCAAAAACATAACACGGTAGTTGAATGAAATCAAAACGTAAGTAATTCCGAGTTTTTTGTTTAAATTCTAGCTCTTCAACTTTGGACTCAATTTTCTCGAGATCAGCTCCATGTCAAGTGGTTCCTCTTTGATGAATTATCATTGCTAGCAAAAGCATTAAAGCTGTTCAGACTTTAGTGGCACGCTTTTCCAACACCTGCGTGTTGGAATTTTCCCTGCTTGTTTTTTTTTTTTTTTTTTTTTTTTTTTTTTTTTTTTTTTTTTTTTTTTTTTTTTTTAATCCATTTATGAGAGCATCTTAATTGATATTATAAGGGGCGATAGCCCCACCGTCAAGTCTTAATGCAGAACGGTAGCTAGCGCGGACCCCTTATACTTACAACAAACATCTTGAAAATGGCCCTCAGCGGGGTTTTGGCATGAGTTCGGTAGATTTCCGCCTTTACGAGACCTCAGAACCCTATAAACCCTTATATGGCTGGAACGGGCCCTCAACGATCTAAGGAATGACGTCGGCCTTTTTTGGATTGATGGCCTTGTAAATTTCAAATCTTCAAAAAACTGCGATCGAAAGTCAAAACGGCCATGATCATCAAATCATCACGTTTTCATTGTAACTACTCAACCTAGCGGTTAAACGCTGAAAAAAAACCCCATATAACCTTATATAGACGGATTCAGAATGCTTTGGTGATGATACTTCCACAGGTTTCAATCCATTTTATTCAAGCATAAGGCTGAAACTTTAGTTGAAAGACGAAAAGTAACCGTCCCTCAGCGCCTCGCCGCGCCGAGTCCAGCCACTCCGTGTCCGCTTGGAATTGAGCGAGGCGAACGCTCATCGTCCGTATATGTACTATGAAAGCGGCGCACTCCATTACACATGACTTGTAGTGCAGAGCGAAAGTGCGCGCCTCACACCTTGGCGTCTCGGGTTCGAGTCCCGGACATGCCACTTGTTTTTACACTTTCAGCCGTGCCTTATTTATTATTTCATTCTTACTTTTGACTCTTTACTCATTTATTTCCGATAAAGTTTGACATGAGTGTCATGATTTACCTGTTTAGGATAAAAAAAAAAAAAAAAAAAAAAAAAAAAAAAAAATTATTAATGTGCACATCAAAAATTGTCCATAACATGCGAAAACATTGATAGACATGTGTTAGAAAACATGAAATGAATAAATAAAACAAAACGGCCTAGGAAACATACAGACACACAAATTAATGGGCAAACAAATTCGAATTTTAAATTTTCGATTTTTTTTTTTTTTTTTTTTTCGAATTTTAAATGGAGTAAATTTTAAAGGACTGTATGAGCCATTATGCCAACATTGCCAACCTCTAAAACTTTGGTTTTGTTTATAATAATAATGTTGCTGTTGCTTTTGGATATTAGCACGTGACTTGATATAAGTTCATGATCCGCTCATAGAGTGAGCCACAAATCACACGCTGTCTACAGTGACTAGATAAACCACAGTGTGGTCAATCGCTACGCATCCAAGCCGACCTTACCGCCCATACGAACGCGTGTAAAAACACCCGAGTTTCAAAAGCTTAAAGCGTCAAGACTATGAAACTGAGCTTTAAACTCCAACTTTAGCCCTTATTTTGCCATAATCACTGAATGTAGGGGATCCTTTCGTCTCAGCCGTCAGCGGCCAGTTTGTTTACATTCTCTGAACTCCTCTCCGCTCACATCCGCTCGTTCTTATTTTTTGAAAATCAGGTGTTTTACAGGCGTTCTTATGGGCGGACGAGGCCGCTTGGGTGTGTAAACGCCAGCAATTCAGCAACACAACCAAAATGACCACACTGTGGTTTACTAGTCACTGTACACGCTCTGTAGAGTTTTTACTGTTGTCCATTTTACCTGCCTCACATCACAATTATGGTACAGTGAGGTATTCCAGGACGTGCTTTTGAGGCAACACGGGGGCGTTGCAGTGGTGCGCCAAGGGGGGGGGGGGGGGGGGGGGGGGTGTTCCCTTTCCTCGGGCGGCAATATTAGGGTGAACAAGCAAACAATGAAAAAAAAGGGTTATCTCTAGCAACGTATTCCCAAAGGCGGTAAAATCAGTGGATACAAGCATAAAAAACAGTATTCAATTTCACAATTTTGAAGGGCGGTCAAATTGCAATCTTGCTCCCCCTCTCCTACCCCTCCCCCCTGGGAGGCAGCAATGATTTTATCGATGAAAATCTCTTACCGACAATTTCATACGGGAAGTTTGTTTGCCTCGTTTTTTTTAAGCATAAAAAGCTAAAAAAAAAAAAAAAAAAAAAAAAAAAAAAAAAAAAAAAAAAAAAAATGCCTCCCGGCAGGCCGGTAAGACGAAGTAGATTCCATGCTTGGTTAAATCATTTTTTTACAAATTTAAATATAGGTTATAATTTTCGTTAAATTCTTTTTTATTTTATCAGCTGCTCAAAATCCAAATACTATTGTGAAAAAGAATATATTACCAATAGAGAATTTTGTAATCTTTTCAATGGAAGTGAGAAATAAAAGCTAGGTTATAAAAGTTTTTCACAAATTTTAATAAATATTTTTCACTCGTCTTGTCGCTCGGTCTCCTTAAAAGTGGGTCCACGGCAAAGATTACAGTGGAAATCTGAGTGCTTTGAGCATGGATGTTTCAAGTCCCCTGTTGTCTTCTGACATTAAACAAACATTCACACACTGACATTAGTCTATAGTTGGCTGTAGGCTCCTTGACTGGAGTATAAGCCATAAAACAAGCAAAAAAAAAAAAAAATAAATAAATAAATAAATAGGTTATGTTATGATTTTCTTTGAATTATTCAATTTTTTTTTTATCAGCTGTTCAACATTTAAATGAAAATGCACCTAAGAAAAAGATTATAGTACCAAGATAGAAAAATGTGTAATCTTTGTAACGCTATAATGAGAAATAAATCTGAATAAGAGCAGCTGATCAAACAAGAAAATAAATAAATAACGTACCTAAGCAACAGTGAGCGTGTAAAACAAAGAACGAGCAATTATACCAATACTTTATCCTTGTCTTTCACATGTAAAATCCCATAAGAAACTAAATAGCTCGTAAAACACGTAAAACACAAGGAAAATTCAAGGAATGGAGCATATGAACTAAAAATATCCTCCACGATATATACTAAAATTTTTAAACCCAAAAAAACAATTTCTTCATATGAAAACACTGCCAAAAAACCCGAAAACACATCACTATAACTCTCTTACAACGCAAAACACGAAAAAATGACTCGAGTAAAAAAGTTGCGTAACAAAACGGCTAACAAAAATTTTTCCCCAAAAAAAATACTCAAAACAAACACTCCTAAAAATAAACCTCAAAAACACATTTTACGACTCAAACACGGCCCATAACGCGAAAACTAACTGTCAGATTTACACCATCTTCGAACTCATCCAAGAATTAAACCCAACGAATAGTTGAGACAAATTTCAAAAATAAAAACCAAAAATTACGAACAGGATCGTGGGACATAAAAACGGTAAAACTGGCTGAAACATACATATAAAGATATATATATATATATATATATATATATATATATTATATATATATATATATATTATATATATATATATACAATTTTCAACGAGTGGTATTTTCTCACTCAGGGGACCATGAAACGTGCTCATTTGATAAAATTTCCCGAAAAATCCAACATCGCACCCTCCGCAATAAGTAGATTCATGGAATCTACTTAAAAAAAACAGATCCACCTGAAATTGGTTTTAAACGAAAGTCAGAGTGGCTCTGTAGGCACAGAATTCTATGTAACTGTTTTGCAAAGGATTTTACGCCATCAAAAAACTGACACCTGACAGAAACAAGCGAAATTTACTCACCTGGACAGTTGTACTAAAATGATGTGTCCAGATAACCACTCCGAAACACTTGCATTTTTGTTTAAACTAATTTCCTTCGAATTAATCATAATTTTGGATGCGTGAGGTTGAAACAAACGAGGGCAAGCAAGCTAGAATCAATCTAATGGTTTGTTTATTTTCTTACCTATCAATTCATTTTAATTTGCAAGCGCGCTGGCAGAAAAGGGGCAGACGACCACCCCCCCCCCCCCCCCCCCCGAAGAATTTGGAAAAAAGCGGTTTTCGAGCCAATTTTCTCATTCCACCTCCGCCCCGTAAGGAAGTTTCTGCAGAGCCCACGTCTCTTCGAATTGCAAGGAACAAAACCCTTTAATTTCTCAGTGCGTGACATTTTTGGGCTTTTTCGTACGGAGACCAAAAATGTTGGTCCCTGGATACACCATACATTGTCCGCTAGATGTGTCTCGATCAATTAGAGGCGAGGCCTCATCAAGGTCCAAATGGATATAAATCCTCTTCAAAAATCATGGCGTAATATTAGATAGAAAAATGTTTGATATGACCTTAAAAACCCAAAACCCAATGGGTTTAAGGAAAAACCGCCGTCAAGTCTTAACACTAATTGTTTTCACTCAAAAAAAAAAAAAAAAAAAAAAAAAAAAAAAAAAAAAAAAAAAAAAAAAGGCAATTTTTCATCGCTGAAATACTTATGATATCTGTTGCGATCAAGTCTCTGGTGTATTTTGATTTTACCTCTTAAAATCGAAGTGCCCATTCAATTTCTCGCCAAAATAAGGATGATATCAACACAGCGATCAAGTCAGTTTAGGTGCTCCTAAAATTAGCCTGACACATATGCACAGCTAAAACCCCTTCAATGATATCGATGCAACTGCACCAGCTTTACTTACTTTTGATTACTTACCGCATGTATTGACTTTGATTAGCGGCCAATTAGGCTTGCTAAAAAGAATACTGCTTCTGGCACCAGTTCACTCCGATATTTAATAGGGCAGACGAGGTTCATGACTCCTTTGACTCCGGGTGTTTTGGCCGAGAAAATTTTCTACAAACATTTTTAAGAAAAAAAAAAGACTTGAGCCGGCATTTTTTTGCTGCCTTGTAGAAAGTATCCTCTTTCGTGGATTGTTTCATTCACCTGCTCCATTCAAAAAGTAAACACATAATTTCCCAGCCGACCAATAAAAATCAGAAAAGAATAAGAAATAAACGGTCTCCTACAGAAGAACGTATTTTTCTTCTTTTCCTAAGTTTTAACTTTCAAAACCACTGATGGTGAATAGTTTTAAAGATGAGGTCATCTATGACTCAAAATATGTTCCTTACTAAGCTTTGATCCCTTTACATAAAAAATTCACCGTGAATAGAAAGAGGAGACATCTAATAAGTGGGCATTTCCAAAGGTATTAGCTCTTGTAAATCCTCATTTAATTAATTGCCCCAATATAGTGTCAATTTCAACCTCAGACCAGCGGAGATTTCAAGAAAATGGGAGTAAAAAAATGCCGGCTCAAGTCTTTTTTTTTCTTAAAAAATGTTTGTAGAAAATTTTCTCGGCCAAAACACCCGGAGTCAAAGGAGTCATGAACCTCGTCTGCCCTATTAAATATCGGAGTGAACTGGTGCCAGAAGCAGTATTCTTTTTAGCAAGCCTAATTGGCCGCTAATCAAAGTCAATACATGCGGTAAGTAATCAAAAGTAAGTAAAGCTGGTGCAGTTGCATCGATATCATTGAAGGGGTTTTAGCTGTGCATATGTGTCAGGCTAATTTTAGGAGCACCTAAACTGACTTGATCGCTGTGTTGATATCATCCTTATTTTGGCGAGAAATTGAATGGGCACTTCGATTTTAAGAGGTAAAATCAAAATACACCAGAGACTTGATCGCAACAGATATCATAAGTATTTCAGCGATGAAAAATTGCCTTTTTTTTTTTTTTTTTTTTTATTTTTTTTTTTTTTTTTTTTTTTGAGTGAAAACAATTAGTGTTAAGACTTGACGGCGGTTTTTCCTTAAACCCATTGGGTTTTTATATTATTTAAAAAAATATTAAATATGTTGCGCACATTTTTTCTTTTTCAGAAAAGTTTTTCAAATTATTTTTAAGTTCTTTTTTAAAAAAATCTTTTTTGTAAAATTTTCAAAAACATTTTTGAAAATATTTTTGAGAAACCCTTTAGTAAAATTTCCAAAACGTTTAAAAACCAATATTTCTTTGACAAGATTTTAACAAGATTTTTTTTTCGTTATCCAAAAAAAAAAAAGGAAAAAAAAAAAGATTTTTAAAATCCTGCCAAAATCTTGCTTCATATCTACCTGGGTTAAGGTTAATTTAAATCTTTCTAGTGACATGTCTGAGTTTAAATTACTTATTGTTTAAAGTGTTCTCGGTGATTTTAATTAGTCTTGAATGTTTATAAAAGATAAATGAATGAGAAATTGACTCGCTGATTTTTGGCCTCTTTTTAACGATCTCAGACCACGGTGCGTCCCTCAAACAGTGGCGTATCGTGCAATTTGGCAACTTTGTACTGTGTCCATTTAGACCCATGTAAAAGGTCAAATGCGGAGGTGTTCACCGAACAACCAACAGTTCGATCTTTTGCATGGGTTTTAATGGACACAGTACAAAGTTGCCAAATTTGCACTCTAAGCCACTGCTCTCAAAAAAAAGGTAAATCGTACCGCAGTTTGGCTAACGTCATTAGACAACTGGCAAAATTGATCAAACGGCGTCTGGCAGCGTTTACTATCCTTTGAATCATGGTCCAAAATCAGGCTGACAGTACAGTAAATACCCCCTGGAGTAGAAATATATTTTAGGTGCAGCTTTTGAAGCATCTCGAAAGCCGAACTTTTCATCGCAATGGATTCAAACTGAACGGTGAAAACTTCGAGCTGTTACACTGTACCTCATGCAGCCGCGGCGCACAGTGGAACGAGTTAACTTGAGAGGCTGGACATAGCGTGGCGACTTTAAATGCGTATGTCTTTGTTAATACTGAACGCAGACGTTTTAAATATGTTTCATTGGATTTATTATACAATTCCTCACAAGGATCACCCTTTATAGTTCGTTTTTTGACCATAAAAACATTCAAATTTGCATTTTTAGTCATAAGTTCCATGTCCGACTCCTGTCATTTACTCGACCCACTGTGCGGCGCGGCGGGCGCGGATCAACGCTGGGCTATATAGCTGCAACATTCACCGAGCGAAATATGAAGTACCTAGAACTTATTTGCTTCAACTTCGACTCTCGCGTTGGAACACAATTGAGATGATTTCCACGAGGAGTAGCCCCTAAAAACATCAAAGGCGCTCTTTCCAACCGATCAGTAGCACGGCTTTAATGAAGATTTTTCTGGACGAGAACACCTGATGTTTTATAGGCTCTGTTTCCGGAGACCGGCGCAATTGAAACGGAAGTTCGGAGTCCAAACTCCGCCTGGCTTTATTTCTGAAAACCCAAGCATCACCACAGGCGCAGGAAATGATGTGAGCTGGGGCTCTTGTGTGAAATTGAGAATTCACTCGAAATCAGAGTGTCGCCGTCACATTACCGCCACAGAGCGCAGCGGTTGTCAGCGTTTGTTCACCCTGAGGGGGGGGGGGGGGGGCTAAACAACCATCCGGACTCTCCGTCTCATATACTATCTTCGAGAGTTTTGAATCGATTGTTAGATTGACGCATATCCTGAGTTTCTGCAGAGAGCTGCTGATGTTAAATTTCGTTTGATTGAATAAAAAGCTGTTCGACTGCCCGAGTATCGCATTCACTACCACCAAAATTTCAAATTATTTCAAATTTATCACGCACCTCTCGAAGTCCTAATACGCCAATGGGTCTGTTGCAAACTTTTGCTACAGCGCTATAGAGTGTTCGATCTCATGTAAAATCGCGTGAAAAGTCCAATGGTGGCATCAGAAAGTCATAAAATGCAGTATAAAACTCACGAGAGACGTTTAATGAAATCCAATATGGCGGTAAAATATCGAACAACCTGTATGCATGCACTACGGACATCCAAGGACAGCCAACCTCACAATATCGATCACACCCAATCACAACGTAAATAAACACATAACCTCTAAAGCTGTGAGGTTGTCAACGTTGGCAATCCTTGGATGTTAAAGGTGCATGCATACAGATTGCTCGATATTTTACCGCCATCTTGGATTTCATTAAACGTCTCTTGTGAGTTTATTATCGCATTTCATGACTTTCTGATGCCACCAATGAACTTTTCGGGCGATTTTACATACGATGAAACACTCTTTATCGTTGTAGCAAAAGTTTGCAACAGACCCATTCTTTGACGTGATGTTGCAATGTTCCGTCGAAATAATTGATCCATTAGTATATTGATATTTTTTCTGAATTCAACTTCCATTTTTTTTTATATTTTTTTTTTATTTTTTTTTTATTTTTTTTTTTATTTTTTTTTTTGCTAAGATAATGAGATTCGATATTGCAACAAAATTGAAATTGAAATAAGTGTGCCATAACATTATTTCGTTGATTTTTAATGTTTAGTTCAATTCAGTTCACCGATGATTCCACTGGTTGAGAAATAATTACACGCAGCTCAGTTCAATTTGATCACACTGATCTGTAATATTTTCCAAACCGATGGAGATATCACCAGTGGCGAGGCGTGACATTTGGCAACAATGTATTTTCTCCATTTCAATTCAACAAAAAAGTCGAAGGCTTCAGTCATCGGCACTGACCAGGTATTAAGACCTTTCTAATGTGTTTAAATGGGAAAAATAAACGTCGCCAAATCGCACGCCTCGCCACTGGATATCACTGTCTTTAAGAAAAACTTGCGGATATTTTAACACTTAAAAGGCGGTTCTATACCTATTGAGAAAAGATTACTGATCAGAGTTATTTCCAGCATTAGTCATAAACTAAACTGAACTGAGTAATTTTTTCTCAACCGGTGGAACCATCGATGAATTGTGAATTTCCATTCATGTTTACGAAACGACACGGCAGCTCCTGTGCGGCTGATGATTGAGTGACGTAAACGAGTATACTCGGGTGTGGTATGGAAGGACAACGGGGTGTCTTGTCCATTTAAACCCAAGTAAAAGGTCGAACTCGAAGGCGTTCACCGAACGGCCGAGAGTTCGATCTTTTTCATGGGTTTAAATGGACAAATTGCAACGTTGCCGGATTTCACACTATACGCCACTGGTTAAATGACGAGAGAAAAAAGCAGGGTTGCTAGATTGAACATATACTATAGATCCGTTTGTATTTTATTTTTGAGAGTAAGCCAAGCACCCAACGAAAGTTCCCAGCCTAGCAATCGATAAACTGCACACGTCATCCCTTATAATGAGTATGACGTAAAATCCTAGTTCACCGCTGGTTGGATAGGTCGGGGTATAAAACTGTATTAAAAGTGCTTTCAGAGCATATATCAGCTGTCTCGACTCAGAGAGAGACGAGAGAGAGAGAGGGAGAGAGAGAGAGAGAGAGAGAGAGAGAGAGAGAGAGAGAGAGAGAGAGAGAGAGAGAGGAGAGAGAGAGGAGAGAGAGAGAGAGAGAAAGAGAGAGAGGAGAGGGAGAGAGAGAGAGAGAGAGAGAGAGAGAGAATTCAAGGTCAAGTGCAATCTTCATCCCCTTGTATGTATGCAATAAGCGTCACAAGGGGGTCTCGTGAGAGTCGCGTCGCGTCGTGGGGTCTTATAAGCAGCGGTTGCGGCGCTCTATTCTGTTCATCTCCGTTCGAACGAGAATATATATATGTCTACCAGGTATCGAACTCCATGAAAAGAGCGGAGCGGTTGAATCGATCGTTCGATATAGGGGGGGGGGGGGGGGGTACAAAAAAAAAAAAAAAAAAAAAAAAAAAAAGGCCACAATATAGAATGCCTGCTTTGCCAAGTGGACTTTTGACTTTTTAACTATATTTCAGACAATCTGTCTACCGATTTACCTAAGAGACACATAAAGATCGATCACAATTTTCACACCCCATGTTAAAAAAGTGAAACATGGCAAATATGACTTAATTTATTCACGGATTCATTGGAATATTACAATGTTGCCAGATTAGGGTGAAAAAGCCGTATGTTTTATATTGATTTAAATGGGGGCGATGCGGCTTTCTACCATCGATCTGGCAACACTGGCATAACGATCCTACAGTCACCTTCGGTCGGTTGATAAACTTGTATTAAATTCAATTTTACTTGAAAGCTTTCGAGTCCAGATTTTATAAAAAAACATGAAAATAACGAGTAAGAATAGAAAAGGTTGTTTACATTGCCACATCAACTGCTAGACTTTACTTTAACAGCCGGTGATTGATCGGAACCTGAACTCGGTGAATTGAATTATGGGATTTTCTGGACGCATAATGTCATGCAAAGAAAAACAAAACAAAAAAACAAGGTCATGATTAATGCCTTTAGGTTGATTATGAACGATCGTATCGTAATGCCATCGAGTCAATGATCGAGTACGTGTTCAGTAGCGGCCCGTGAGATTTGGCAACCATGCATTTTTCCCACATAAACTTAGGTAAAAAATCGATTCAAGCGGAGGCTGGCAGCCTCCTCGAGTTTTGATTGTTTTCCATGTATTTAAATGGGATAAAAACACTGTTGCCAAATCGCACGAGCCGCCACTGTACGTGTTATCTTACAAGTGGTATCATTCCGATAGGTTTCATTCCGATGGATTCCCTCCCATCTCTGCGGAAATTCTCCGATAGCTCAGGTTTCATCGGAGGATTTTCGCAGAGATGGGATAGTTTCTATCGGAATGAAAACTATCGTAATGACTCCACCCATAAAAATAACGCTTACTGGATCATTGGCTCGATATAATTACGATTCGTTTGTCATGATCAGCCTCCACGCAAGATAGATAAAAATTCAGATTGTATATGATACACTGAAAAAATAAAAATGGTAATTTAGCATTTAACATGTAGAAAAAGTGTCCGACATGTACTAAATGCTGATTTTACACTATGAAAATGCTGATTCGACATTAGAAAATGTTACATCAGCATTTTCAAGTGTGGAATCAGCATTTTCCAATGTTAAATCAGCATTTACAAATGTTGAATCATCATTTTCATAATGTGAAATCAGCATTTAGTACATGTCGAACACTTTTTCTACATGTTAAATGATAAATTACCATTTTTATATTTTCAGTGTAACTTTAGGGCTTAGAATTAGTCAGTCAAGTAACTTGGTTTTTGCAAGAAACAAAAATACAAAATTAACATTCAACACTGAAAAAACACTACGGTCCATATAGGTTATAACCGCGGCACTCCCGGTCTTGAAGCTCGCAACTTTCGGTGATCGATTCCGTAATTACGGGTTGCACCGCCAAAAATTACGGGTGTCACAACCAGGGTGCCTCGATAAACCTATATAATCCGTAATTTATGGTGTCCAAGACGTATTGTTTTTTTCAGTGGACCATTTCTATGGCAAAAAACAAAAACTTTTCTAGACGAAAAAAACCCATGCCACCGAGGAAAAAGACGGCTCGTGCAACTTGGCATCAATGTTTTCCTCCATTTGATTCTAAGTATTTCAATCGATTCGAAACTGAAGCAGCAATTCACTGGAAATCAATTGTTGTACTTACATAGATTAAAATAGAGCGGAAGCTTTGATGTTAATTTGCACGAGCCACCACTGACCTGGCGAAATTTTGGCAGAGGGCAATCAAACAACTGACAAAATTAAGTTTGTTATAAAAAACAAAAACACAAAAAAAATAAAAAACCTAAACTCCAAAACGAACGAAAAAAGAGACTTGCGGAAAAGATTACACGCTTCAGTTCAGTGTATGACTGTAATGCACGAAAATACTCGCACCTGTAATAGTTTCTCAATCGGTGGAAACGTCGTTAATTAATTAAAATATTCGCAAGTTTTTTAAAGTCATCGACGACTCCACCGATTGAGAAAAGATTACAAGAGCGAGTATTTTTGTGCATTGTAGTCTGGCACGGAACTGAACTGTGTAATCTTTTCTCAATCGGTGGAATCATCTGTGACCAATGAGCTATAACTTTAGAGTGGCACATCAAGGAACGTTCCACTGGCTCATTGGTGTCACCTAGGGCGCGGTCATCTTGCCGTAAAAATCGATTTTGAGGTTAAATTTTGTAGGTCGTTTCCGGTCGTTCCGTAAACAAACTCAAGTAGGCCTCTTTAACGACATAACTGTCCGCGAAAGCACCAAACATCAGTGTTTTTTTAAACTAAATTTCAATGTATTTCTATGAATTTTCGTGTTAATTACATCAATAGTGTGCTAATCAAAAGTATTTGGGACGCTGATTTCAAAAATGATATCATTTTCTATTTAACTCGTCCCGATTTTACGCGATTCCTACTTTTAAAAAATGTTCGTGATAAAGTTTAAATTGTGGAAAATTTAGAATATTTCGATCAAAACTAAGGCCAAATTCGAACTCGGCAGGTCAATTAACATCGGATTAGCTATAGTCTACGCAATTTAAGGTTCAGTTATACGAAAAAAGCCCATGTTTGTGTCTAGGGACCCTTGTTTTGTATTCATTGGGGGCGGACACCTATGTCGTTAAAGCGTAAAAATCAACAAACTCGGGCATCGCCGGAAACGACCTATAAAATTTAACCTCAAACCTTGGAATCTGCCATCCAAATTCCACTTTTCCTCGGAATTCCTTCTACCCTGTGTAGCACAAGGTGGACCGGCCCGCTGCCACTCTAAAGTTATAGCTCATTGTCAGTAACTTGAAAAATGCGATTAATTATACGCAAAACAGCAGCTCTGGTCCAGAACCTCTTAATACTCGATGTAATTTCACATTTTCCATTGGAAGATGAGAAAAAATAAAAAGAAACGTACGTTTATAAAAAGAATAATCAATTAAATGGAATCGTGCTTTTACTTGTATCAACCCTCGAGATAGAAAGTTCGTGGAAGGCTCAACCACTTCTATTTTAGTATATACTGTTGCTCTTTCGTTTCTTCATCTATTTTTTATTTTATTTTTATTCAGTGAAATCGGAAACACATTTTGCGCTTTTTTAACTTTGAACCGCGGAGACTTGACATTTTGATCTTTTATTTTTATTTGCGTATTTATTATCTTATTGTTGTTTTGGTATATTTCTTTTTATTTCCTCGAGAGTGATTCAAAGGAACACATAGCAGCAGTGGTGCCGCTTTTCTTGTAATCAAGCACGGAAAAAAAAAGACTGGTAGAATTTACCATTTGCATGTTACCTTAATTTAACACAAAGTACGTTGCAGTTAAGTATGGTAAAATTTACCATATATACTTGATAACCACTGATAATTGCGAGTCTGTATTTATCTTAATCCGGCATCACAGATGGGGGTGTGCTGGTCAGATAGGAACAGTGGCGTCGCGTGCCATCTGGCAACAATGCAATTGGTCCATTTAAATTCATTAAATATATCGAATTTTCCTTGTGCACTGTGCACCCCCTGAATTCGATCTTTTACATGAGTTTAAATGGATAGAATACATTGTTGCCAAATTGCACGCAACGCCACTGGATAGGAAATAGACGCAAGTGTTACCAAGTAATCGCTTCCTTTATGAATGCAAAGTATTCGCGCAAACCTGTCCGATTTCGATACCTGAAAAATTCGCGCAATCCTAGACCCTCAAAAAACGGGGGGAAAAGGGTATACATTCACGCAATCCTATGACAGTCGTCAACTATAAACCCCTGTAACCCTTTTCCGTTGTGTATTTTTTTTTTGTCGTTGGATTTGGCAACATCAAACGATAGATCGATCTCATTATCGGACGCTTGCATTCTTATTCTATACATTTTCTTTTTTTTTTTTTTCTTCCCTTTCCCCCCGCCCTCTCTTTTCTCTCTCTCTCTCTCCTCTCTCTTTTCTCCTCTCTCTCTCTCTCCCCCTCTCTTCTCTCCTCTCTCTCTCTCTCTCTCTCTCTCTCCTCTCTCTCTCTCTCTCTTTTCCTCTTCTCTCTCTCTCTCTCTCTCTCTCTCTTCTTCTCTCTCTCTTTTCTTCTTCTTCTCTCTCTCTCTCCTTTTTCTCTCTCTCTCTCCCTCTCTCTTTCTCTCCCCTTCTTCTCTCTCCTCTCTCTCTCTCTCTCTCTCTCTCTCTCTCTCTCTCTCTCTCTCTCTCTTCTCTCTCTCTCTCCTCTCTCTTCTTCTCTCTCTCTCTCTCTCTCTCTCTCTCCTCTCTTCTCTCTCTCTCTCTCTCTCTCTCTCTCTAGCTCTCTGTTCCTCTCCTATCCCATCTTTGTATGCTTATTTTCACCGTTCAATGTTCATCTCACTGCCATCCCTGCTGATAAAATCCCTGACGGCTTAACGATCTCGCCCAGCTGTTTACTTTGTTGGTGGATTTGAAGATAGATCCGGAGATATCTGCTCAAAAGGATTTTATATATTGAGTAAGAGCCACAAAAGGGAACGGGTGGCTATTTTTTGCATTCGATATTAAAAATATTAGAAAAGTGGAACAGAAAGAAAAGGTGCGGAGGGGGTGGGGGGGGTGGTGGAGGGTGAGGGGAGGGGAGGGGGGTGGAAACAGGAGGGTAAATTCCGCGAATATCGGATATCAGGATTGGTTGGCTTTCATCGGCTACGGTTCGCGAATTGACTTTGAATCGCAAACGTCAAGAACAACGCATCTAAAGCTGATCGATTGAATTTGAGTCTTAAGCTGGTTTTCTCGGATGGGCTATGGATTCATGTTTATAAAAGAAGTAAACGAAAATACTTTGAATATGCAATGGGTCTGTTGGAAACTTTTGCTACAACGATTGAGAGTGTTCAATCTAATGTAAAATCTCCTAAATAGTCCATTGGTTGCAACAGAAATTCATCAAATGCACTGAAAAAAATCAATTGTTAAAGCAAAAATTCAAAATTTGCTACTTTAACAAAAATTGAAAAATGCTAAATCAACCGCATGGTTTTCTGATAAATTAACAATTTATTTATTGAGTTTAAAATTATGTGGTTGTTAAATCAACCACTTATAATGGTGTTCTTTTAACTAAATAGACATTGTCAATTTAGCAATTTTAAATAGTTAAAAAATACAGAACTTAACCCAATTAGTTGATCTAACAATTCATCAAAATAAATTCCTGATTTTACTTACAAATTTTGTTATTCAAGCATAAAAATTGTTTTTTTTACTATTTGATATTCTGGTTAGGCAAAGTTAGTAGTTAAAAAATACAGACCATAACCCAATTAGTTGATCTAGTAATTCAGCAAAATAAATTGCTGATTTTACTTACAAATTTTGTTTTTCAAGCATAAAAATTGTTATTTTTACTATTTGATTTTCTGGTTAGGCAAAGTTAGTTGTTAAGCTAACGAGATGAATTGCTGATTTAGCATTTGAGTTGTTAATTTAACAAAATTATAGGTTAATTTAGCAAGTCATTTTGTTCTGTACTTTTTTAACTATTTTTTTTCTCAGTGTGCAACAATAAACTCACAAGAGGCGTTAAATGAAATCCAATATGGCGGAGAAATATCGAGCAATTTGTATGCATGCACCACAAACACCCAAGGATGGCCAACTTTGACAACCTGACAGGAGGTAGAGGTTATGTGTCTGTTTACGTATTGTGATTGGTTGTGATCGATATTGTGAGGTTGGCTATCCTTGGATGTTCGTGATGCAGACATACAAATTGCTCGATTTTTCTCCGCCATCTTGGGTTTCATTAAATGCCTCTTGTGAATTTATTATTGCAATTTATGACTTTCTGATGCCACCAATGGACTTTCCAGGCGATTTTACATTAGATGAAACTCACTTAATCGTTGTAGCAAAAGTTTGCAACAGACTCATTCTCAAGTGTTAAAAGTCTCATACACGGTGTTCCATGGCACCGGTCTAACCTGCGGGTCAATCATTTACTTCATCGTCGAAGGAATCGTTAAGATTGTCTATGAGTGATTCTATTGGTTGAAAATTGTAAAACTTGGCCGTTGCTGTATGGTGACCATCGTTATAGTGTCCGTTTTTTAAAGGTTACTCGTGAATAGTCTTTAACCAACGAGACTCTTAACGACGGTTACCATAGCAAGGACCAAGTTTTACAATTTTCGACCAAAAGCATCACTTTTAGACAATCTTAACGATTGCTCTAACAATGAAGTGAATGATGGGCCCCGCTGTTCATTTTTATACAGTTTTCTCGAATGGGTCGACAAAGAAAAAAAAAAACGATAAAAATCGCAGTACGGGTATTTCGGGTCAATCATTTCAGTTTTTTATATTTAAAACCTCTTAAAGTAGTGTTTCGCGTTTTCTCGGAGGGCAAAAATGCAGCTCCTCTCTCCACTCTTATTTCAAAAATTTTTAATCGGTGACCTCAATCATGTCACACATTGTTCGAAAAAATATATTTCGGTGTAGTTTACTCCAAAATCCCCGGGTTTTTTTTTTTTACTGGCGTGAATGGGGCTCTTGCACATTTTTTCTACAAGAAAATAAATAAAATAATCTGATGTACAGACCAGCGAAAATCACGAAAATCGCTCTGAAAAAGTCTAAAATTTGATACTAAACTCATATAACTGCGCTATAACGGTAAGTTCGGAATGGCGGTTCAACGCAGGTTCCATGGGAGATGTTTGTCTATTATGTCACTTTCTCTACAGAAACACAGAGGTATATATGTCTCAATTTAGATTGGGATCTCCCATGATACCTGCGTTGAACCACCACTAAGCCCAATTCTGAGAGAAAATTTCGTGATTTTTAGAGTACACATCGTCATTTTTACAGGTTTTTATGCAAGAATCAACTCTTCAATCCCCTGAAGCAAAAGTTTGGAAGAGCTCCATTAAAAGTCGATGTCGGTTTTTCTGTTCAAAATATCGCGAGTCAAAGTTTGATTTGGACTGATTTCCTAAAAGAAAATCGTTACTTCGAGTGTAATTTGCCTTGAACCTTGAATTGAACCTTGAAACCTTGAATTGTGAGACAAAAAACTATACGATTAAAATACTTCATGAATTTAGGACTAAAAATATACAGTTTTGGACGAAAATCAATCTCATTCAATATGGGATTTGTAGATATCACTGTAACAGTGGTAGAGCCTGGGGAAGGGAGGGCCAGGTCCATGGAGGCGGGACCCTCCCTCCCCCATTCCTCCGTGGGTATCTAATAATTCCCAAATGTAAGGTATAATTTCTCGCGTATTCCAGGGAATTTTGACAAAACTCGACAATGTGTTTCAACTGTGCATCCCCCGTAACTATGCATTCAGACACTGGGAGATGACTGGGCTCTTTTGGACGAGACGAGACGAGATAGCAGAAATCGATCATTCTCATCGGTTGAAACGGCGTCACGTGACAGATTTCGCGTCATTTGAGGCACGAGGAGTCATTCGGTCTGAAATAAACGACTCGAAAGACTTCAAAATTGTCACATAACGCCGTTTAAACCGATGAGAATGATCGATTGCTGCTATATCTCGTCTCATCTCGTCCCCTCCAAAATAGCAGAATAGAACCTTCATCCCCCCCTCGGTAAATTTCTGGCTTCATCACTGCACTCTATAGGATTCCAAGCGGAACGTGCATCACAGTCAAGCACCAGAACCAGATTAGGGGATGTAAGAGCCCTCGGGGCCAAACAAGCTCAAAATCGGTCCCAAACATGGTCTAAATAAAGGTGTAGGCGTGTAGGCGTAAGAATAAATGTATATGGTTAGCTCATGGCTTGAGCTCCTCCCCCTCTCAAGCCCCAGGCCCAGGGTAAAATTTCTCCTTTTTTCCACCCCTTCCAACGCGCGCCCTGGCCTGGACACTTCAGGTGCTATTTTACGAAACCTATTCCACCACCCACCAGTGTATGTTTCGTTATGACGAATGCGTAAAATAACAAAGGGCAAAGACATAATTTAAAAATTTAATAAAAAAAAATATATATATATCGGGTGAAACAAAGTGGAAAAATTGTTGCTGAACAAATTAATCTGTATATTTCAGGGAGCTGTGGCTCAAAGCGGAGGAGATAAAGGCAGAACATAGACAGTGAGAAAAGATAAGGTTGATGAATAGCCCGCAGGACTTCGGCAAATTACGGTCGATATGTTACTTCGCAAAACTAGTTTCGAAATGTATGTATTTTCATTTATCTACTTTATTCATTCGGTTGTTCCGCGTTGATTAGGACGGGAGACGGAGAGAGATAGGGTGATAGGGAGGGAAAGGGAGAGAGAGAGAGGGAGCGAGAGAGAGAGAGAGAGTAGAGGAGGCGGGGAGGGGGAGAGGAAGAGAGAGTATCGGAAAAGTGTTCCCATCAACCGGTGACCGGTGGTTGAAGGGATGCGAAATAATGCTTCAAAAATTATACCTCAACGCCGAAGCGAATATTAGCATAAACCTTTATTTTTTTTCTCACGCTTTCATCGATGGACGTTTTTGAACCTGTGCCTACAATAGGATGAGAGAGGGAGAGAGAGAAAGAGAGAGGGGAGGGGTGGTGGAGATGGAGAGGGAAAGGGAGAGGGAGAGGGTGAAGAGGTGGAGAGACAAAGAGAGCGAGAGAGAAAAATAGAGAGAAGGAGAGAGAGAAGGAGAGAGAGGATGATTATGGACCGAGCGTAATAAAACGGTACATAGTCCAATGGAGTCCCCTCTTCTTGTTAACAATGTTAGACATTGAAGAGTAGGGGTCATGGAGGTAATTTCGAGGAGGAGAGTCTATGAAAATAGCATTTAAGCTCTTTAATAAAAAAAAAATAAAATAAAAACAAATAAAAAAAAAATAACAAAAAATATCCGAGGGGTCACATTGATATTTCTTTGGTAAAATAATCTTGATGTATCCGATTTGCGATTTCCCTCCGAAAACCGGAAAACGCTTTCTCTGGCCGGATTTAAAAAAAAAAACAATCGAATTTGTTGAATAAGTTTATCAGCTGTTTTGATTGAATTCATGAAAATTTGGCATTTCGGATCGAAAAATTTACAACATTTTTCAGTAATTATAATGTGTCAAGACAAGGAGTGTCAATATAAGTTTTAACTGATTCGCGCCATCGAGTACGCTTCCTTTCTCAAACTTTTTCCTTGAATAAGACCAGTCTGAATCGTTGCTGTGCAATGCAAAAGAGCTCGAAACACAATTTCAATTTTAACTCTCTTTAGTTAAAGGATTTTAGTTTTTATGTTTTCTGTGTTTTTTTTTTTTTTTTTTCCTTTTGTACAAATAGATATCCGGAGTATCGTGGACTATTGTTTCGAAGAGCTATTGTGCTATTGCAAATTTTCCTCCCCGAATCCTTGACACTTAAAAACGAGAAAATCTGGCAGAAAATTTTAAAACACTAATTAGCTGTGAGTACGTTCATTCGTAGAATTGGGAAGAAACATTGTGCCAAATCTTCTTTTAAAAGTGATATTTCAAAGATTGAGCTCACTTTTGAACCAACTTTGACTTCGAAGCGCTTATAACTTTTAAAATTTTCAAACTAAATATGTATAACGTGTTCAGTTAGAATTTAGGCATAGACGCTTTGCAATGCTACAAATTTCGAGAAAGGTACGTTATGTATCACCATCATTTAAAAAAAAAAAAAAAAAAAAAAAAAAAAAAAAAAAAAAAAAAAAAAAACATAAAAAGCAAGTCGCAGCTGCAACACTTAAAAGTGCTGGCAAAGGAGCATGAAAATCAAGCCAAGATCATTGACAAGCAGGTCCATATACGTCATCAGTGGCGTGCAGAGGATTCACCAAAAAACTTTTTCACAAAAATAGTATTCGAGCGGCCCGGTCAGAAAACGGCGTTCAATTTTGCTTCTTGGCAGATTATTCTCTTTCAGGCTGAAAGACAGGCTGACCTTTGAACGCTGAAAGTTTCAGCGCTCAAAGGTACTGATATATTTCATTAAAATCGATTAAAAATCGAAACGATTGTAACACAGCATGATACTCATGCTCTAAATAATGCCCCGAAATTTAACACCCGGACTGCAATTTTTATCTGAATTGTATATTTCAATTTCAAAATCGTGTAACTTCAACCAATTTTGTTCCGGGAAAAAATTATTTTTTCAAAGAGAGTAAATAATGCAATACAATAAAATAAAATAGATTACTCCAAACCAATTACACCGAGAAAAAATCATTAACCATTTAAAGGCCAAGCCCGAGTATACTAGTTTTTCTTCTCCAGTCTATTTCACATTTTTTCATCCTTCATTCCGTATGAGCCGGACTATTGATAAAAATGTGTACTAGAAAAGATGTATTCGGGTGCCTTCAATGTATCGTATAGGCAATGTCAACTCCCCCGAGTACGAATAGTTAACTACCTTCCCTTTATGAACGGAAGAGTGGCGTCCTTTAGAAATAATCTGGACCTTAGAGCAGAGCTGCCGATTTGCGTAGATTTAATGGCATTTTGAAATTCAACGAAAATTCCACCGGTGGAGAAAAGATTACAGAGTTTAGCTCAGTGTGTGACTGTAATGCACGAAAATACTAGCGTCTTTTATCTTTTCTCAACAGGTATATTTTACTTAGTTAACGGCGTTTCCTCCTATTGAGAAAAGATTATAGATCAGAGTATTTTTGTGCATTACAGTCATACACTGAGCTAAACTCTGTAATCTTTTCTCAATCGGTGGAATCATCGGTGGATTTAAAAATGTCATTAAATCTACGCAAATCGGCAGCTCTGCCTTAGAGGGTTAAGGAACGTATAATTACATGAAGACTAATTAGAAATTCCATTTAAAATAACCAGAATTCTACGTAGCTCAACGATTTTTTTTTCGTAAAATATCAGGACCTTATATTGGATCAAAAAGCATTCTGATACTTCCAATGAGTCGACTTATTGAGGATTCCAGTAATTCTAAAATTATCATTTTTTCAGTCCATGATTAAAAATTATTTTTTCAGCGAATAGATTGACTGAAAAGAAAGAGTATTTCACAGTGTACTCCTGCCACTTTTGATCCGAGCGAAGCTTAAATTAATCCGTGAGATTCGGCTTATACCCGTGATCGTAAGTTCGCATTACTTCCTCTTGACAACCCCGGAAGACCTTTTCAGCCAGTCTGTTAATTTGCTTAGAAGTTGGCGCGACTACAAGAAGACGCGCAATTAACGAAGGAATGGGGAAAAAATTACAAATTAAATATGCAAGTGAAACTTTTTCCCTTTCTGCGAGAGGAGAGTTTTCTCAAAGTTTTGTATCTTAATATTTTACGCATGGCGCATTTCGCAGATTTCAAGGTTCGCATGGAAATCTTCGATGAAACCTTTCTCATTATTGGCGCCGCTCCGCCTCTGATTCTCAGAAACCTAACGCCCTGTACTGTACCTAGTACTGTTCCACTGGCGCAACCAGGGTCTCTTCCATCTCTCTCATTTCCCATTTGATTGTATAAGTAGGAAAAGGACAGAAAGAGGGAGTTTTATCCCGTTGTCCATCCTTGTCTAACATACTTTTTTAATGGAGAAAAGAGAGAGATGAAGAAACTCTCGCTACTAAACTGTTCCCTATAGTCCGTTTCCGCAGACAAATTAGATTGATACAGGTAGATGCATTATTAGCCTTTTTGGCGGGTCGTGCGAGATGGACTTCTCTCATAGAAGCTTATAGGTTATACTTTGTTCGGGATAAAGGGGTGTCTCCACCTGCGACTTTAAAAGCGCGAATAAACTGATTGAGCCAATGAGCTTCTTTGTTGTCGATACATCGGACTCGACCTATCGACTTCAAGGCAGCTCATTGGTCAATTAGTTTATTCGCGCTTTTAAATTCGCAGGTGGAGACACCTCTTAAGAAGTCCAATTGGAAATCAGGTAAAAACGCTCTTTATTGCAACGCAGTGGTTCCTCGGCTGTCGATTCTCGGACAGCGCGCTGTGCTCGTTTAGGAGACCGTTTTTAGACCTTTTTATTGAAACATACAATACCGTGAACTGACCAATTATATAGTCTTTTGAAGGCCCGCGCGAAAATTAAACTTTTGCGGCATTCGCGAATTTTGATCAACTGACTTTAAATTGAAACTCTGCTAGAAGTGCACAGAACGATGATACCTAATGGTGGTTCAACTATAGAAATTTTCGAAGATTTCGGCATTCCTGATTGAGTAATTTCAGAAAGCCGCAATCTTTAAAAAATTACACCTTGAACCGCCGTTCGATATCAATGTTCTGTGTACGTCTAGCAGAGTTTAAATTTAAAGTCAGTTAATCAAAATTCGCGACTACCGCAAGAGTTTAGTCATTTCCGCACAAAATACGGGAGATCATCATTTCCGCACAAAATCTTTTTTGGTAATACCACTGATGCAAGTCGGTTCATAACATCCCTTTATCAATCCATCATACTTTTTATGCATCTACCTGTATGATCTAACTTGGCTTCGAGCGTGTGGCGTTAATTTTTCAACGATGCGAATATTATACTAGTAAACTCCTCCCCCTCACCGACACGCGTCGTCTTTTACGGCACACTTCGCCCTTTAATTTGCGCTTGACTGCTCACAAGATTTACGAGTCAAATTCTCCAAGAATTTGCTTTGCGTTTCCTTCTCTTCTGCCCCGAATTGAAAGAGGCTTGCATGACATAAGCTATAGCAGTTTCCTAGCCGTAAACCTTTTTTTTTAGGAATAGAGTCTACAGGAGGAATACTTTCGCAGAACAGGACGCGGCTTGTCCATTTTTGCTGCTTCCGACAGAAACAAAAAAAAAACAAAAAAAAAAAAAAAATTCTAGGTTGTGATCAAATAAGCGGAAACCAATCGATATTTTGAATTGGTTTGCATGTATGTCAAGTTTATCACTACATGAAACACGCAATGGGGCCAATGCAAACTTTTTCTATGAGCAGATGAATAGTTCAATCTGATGTAAAGACCAGCGAAAATCACAAAAAGCGCTCAGTAAGAAAATCTAAAATTAAGTAATAAACTCACATAACTGCTTTATAACGACAAGATCTTAATGGCGGTTCAACGCAGGTATCATGTGAGATTCCCGTCTAATATGTCACTTTCTCTACGGAAACACAGAGGTATATGTCTCAATTTAGATAGGACCCATGATACTTGCGTGTCTCCACCAATAAGCGCAATTTTCAGAGTTAATTTTTTGATTTTTAGTGGACTCATCGTCATTTCTACAGGTTTTTATGCAGAAATCAACTCTTCAATCCCCTGTAGCAAAAGTTTGCCAGAGCCCTACGCTATTCTGAAAGTTTAAGGAGTTTTAGTTGGTTCAATCGGCAGAAATATATTCATAATTTAGTTTAGATGAGGCGATATTTGATGGAGGACAAGGAATAAGACGAGATTTTTGGACAAAGAAACAATATCTGT
The DNA here is from genome assembly GCA_011764245.1 of Trialeurodes vaporariorum. Taxonomy (NCBI): domain Eukaryota; kingdom Metazoa; phylum Arthropoda; class Insecta; order Hemiptera; family Aleyrodidae; genus Trialeurodes; species Trialeurodes vaporariorum. The sequence goes on along the minus strand of VMOF01000035.1, from coordinate 10,213,284 downwards.
GGGCCGATCATTTACTTCTTCGATATAAACCGTTCGTTAAGACTGTCTATGAGTGATACTTTTGGTCGAAAATCGTAAGACTTGGTTGTTGCTATGGTAAACATCGTTAAAGTGGCCGTTTTTTAAAGCAATTCTACGAGCATAGCCTTTAAAAAATGGACAAAAATAAGCGATGGTTATCATAGCAACAACCAAGTTTTACAATCTTGAAGTAATAGCATCACTTATAGACAGTCCTAACGACCCATCCTTTAAAAAAGGGGGAAAAATGTTTTAAAATTAATGTACGCAGAAATTCTTTTACCTGTTTTTTTTATTTGTTATATTTATTTTTTTATTTATTTTTTATTTATTTTTTTATTTATTTATTTATTTATTTTTTTATTTATTTTTTTATTTTTTTATTTTTTTATTATTTATTTTATTTGTTTATTTTTATTTTTTTATTTTTTATTTATTTTTATTTATTTTTTTATTTATTTATTTATTTATTTTTTCTTTTATTCTTTTATTTTTTTTGTTGTTTTTTTGTTTTTTTTTTTTTGTTTCTTAAAGTTTAGTTTAGTTTAGTTTAGGGCAGTAAACTCCTGACGAGGTTTGCCCATTAAATTATGTGTTATTTTTTTTTTCGTGTAATTTAAATATCCATAAAAAACCCTTTTTCAGGTGCAAGCAGACGGCATCAGGTAATTAGGTCTGTCACAAAAAGCCGTTCCAATGCATCCACTCAAAGATATGATATGATGGGAACGGCAAGTCTCCTCCAAGTGGGCATCCAGCAGGGCAATGTTAATCATTTTTCAAAATCAACACTATCCATCTGCGGCGAATTTAGTGAAGGAAAAACTTTGAGGGATGTATTTCTTTTTTTTTTATTTCAAACGCAAAAACTTGCCGCCGTTCATCCCCTTTAAAAAAGAAAAAAATCAATTAAGTATTATTTTTTTTTTTAAGGCGATGAACGGCGGCAAGTTTTTGCGTTTAAAAAAAAAAAATAAAGAAATACATCCCTAAAAGTTTTTCCTTCACTAAATTCGCCGCAGATGGATAGTGTTGATTTTGAAAAATGATTAACAGTTGCCCTGCTGGATGCCCATTTGGAGGAGACTTGCCGTTCCCATCATATCATATCTTTGAGTGGATGCATTGGAACGGCTTTTTTTGACAGACCTAATTACCTGATGCCGTCTGCTTGCACCTGAAAAGGGTTTTTTATGGGATATACCCGGTTTTAGCTTGTAGAATTCCAGTTTTTCATTCCACAAATAAAAGCAACAGTTGTTTTCCATCAGCTGACAACTTTTACATAGACTCTCGGGTGCTTATTTTACGATAGGGACCACAGTCTCATTTCCCTTTTTTTTCGCTGATCCATTTGCTAACCTTCTCGCTGGCCGATCCGCCACTGGCCGGTCCGCCGCTGGCCGGTCCGCCGATGGCCGGTCCGCCGCTGGCCGATTCGCCACGGGCTAGTCCGTTGCTGGCCGATCCGCCTCTGGATAATCCGCCACTGGCCGGTCCGCCGCTGGCCGATCCGCCATTGGCTAGTCCGCCGCTGGTCGGTCCGCCGCTGGCCGATCCGCCATTGGCTAGTCCGCCGCTGGCCGATCCGCCATTGGCTAGTCCGCCGCTGGTCGGTCCGCCGCTGGGCCCGGGCCGCCGCTGGCCGATCCGCCATTGGCTAGTCCGCCGCTGGCCGATCCGCCATTGGCTAGTCCGCCGCTGGCCGATCCGCCATTGGCTAGTCCGCCGCTGGTCGGTCCGCCGCTGGTCGGTCCGCCGCTGGCCGGTCCGCCACTGGCCGGTCCGCCGCTGGCCGATCCGCCATTGGCTAGTCCGCCGCTGGCCGATCCGCCATTGCCTAGTCCGCCGCTGGCCGATCCGCCATTGGCTAGTCCGCCGCTGGCCGGTCCGCCGCTGGTCGGTCCGCCGCTGGCCGGTCCGCCACTGGCCGATCCGCCATTGGCTAGTCCGCCGCTGGCCGATCCGCCATTGGCTAGTCCGCCGCTGGCCGATCCGCCGCTGGCCCGGGCCGCCACTGGCCGGTCCGCCACTGGCCGGTCCGCCACTGGCCGGTCCGCCACTGGCCCGTCCGCCGCTGGCCGATCCGCCAATGGCTAGTCCGCCGCTGGTCGGTCCGCCGCTGGCCGGTCCGCCACTGGCTCGTCCGCCGCTGGCCGATCCCCCACTGGCTAGTCCGCCGCTGGCCGATCCCCCCTGGCTAGTCCGCCGCTGGTCGGTCCGCCACTGGCCGGTCCGCCGCTGGCCGATCCGCCGCTGGCCGATCCGCCACTGGCCGGTCCGCCGCTGGCCGATCCGCCATTGGCTAGTCCGCCGCTGGCCGATCCGCCGCTGGCCAGGCCGCCGCTGGCCGATCCGCCATTGGCTAGTCCGCCGCTGGTTGGTCCGCCGCTGCCGATCCGCCGCTGGCCGGTCCGCCGCTGGCCGGTCCGCCGCTGGGCGGTCCGCCACTGGCCGGTCCGCCACTGGCCCGTCCGCCGCTGGCCGATCCGCCATTGGCTAGTCCGCCGCTGGCCGGTCCGCCACTGGCCAGTCCGCCGCTGGCCGATCCGCCATTGGCTAGTCCGCCGCTGGCCGATCCGCCACTGGCCGGTCCGCCGCTGGCCGATCCGCCATTAGCTAGTCCGCCGCTGGCCGGTCCGCCGCTGGCCGATCCGCCATTGGCTAGTCCGCCGCTGGTCGGTCCGCCGTTGGCCGGTCCGCCGCTGGCCGATCCGCCATTGGCTAGTCCGCCGCTGGTCGGTCCGCCGCTGGCCGGTCCGCCCCTGGTCGGTCCGCCGCTGGCCGATCCGCCATTGGCTAGTCCGCCGCTGGCCGGTCCGCCACTGGCCGATCCGCCGCTGGCCGATCCGCCATTAGCTAGTCCGCCGCTGGCCGGCCCCCGCTGGCCGATCCGCCATTGGCTAGTCCGCCGCTGGCCCGGGCCGCCGCTGGCCAATCCGCCATTGGCTAGTCCGCCGCTGGCCGATCCGCCACTGGCCGGTCCGCCGCTGGCCGATCCGCCATTAGCTAGTCCGCCGCTGGCCGGTCCGCCGCTGGCCGATCCGCCATTGGCTAGTCCGTCGCTGGCCGGTCCGCCGCTGGCCCATCCGCCATTGGCTAGTCCGCCGCTGGCCGATCCGCCATTGGCTAGTCCGCCGCTGGCCGATCCGCCATTGGCTAGTCCGCCGCTGGCCGATCCGCCATTGGCTAGTCCGCCGCTGGCCGATCCGCCATTGGCTAGTCCGCCGCTGGCCGATCCGCCACTGGCCGGTCCGCCGCTGGCCGATCCGCCATTAGCTAGTCCGCCGCTGGCCGATCCGCCACTGGCCGGTCCGCCGCTGGCCGATCCGCCATTAGCTAGTCCGCCGCTGGCCGGTCCGCCGCTGGCCGGTCCGCCACTGGCCCGTCCGCCGCTGGCCGATCCGCCATTGGCTAGTCCGCCGCTGGCCGATCCGCCATTTGGGTAGTCCGCCGCTGGCCGATCCGCCATTGGCTAGTCCGCCGCTGGCCGGTCCGCCGCTGGCCGATCCGCCATTGGCTAGTCCGCCGCTGGCCGATCCGCCATTTGGGTAGTCCGCCGCTGGCCGATCCGCCATTGGCTAGTCCGCCGCTGGCCGATCCGCCGCTGGCCGGTCCGCCGCTGGTCGGTCCGCCACTGGCCGGTCCGCCACTGGCCCGTCCGCCGCTGGCCCGTCCGCCGCTGGCCGATCCGCCATTGGCTAGTCCGCCGCTGGCCGATCCGCCATTGGCTAGTCCGCCGCTGGCCGATCCGCCACTGGCCGGTCCGCCGCTGGCCGATCCGCCATTAGCTAGTCCGCCGCTGGCCGGTCCGCCATTGGCTAGTCCGCCGCTAACCGGTCCGCCGCTGGCCGATCCGCCATTGGCTAGTCCGCCGCTGGCCGATCCGCCATTGGCTAGTCCGCCGCTGGCCGATCCGCCATTGGCTAGTCCGCCGCTGGCCGATCCGCCATTGGCTAGTCCGCCTTTGGCCGATCCGCCATTGGCTAGTCCGCCATTGGCTAGTCCGCCGCTGGCCGATCCGCCACTGGCCGGTCCGCCGCTGGCCGATCCGCCATTAGCTAGTCCGCCGCTGGCCGATCCGCCACTGGCCGGTCCGCCGCTGGCCGATCCGCCATTAGCTAGTCCGCCGCTGGCCGGTCCGCCACTGGTTGGTCCGCCGCTGGCCGGTCCGCCACTGGCCGGTCCGCCGCTGGCCGATCCGCCATTGGCTAGTCCGCCGCTGGTCGGTCCGCCGCTGGCAGATCCGCCATAGCTCAATTCTGTAACTTCAGGAAAATAATGTTACTGTCACTACCAGTTCTCATCAAATAAACAGATCAGTTGTAAACTCTACAAGTACACAGCAAAGAACTTTTGTCACTACTTGCTTATGAATAATTATACTAAAATCACAGAATAATACATTGTTTTTTCTGTGCTAAAATCACAAAGGTGCTGTAAACACATCAGAAACTACTCTCCCTCCAGTGATCAACAGTATTACGGTACTCGGGTGTTGCATTTGCAAGCAATGAAGTGGAAAATGAAGCTCCGCGGTTATGCCCAAATTCGAATACTTTCAGCTTCAGAGCTAGAATAGTTATTAAATAAATGAATATGCAAAAGTACCTAAATGTGAGAGCAAACCAACCCTTTTCTATACGCGTGCATACAACAAATTAGAAGCACACAAAAAAAATAACTAAAAAAATGTTTGGTACATTTTTTTAAAAAGAAGAACTGAGGAGGATAAATTCGTAATTCACGGCCTCCGTTGTAATTGAAACAATAATCACTTGTATCACTCAGTATTGGTAACGAGTTTATTTCAAAAGTGTCAAAGCAGGGAGAAATGTTTTGTTTTGAAATGATGTGCAGTTGTTGTTGACTGACGATGAATCGTCGATTCTCGCGGCGATCTCAAATACTAAAAAGGGAGTAGCCAATGAGAGTAGAGTTACCGCGTAGTTTGAAATAGCTGTTATAATGAGAAATTTTGTTTTTTATCATTTCTCAATAAATATTAGACGGATTGCGTTCAAAAAAAAAAAGGCACGAGCACAGAACACGCTGGTTAAAATAAGACCAAGTTTGATATGTTTGGTTGCGTAGTTTTTTCGCTACAGGATCATATCAAGGCACGGTTTGGGGGAATGAAATAATTTCTGTAATTTTAAGCGTTTACGCACCGCAGACTTGTCAGGTCGTAGAGAGGGTGGTAGTAGGGTGGGGTTACCTGACTTGCCGTCTGCGTCTACCGACGCTTATGATAAAATAAACTCCAAGCAGGGTTACTGCTTGGAGGAAACTGAAAAAAAAATCGGTTTACCGATGAAGTAAATGATCGGCCCCCTGTTATATTTTGTGACATTATGTTGGAGTCCCTTCTTTGTGGATTTGAGTAAGGCAAGTTTTGCTAACCTCGATGCTGGATAAGGAAAATTTTGCTAAAGTATGAGTATTTCTACCATCAATATGTGAAAATACTTTGATAAGTTTTTGTGACCTCTACATACTAATTATTTTCATAGACGCGCAAGACAGTGAAAAATCCATTTCCGGTGCATCAATTGGTGGAATCATCTATGGATTGAAAAATGCCATTGAATATACACGGAATGGCAGTCCTTCGGTGAAGTGAAGGTTTCTTCTTCTGATCCTGCTTGCTTCAAATGCTCTTCGTCGAATAATAACGCGTGCACATGAGCGGTCGTGCTCTCATGCTGTCGTGCAGGATGAAAGTTTTACCGCTTGGCTCCGCACTCCAGTCGCCACCCAGGGTATCAGGTTTTGTTGTCTTCCATATGATCTGGTCGACTTGATTAAAATTTAAAAAGGAGAGCAAGGAAAATAATGGTAAGAACGAGACTGGGAAAAGATAAAAGGGAGTATAATAGATTGAATAACGTAGTTAAAAACAGACTGAGTGAATTCAGGAACAATAAATTTGAGAGATTCATAGCAAGCCTAGGGGCTAGGGAAATTGATGACTATAGCTTATGGAAGGCTACAAAATACTTGAAGCGACCTGCCCAGCTTAGTTTTCCGATACGTAAGTCCGATGACGGGTATGCCAACAATAGTCAAGATAAAGCAGAAGTTATCGCCAATCACCTAGAAAATACGTTTCAACCGAATCCATGTGACGACGATGACCTTTTAACTCACTTGCATCAAGAAAATAAAAAATTAATTTGTTGTCAAAAGTAAAAATTTCAAATTTACCTATGATGAACTTTTCGAGGAAATTAAATAAAAAACTAAAGTGAAGAAGGCCCCAGGTTTCGACCTGATTTCAGGAGCTATAATCAAGCAGCTTCCACCCTTTAGCTTTAAGATTATTGTTTAAAAATTTTTAATTCAGTTTTAATTCTAGAGCATGTACCCAGTCATTGGAAAAAGGCTGAGGTAATTGTACTTTTAAAACCCGGAAACCCCCCAGCGGAACCGAGTTCATACAGGCCTATATCGCTTTTACCCATCATTGGAAAATTATTTAAAAAATTTGTACATTAAACGATTAAACAGGATCATCGTGATAAAAAACTTGTCATCGATGAACAATTCGGATTCAGAGCCAAACATGGGACTCTGGAGCAGCTCCACAGAATTCTTCCATTGTGGAAGCTGCCCTGGGGGGGGGAGGCTTCTGTAACGCTGTTTTCCTGGATGTGTCGCAGGCTTTTGATCGTGTATGGCACGAAAGATTAATCTACAAATTGTCTAAAATGCTTCCGGGAAACCATGTTAAGATACTATCATCGTATGTCTCTAACCGATTTTTTAGAGTGAGATTTGAGGACTCCTACTCTGATTTTCGTCCAATCAGAGCCGGAGTTCCTCAAGGCTGGGTTTCTCTCGCCCATTTTGTACAGCCTGTACACTTCGGACCTACCGAGGCCACGTAAAGGCTGTAGAGTTGGAGTTTTTGCCGACGATACTGTTTACGTGGCTTCGGCTCAAAATTATGGACGTACTGTTCACTTGTTACAAGAAAGCATGCTGGACGTCCAGGAATGGACCTCTCATGACCGTTAAAAGGTGAATGCGACCAAATCTGAGAATGTTGTTTTCCCAAAAGAACTTACGTCCACTCTCCGCTATTTTTAAACGGGGATATCATTCCCCATTCCATGAAAGCAAGGTACCTGGGCCTTATCATGGATTCAAATTTAAAATGGAAAGATCACTTTATAACAAAGAAGGAAAAAATTAATCTGAAAAATAGAAAATGTTATGGCTAATTGGACGCCGCTCGAAATTAAGGCTGAGTAACAAAATACTCTTATACAAATCCATGATAAGGCCCTTTTGGCTTATGGGTGCCAGTTGTGGGCGGTTCTGCCAAGAGCAACGTTCATAGGATAGAAGTCGTACAGAAACCCTTTTTTTGAGACAAATCGCGAATGCGAGATGGTATGAGAGGAACAGCGATATCAGGGCTGAACTCGGGATTGAAAGCTTAGAGTTGTTCGTATCCAGAAAGTACAACCGGTATGAAGAGCGCTTGCCCTCCATCCAAACCCCTTGGCCCTTAGGCTTTTGGACTGGGTGGGAGATGTAAGACGACTAAAAAAGGGGGAAGACTCATGAGCTTTCGACCCCCCCCTTTCTCAAAATTTAATGGAAGTCCTGGCCAACTCTAACCGCCAGGGACTTTCCATTCCAATAAATTTAAAGTAAAAAAAACTAACCTTTTTTACTTTCATTAGATATACATGTTAGGTATTTTTGCCCATTTTTTTACCATCTTCTTTTGCCCATTTTTGTACCATTTTCTAATTTTCCGTTTTCAGCTTTTACCATTTTTCTATGCTAATTTACCACCATCACTTTTCTTTTTTAAATCCGGCTTATATTTCTATTATTCTATTTTTTTTTTCTCTCTCTCTCTTTTGTAATTCTGATTCACAGTTCTTTAAATTTGCTATATTTAATATGCGAATGACGAAATCTCTCTCTCTCTCTCTCTCTCTCTCTCTGTCTTAAAATGGATGTATATATGTGTCATACTTATATTTTAGTTAGTATAAGTTGAACTAAATTTAAAATTTAAAGACTACATAGTCTGAAATTGTAATACAAATACTTTAATTTGTGTATTGTAATAAAAAAAAAAAAAAAAAAACCGCTTGGTGGTTTAAAAAAAGCGAATCTCGCTCCTTTCGTCCTGCTCACATGCTGACTTTTGCTCTCTCGGGAGTTTCGGTCCTCCGTTGTATTTTTGTTTCTCTCTCTCCTCTCCTCTCACTCCTCCCCCTCTCTCTCTCTCTCTGCCTCTCTCTCTCTCATCTCTCTCCCACTCCCTCTCTCTCTCTTTTCTCTCTCTCATCTCTCTCCACTCCCTCTCCTCTCCCCTCCTCTCACTCCCTTTTCCTGGTTCTTTCCCCTCTCTCTGAGTTACTCTTTTTGCAAAACTCACCTACCAACTTTTAGTAGGTAGGTTTAATATTTTAAATGGAAAAATTTAATAGTGGAAGCATTGGTTGACTAACTCCTATTCGGATAAAAAACCACCCCCCGGCCCTATTGTATCCCTTATTATTGCGTATGCACTGCAAATATTGGTGAATGCTTATCAAATTTAGTGGCGTTGCATGCGATTTGGCAACGTTGTAATGTGTCCATTAAAAAATCGAACTGTTGGGGGTTCGGTGAGCACCTTTGCATTCGACCTTTAACATGGGTTTAAATGGATACATTACAACGTTGCCAAAACGCATGCTATGCTTTTGCTTATCATCCGTCCCGCTTCTTCACCTTTACCTAACATGATTAAATGCTTGTAATATGATGGCTCGGTGGATTTTGAGCAGAAATGAAAAACAAAAGAAAGCTTCCTAACATAAGTATACAAAGGTTCTTGATTAGCTAGTTTTTTAAGTGTCTATTACCCAAAAGTGCGCTTTTAAAAGTCGTTTTTCGCTATTATGAGTGATAAAGAAGTGAAGCTGGCGAGGAAATACAAATCTCCTTCTCATAAAAAAAATGCTGTTTTTACAATCACTCAGAAAAAACAGAAAATCCACTTTGGTTGCGCTGACAATACCTTTGGAAAAAAAAAACAATAATCCAGCAAAATACTTCAGTTTAGAGGTAAAACCATAGTTTTTGTTCGCCTAACTAAAGAGATTTTGCTGGGTGAATCAAATATTTGGTTGGCTCAGCTAAAGTCTTTTGTTGGGTCAATTTTCTTCCAAAGATTTTGTAAGCGCTACCAAAGAGTTTACCAATTTTACCGTGCAAATGGTTAATATTTAAATTTATATATTTTTTAATTTGTTAACCATCTAATAAAAACCATCTAAAGGTAAAATTTAAATTTCCACTTTTTTCACTGTAGATAGGTCAATGTTGCCAGATTGGGATGAAAAAGCCGTACGCTTTACATTGATTTAAATGGGGACGGTATACCGCTTTTTAACCTCGATCTGGCAACACTGAGATAGGTGCAAAAGTCACATGATTAGAGGCGGCGCGTTTAATCCGGCAACGTTGCATTTAGTCCATTCAAAGTCATGGAAAAGGTCCATTTCTTGGTTAAGCACAATGCGCTCCCTTGAATCGATATTTTACGTGGGTTTAATTGGACTAAATGCAACTTTGCCAGATTGCACACGCCGATTGATCAAGTGATTACCCCTCGTATGTTATCATTTCCTAAAACGTGTGCTCAAATCAGTGGAGTAGCGTGCAATTTGGCAACGTTGTATTGTGTCCATTTAAACCCTTGCAAAAGGTCGAATGCGAATGTGTTCACCGAACACCCTCTAGTTCGATCTTTTACATTGCTTCAAATGGACGATCTGCAACGTTGCGAAATTGCACGCTACGCCACTGGCTCAAATAGGCGGAGAGAAGGGAGGACAAAATCCTGGACCCCACATCTGATTAATTATTTATCTGCAACGTGATTTCGGTTTCTCTTAACTACCCATTAGTTTTCTTGGACCAGAGGCAAAGTTTCCGAAAAGTGATGTTGGAAATCAGCCGATATTCAAGTTATGGAAGAGTTTCGGCTCAAAAAGTTTTCATAAGTAAAAAACTATAACTTTCAAGAAATAAATAACAATAGGATGTTCAAGACTGTGGAAAAGGAAAATTAAACTTTCCATAGCATTCTAGCAGTGGCGTAGCTTGCAATTTAACAACGTTGTAGTTCGTCCATTTTCAACCCATGAAAAGGATCGAACTTTTGGGGTGTTCGGTAAACACCTTCGCATTCGATCTTTTTCAGGGGTTTAAAGGGCACAACCCAACGTTGCTAAATTGCATGCTACGCCACTGCATTCTAGTCTGAATGCTGCTTTATTTGCAAAAATTTATTTTCTGCATCTGCATGAAAAATAATACGAAATACGCGGTGGTGCATTTAAAAATATCCAAGAACCTTTCTTGACCTTGGAGGAAACATGCAGATCACTTTCGGGAAATTGATGATCGGCCGTAAGTATACATGTACTATCTGTCAATGAAAGAATGGGACTGAAATATACAGGGTGTCCCAAATTGATAGTAAATTTTTTTACCACGTATTTTGGGGCCAAAATAAGACTTTTTTTTTCCTATGAACACGTGTCCGAAAATGCCCCCTCGGAGCTACACCCCCCCAAAAGTTTTAAAAAAATCGGTTTTTCTTCGATTCTAGCAACGGATCTCCGTTAAAATGGATGAAAATTGGTTTCCGGGGGAATTTTAGGAGTTTTTTCCAATTCCGGGGTCGAAAATTTCCGAAAGGGTCAAAAAAGGGGGGGTTTGGGGGGTTCAAATTTTAAATTAAATAATTTTTAGTGCTCCGTAAGAAATTGAGAAAAATAACAAAAGAATCTAATGGAATAAAAAAAGGAATTTTTTTGATATCTAGTGTTTTTTTCATAAGACACAGGGGAAAACGAGTAAAATCGACTTTTCGCCGGGAGCGCACAGCCCGATAGCGCTGCTCTGTGCACTCAAATGACTCAACGATCGACGCGACGCAACGCGGCACTGAAACAAGCGCTATCGGGGTGTGCGCTCCCGGCAAAAAAACGATTTTTCTCGTTTCCCGTGTGTCTTATGAAAAAAACACTAGATATCAAAAATGTTTCCCTTTTTTTTTGTTTCATTAGAGTCTTTTGTTATTTTTTTCATTGTCTTACGGAGCACTAAAAAATTATTCAATTTAAAATTTGAACCCCCCCCAAACCCCCCTTTTTTGACCCTTTCGGAAATTTTCGACCCCGGGAAATTTGGGAAAAAACGCCTAAAATTACCCCCGGAAACCAATTTTCATCCATTTTTACGGAGATCCGTTGATAGAATCGAAGAAAAACCGATTTGTTTTAAAACTTTGGGGGCTGTAGCTCCCAGGGGGGGGGGGGGGGGATTTTTGGACACGGGTTTATAGGAAAAAAAGTCTTATTTTTGGCCCCCAAAAAAACGTGGTAAAAATATTTACTATCAATTTTGGGACACCCTCATGTGATCGGCCGCTTGGCGCGTGAGAAGCCACGTATACTTTAGTCCCATTCTTAAATTGACTGCTGGTACATCGAACAGATATTCGCAACGAATATCTATAGTAAAAAGTACAGAAGAAAATTTTAAAAAAAAAAAATAGATATTTATCTTTTTATCTATAAAACAATAAAAATGGCTGTAAATAAATTTAAAAAAAAATAACAATATGAGCTGTTCAGGCAAAGAAAAAAAAGCAAATGGGAAAAATTTAAATCATAATAATAAAAAAATGATCCAACATTTCAATGCGATGTTTTTTATTTAACGTTTCGACGCCCACATGTCTAGACGTGTTCACTGTTCATGAAGACGTGTGAGCGTCGAAACGTTAAATATAAAACATCGCATTTAATGGTTGGATCATTTTTTTATTATTATGATTTAATTTTCCCGTTTTATTTGTTTTCTTTGCCTGAACAGCTCATATTATTATTGTTTTATATATCTTTATAGAGTGCGAGCCGGAATCTTGCGCTTCTAATTGTTAAGAACGCTAAGAAGGTATCCCAGAAAGACAGACATTAGTTCAACACAGTCAAGTTTCTCAGTGAGGGGCTCAAAATAACGGATCAAATCAAAGAAAAAACTCACCACGTCGATAATATGGTGTAAGGACACTCCAAACACGACTTTGAGAGCGTGTGTTGAATTTTTAGCCGGCCTTATTGATGCGTCATATTTTTCCATCAGTCTCCGCGTTAGCTCGTATTCAACCTCGTCACAAATCACTGAGAAAAGAAAAATACCAGATTGGCAAGACAACATCAAATCAATATATCTTATCCACCTATAGTAGACGGTTTCAGTTAATTGGAGTCCCACATAATAATTATAGTCGAATCTAATCGAATCTAAATTTGGCTGGACCAAGGAGCTATTGGCTATTGCAAACTTTTTGTTTGGAAGATCCATGACCTGGTAAAAATAGTCTTTGAAAATCCTTGGCCAAATCTCCACGCAATAAGGATTCCCAAGAAATCATAAGGATCCTCTTGTCATTGAACGGAAATCAATAAAATTCTTGGAGATTTCCGTATCAGAGCTGCCGTTTTGCGTATAATTAATGACATTTTGCAATCCACTGATGATTTCACCGGTTTAGAAAAGATTACACAGTTCAGTTCAGTGTATGACTTGTAAAGCACGAAAATTCTCGCATATGTAATCTTTTCTCAACCGGTGGAGTCGCATACTTTAAAAAACTTGCGGATATTTCAATTGATTAACGGAGATTCTACCGATTGAGAAAAGATTACAGATCAAAATATTTTCGTGCATTTCAGTTATACATTGAATTGAACTGTGTAATCTTTTCTCAACCGGTGGACTCATCGTTGAATTGAAGAATGCGATTAATTATACGCAAAACGGCAGCTCTGTTCCGTACATTTTCACGGAAATCCTTATTCTTTCATGGAAATCCAAGCCTGGAAATTTCGGCAACGATTTTCAAAGACCATTTTTACCATGGTAGAGTAGAGATAGTTTCAGAAGTGAAGGCGGACCTAGACCGATAACCTTTGGAATTTGTCAACATTATTTCTGATATTACTCGATGAAAATGAATGAAAATGAAATTGAGAGTTCACTTTTCAACTAGGAACGCTTTCAACGCAAAAGAGTAAAGTCAGAGGCAAGTTCAGTTTTATTTTGAAGGAATTAAATTTGAAAATTCGCCAAAGATTATATGGTCTATCGGTCCGCCTACACTTCTGAAACGAGCTCTAACTAGCCGCTAAGTAATGATTCTCAGAGACAACACATGACGTCGTTACGCAAGTGTCACTGATTATGCCCTTGGGTTGTCATTTCACCGGTTTGTAGAGAAAGTAAAGAGTTTAGATACATATAACGAAGAAAGCGCCATCACTTTTGCAAAGGTTATGCAATTTTTTTTTACCATCCGAAAAAAATAATGTATTTACCAACTTGATTTTTCATGAAAAAATAGTCATTCATTAATAAAGAAATTCTATTTTAAAAAAAATGGAACGGTAGTTGCATGAAGCAACTACAGAGCCTAGAAAATTTCAATTTATTCGTGATCCTCTTAGCTTGGGAATATTGTATCGTTGGAAGGTAATGGTAGTGAACCTTGCGTATAAATTGATCATTTTGTAATGAGTAAAAGTGGCGTAGCGTGCAATTTGGCAACGTTACAGTTCTTCCATTTAAACTCATGAAAAATATCGAAATATTGTGTGTTCGGTAAACCCCTTCGCATTCGACCTTTTTTATGGGTTTAAATGGACCAAGTACAACGTTGCCAAATTGCACGCTACGCCACTGATGAGTAAGTAAATTTATTCCAGGACAGTTCTGACTTTTAGGGCACGAAAGTTCAGGATATTGTGTGAACTTTTGCCATTTCTGTCCGAACGTTTCTATCAATTCAAATTTTATTCGAGACTTTTTTTTTTGGATCTTTTCTAAATTTTGGGGAACTCCCCGAATTTCAGGGAATTCCTTAAATGAATAGGGATTACGTCTTAGTTTTCATTTTGACCGAATGCACAATCTTTGAAACACACATCTAATGACGCATACACCTCATTTTTAAAATTTTAAAACCTTATAGGTGACAAAATTAAGATAGGATTCTCATAGTGAGTACCTGTGTAACAATGCATCAACATCGAGCGACGGCGGCGCTCGGCGCAGCGTGTTGGAAGCTTAAATTTAGTTAGACAAGTACGTTTCGGAAGTTCTTTGGTTACTATTTTTTTTGGAGAATCCGCGACACTTTCTTCATACACAGTGAAAGCTTCAACGGCTCTATTATGAAGAAACTTATTAGTTTTGTCGAAGAGCGTAATAACCAACAAAAGTTGAGCCAGTGAATTCTCCTTCACTCCTCTTCCACTTGTCCGCACACTCGCAGCTCATGCGATTCTGTCTTGTCTAAAGGCTTTGAGCCAGAGCTGCCAATCGGGAGGTTCTAATTCAACAGTTCTAATAGTACAGGCATGACATCATTTTTGCATCATTTCCCATGATTAGTAGCAATGCTCAAAATCATTGTGATAAAAGTTCACAACAGACCCATCGTAAACTTGGGGCGGAGTAACATCTCAAGTAGGTACCAGGGGAGAATTTTTTTAAGGAAGTAGCGTGACGAAGCAGCGTTGCCATATCGCACGGCTTTATCCACACGAACAAATAGGAAAATCTGTATAACCTGACAACAGTGTAACGGAGAGAAAAACTATGTGATTCATTTCGCTGGTCCCGAGGGGAGGTGAAACTACATCTAACTGTCCTAAAATACTTTCGAGAAAGACCAAGAGGCACTTATTGCTCAGTGTTTTTTAGCGTTTAAAAATTTACAGTCTCCGCTCCACCGCTTAACTCATAAATTCTCTCCGCGGTGTGTTGTAGAGCATCCACCCATGTAAACTTTACGTAAATAACTTGAAAAATCATAAATTTTGAGCTGAGTATTGTATGGCTGTCTCAAAAAGAATAAGGGTTTTAGGGGGACTTATATAAGAATTGAACGAAGGATCCAATTGGTCTTCTTTCTGTTTATCTTTCCTTTCGTGTGCAGAAATTTTGATGCAGCTTTTATGTATGAAAAAACAAGGGACGGATAATAAAATCTCATATTCTGTGACGCTGTTTCCTCAGGGCGGAATGCAGAGTGTGAGGGAGCGGTTTTGCACAAATATTTATTTAGGTGTGAAGAGAGGGGGTGAGGACTGAGGGTGTTGCTTCGCTTATTTCCTGACTGAAATTAAATCTTGTGTATATTATTGGCGCGGTGCATGCATAGAAGGCTTCTATTCTATCTATTCTATCTATTAGAAGCAGGCAGTAGGCGGGGGAGTATGGCTGAAATACTGAAACCGTGATTCGAGAAGTGTCAGCTAGCGCGGCTCGCAAAAGAAGAAAAAAAAACAAAACAAAAAAAAAATGTTTTTCTCATTATGTTTTCATTCAGAACTGTAGCATGAAATGGAAAAGAAAGAAAGAAAAGCTGACAATAGCTCTGTTGTCTGTTGCTAACTTTTCCTTCAGCGTTATGGAGGGTCGATTCCTGTGTAAAATTACGTTAAAACCACAATGAAAGCGTCGAAAAATCCCAAAATCCACGCTTAACCCTTAATGCACGCATTTCGAGATTTGACTTTTTTTTTTAATTTTTTAGATTGTTTAAAAGAGGAAAAATTTTCTAAGAGTTTTGATGGGTCACACAATTTTTTGCAAAATGTCTATTTAATTTCCATTGAATCCCATGTTACATAAAATGGACACATACGTATGAAAGGGTTAAACCCACAGAAGGCGTTTAAATACAAATTGAAGATAATCTAAATATATACTTATGACAAAGTATAAAAAAACATTGTGCACATCATTTTGAATGATTTCTGATTCGGAACTCACGAAACATGCTATTGCAATGACTGTAATTAACTGTCTGATGCCATCACTCTGTCGGATAGTATTTAGTCTTACGTCTTTCCACAGTGAATACTATTGGCGCGAAAAAAAATCAAGATATAGCTGTCTTGGCTAATCACATGAACAAACAAGACAATTTTGAGATGAAATAATGATAACCTTGAGACTTTTCTTTATCATATCTTGATGAGATAACACTTTAAAGATCAGCAAATCACACAACAACCAAACAGCTATCGTGATCTTTAATGCAATTTGCTACAGCAGCTATCTTGAATTAGCCACCAAGAATGCTATATCCAAAGTGGAATGATACAGGGCTCAACGGGACGGAGCTATCCGTGCCGCAATTTTGAAGTCGGGTATTCTCCCAGCTGATTGGTGGAGACACTACTTGCGCCCGATTTCAAATTAACCCCTTATGGGCCAGGCCCGAGTTTACTCGTCTTTCTCCTCTAGTCTATTTCACATATTTCCAGTATCATGATTCTGAATAAACTTGATTCTCTGCATGTAGACATTACGGAATAAGATCCTGGCAGGCGCCTTCAATTCGTCGTATAGGCAATTCCAGCTCCTCCGAGTACGAACAGTTAACTACAGAGTGCGGTGTTTTTTGAACTGACCTGGTCATTAGGGGTTAACTGGGAGGACTCATTGTCCTGTACTCTATTTGGGTCATGATCTGAAAAGTATCCAGTAATTATATTAGAGGGTAAATTTTGTGCATTGTTTCCAAATGTTACGTGTACTTATTCTTCATTTTTAGTTTGCGCATCTCTACTTTGGAATCATTTTACATTCGATCAATTCGATTATTGTTGTTTTTTTTTTTTTTTTTTTTTTTTTTTTTTTTTTTTTAACAAAAACTCGTAACAAGCTATGGGCGATCGCAGCGGGGGGCAAGAAGGGGAACTACCCCCTCCCCTCTGGAATTCAAAACGGTCAAAATTTCACAATAAAAAATGAAAGGAGCGAAAGAAAATGAAATGTTAATCAAAGTAGTACTAATTTTGACGCACTTAATTATTAGTTTATTTTGTAATGTTAGCTCATTTTTTTTCAAGGAATAGTAGAATTATATATTTTTCATACTATCGTTATCTTCTCTTGTTTTTTTTTATGCATTGTGTCAAACACGTCAAAATTGTTATTAAATACACCTACAATGGCCGGCTTAATCATTGTATACTATTTGGTTGAAAACAAAATTTCCCCTTTTTCCAGACCATCCATTTAGGGTTCAACAATTTTGCCCCCCCCCCCCCTTTAGAACTTTTTCTGCAGGTACAAGCCTTTTTTCGTGAAAAGAAAATTCACAAAACATGGCTTGAATCCCCGCTAAAATTGGCAGATGGAAACTCCAGCATTGAAATCACTGACTGCGCGTAACACGATTAGCGATTCGCAGTGCTGCCACATTGCGTACAGTTAATGGAATTTTTCAATTCACCGATGATTCTACCGGTTGCGAAAAGATTACACAGATCAGTTCATTGTAAAGTGGTATTGCAAGAAAGTATTTTGATCTGTATTCTTTCTTCAACTCAACCGCGTGGAGTCGTCAATACATTTAAAACTCTTGCTGATATTTTATTCGTTTAACCATGGGATTGCACCGATTGAGGAAATATTACAGGGGTGTGATCCTACTCTTTTGGACGAGACGAGACGAAATAGCGGGAAACGATCCCATTCCCATTGGTTTAAATGGCGGTGTCACGTGACAAATTTGAAGTCGGTCGAGTCCTTTCAGACCGAATGACTCCTGTTCCCTCGAATGACTTGAAATCTGTCACGTGACGCCATTTAAACCAATGGGATAGGTCGATTCCCGCTGTCTCGTCTTGTACAAAGGGTGTCCCAAAAGTAAGTGTACTGATGCTGTCATTTCAAAACAATTCTACCTAGAGACTTGATCTTGGTTTTATTTTAAAGATCAAATCATTTTCTATCGATTACAATCAAGATCATTCATTTCATCAAAAATTAAAAAAGTTATGCCGGTTTATGTGACGGGTGAACGCGCGCCGCCTATAGGTTTTTGACACAAAAAAATTCTTACCAATTATAAGTCTTCGCTTCTCTGCTATCCCCCGACTCCACCTGAATTTCCGGTTGCTTCTTAAAGTATTTTTTACCACTTTCCAGATATTTGTGCATTCTTTCCTCCCATTTTCTAAGAAAAGTCTTCTCACATTCTTCTTCGGGAATTTTTTTCAGGGTTTTTTGAACTGTATGTGTTGTCTTGATTTCAGCCTTAGTCTCAAATCTTCGTCCACGAAGATCCTTTTTCAATGTTGGAAACAGCCAGAAGTCGCATGGTGCGAGATCTGGACTGTACGGTGAATGTTTCAACAGTTTAATACCCTTCAAAACGTCGCCCGTAAAATTTGATTTATACGGCCGCGAATTGTCCTGGTGCAGAATCCACGAATTCTTTAATTGAGCTTTTTTTGCGTAATGTGCTTTCGCAATTCAGCCAAGACATCGCAGTAGTATTCACTGTTAACAGCCATGTTGTCTGCTACAAAATGCTGATAAATCATGCCTTGACTATCAAAAAAGCAATTAGCAACACTTTGCAAGCAGATTTTTCTTGCCGACGTAAAAAGTTCATTGGAAATGTATAAGAGGTGAGAAGAAAAGAATTCAACAATTATTGTCATAAACCTATAGGCGGCGCGCGTTCACCCGTCACAAAAACCGTCATAACTTTTTTAATTTTTAATGAAGTGAACTGATCTTGGTTTTAATTGATAGAAAATGATTTGATCTTTGAAATAAAACCAAGATCAAGTCTCTAAGTAGAATAGTTTTGAAATGACAGCATCAGTACACTTACTTTTGGGACACCCCTTGTATCATCCAAGAGAGCAGAATCAGCTCTCAGATCAGAGTATTTCCATGCAACACATACACAAAAAAAAAATGGTCGTTCTCTAGACACGAACTTTCCATGTTCTAGACACGAAATGTGCTCACCAGTACCGGAACGAGTTCTGAGCGCGATCTATTTAGGTTGATTTGTGTCTGAAACGCATTCTGTCGTGTCCAGAATCTAAAAAGTTTGTGCTGTGAGCACTTTCCGTATGGTGTGTATATAGATCGTGTCTGGAGCACGTGTTTTTTTTTCTGTGTAGTCATACATAAACTAAACTTTTTCATCTTTTCTCAACCGCTGGAATCATTGGAAAATTTTAAAAAATGTCATTAAATATGCTAAAAGCGGCAGCTCTGGAAAACTTTACCTCGCAAAGAACCATGGGCGGATGCAGGGAATTGTCTTTTTCTCTCTCCCTCCATTTTAACGTATGTGTTAGAAAAGGACAGCAGAGGGGGCGGCCATC
This sequence comes from Trialeurodes vaporariorum, assembly GCA_011764245.1. Taxonomy (NCBI): domain Eukaryota; kingdom Metazoa; phylum Arthropoda; class Insecta; order Hemiptera; family Aleyrodidae; genus Trialeurodes; species Trialeurodes vaporariorum. Next base: position 10,194,028 of record VMOF01000035.1, on the reverse strand, counting down.
ACGTGACTTTGGCCCCCCCTTCTGTCCGTTTCAAACGCACGTTTTCAAATGGGAGGAGAGAGAGAGAGACAATTCCCCGTATCCGCCCATGCAAAGAATATCTTCGAGATGCCAGGTGGTCCTTTCCTCGGAGCAGAGATTTCAGCTAATTGGGGTACCACAGCGCGCACACACACACAGCACACACACACAGCACCACACACACACACACACACTCAACCACAAACACATATGTTTCATTTAAACTGTATCTCTACGTTTTCTTCTTACTTCGCAACAGCGTTGCCATTCATAAATAAAATCTATCTATGATGTTTCGGTCGCAAAAAGGGTCATATGGGGGAGATTTAAAAAACCGGAAAGTAAGTGGAAAAAATCTAATAATACGGCAACGCTTCTGAACAGCTCTCTTGATTTAATGGAGGCCGAATTGCTCAATTTTTAGAATACGTGAACTGGAAGCGTCTTACGAAAGAGGAGAACCTTCATTGTCTTTTTTCTTTTTTTTTTTAAATTTAAATTTTAAAATCTGCCCTTAAACTAGGGTTCAGGGGTTGTTGCTTTCAACCGAAAATCTCTAAATTTGGACGTGAAATAGAGTTTTCAGGATTTTACTGCAAAAGGGGAACTTTTTCTAAAACGAGTGACGGTTGAAATCTCTTCCAACAATAAAGTTGATATATACGTATTTTTTTAGTAAGGTCAGAAACATACCGCGGAGAAAATTGAGAAAAGCTGGGCCATACACTGAAAAAGAAAAATTACGCGGCAGGCTAATCGGTGAATATTTATGCAATTTGTTTGTTGGTTCACAAAAAAAACGGAAAAAAACACTTTGGTAGCGCTGAAAAAACTTTGGTAAAAAAAGACTCAGCAAAAGACTTTAGTTGGGAATTTTCATTCACCCAGCAAAATCTCTTCAGTTAAGCGTAAAGAACCTTTGGTTGCTCAACTAAAGTCTTTTGCGGGTCATTTTCTACCAAGGTTTTGTCAGCGCTACCAAAGTGTTTTTTTTTTGTTTTTGCTGTGTTGTACTTAACCAACAAAATTGGTATGAGTATCAATAATAGATTGGAGTGCCAATTTAGTTTGGTAGTGCAACCCAAAAAATTGTAGTTTACTTATTAATGTACTAGTTTATTGGTTCTTATATACGCTTACGCTTACCCGATAAAAGGTAATTTTGGGAAGTAATTATCGTACATCTATTAACCCTTGAAGAGCCTGGGTTTGTTCAAAAGAAACCCCCTCTTCTGTTTTAAAAAGCAAGAATTGCCTATAGGGCACATTTAAGGCGCCCCCACAATACCCTTTTCTCGTAGTATTCTCATCGATAAAATCGTTTTCAACTGAAATGAGGACTGAAAAAATATGAAATAGCCCGAAGACGATTTGGGAATTGGTAAAACTGGTAATTTGGAAGTAATTATAGTACATCATTAACCCTTGAAGGACCGGGGTTTGTTCAAAAGAACACCACTCTTCCGTTTATAAAAAACGAAGGTAGTTAACTATTAATTCGTAATCGATGAAGTTGGAATTGCCTATATGACACATTGAAGGCGCCCGACAATACCTTACCCGTACGTGTTTCATCGATAAAATCGTGTTCATCTGAAATGAGGACTGAAATAATATGAAACAGACCAGAAGACGAGTATTTCGGGCTTGGCTCAAAAGGGATTAAATCATTTTAAGCTAATTTCATCAGTGTTGAAATGAGTTTCCAGAGATCACTTGAGAGCGCATAGCAATGTTGCCCTTATAGCGAAAATTTGGTGAATTCAACATTAATTAGAGTAAGAAGTCAGGAGATTTTTTCGCAAAGATGGCAACCATAGGCCCCAAAAGGTATGTGTCAAAGGCATGTTTGCTCTCAGGTTTTGATAAGAATTTAGATCTGGTGCGCTTTTTTTGGGAAAGTCAGCGGTCGGTTTTGTCTCTATAATTCTCTTTCCCCCTTGAATCTTATGATCAAAAAATTTGCCTAGTCAAAGCCGAAAAGACTTTAATTTCCCCTCCAAGTGCTAATCAAAGAGGCTTTTATGGCTCGAAAAACCGCGATCTTTTTTGATGAATTCAGGTTACCGATGAGGAATTTCCAGGCGTATGCAGAAATGCAAGAGTTTTTTTCAAACGCCCAAGCTTTCAAACGGATTCCGAACGAAAGGAGGTCATTCTTTACTCTTGATGAATACACTCCATGCCCTAGAGGATAGACTCCACTTTGATCGAAACTTGATCGGGAATGAACACTTAAGAGTTTCGAAAAAAACCCCATGGATTATTTGAAGGCCCTATTTTCCGTATTCAAAAGGAACATTATTGATTCGCTGAATAATGGGACAGTTCCAAAGATCTGAATTTTGGCGTTTCTTAGAAAAAAAATAAAAGTATTTATCAGCAGTAGCGGCTCGTGCAACTTGACAGCAATGTTATTTTTCATTTGATTGTATGTAAAACAATCGATCAGAAGCAGCTTTTCACCGCATTCGATTATTGAACATACATTCAAGTGGAGCGAATACATTGTTCCCAAAATAGCACGAACCGCCACTGGTACTCGATGAGCTAAAAAAAGATGCTTTTGGGTTTCTCATTAGCCCAATTAAGCCATTTTGGCTCAAATACAGTTTTTGTTGTTGTTGTTTTTTTTTTTTTTTTTTTTTTTTTGTTTTTTTTTTTTTTTTTTTTTTTTTTTTTTATATAGAATCGGAATTTTGCGTTGTGACGTCACAATCATACACGATGCCTTTCGCTTTTTTATACAAAAGTTTTTGGGAAAAAAAACCGAGATTTTTGGGGAAAAGAACAAAAAACATATTTGTTCTCAGCTCATAATGGTGTTTTTTTTTCACGGTAAAAAACACAACTTTTTATCCCCTGCAAATGCTTTATTTTTTTTTGGGTTTTTACTGAAAAGCACCGCAAGGCCCAAAAAAATTTTAATTAAGTCGCGAACAAAAACCCGGGGTGAAAGCTCGACCCTAGCGAACAGATTCGGCTATAAAGCCCGTCTCGCAAAAAAAATGTGCCAAAAAATTGTATGGCATTAACCTCAAAAACCTTCCTCGCATTCTGATTACACTGAATTTTTTAGAATAAATTTTTAGAAATCGAAAAAAAAAACCTGATTAAACAAGTACAAGGTGTTATTTAAAAAAAACGCTTTCCTTAATTTTTTTTAAATTTTTTTTAGTTGAGAAAAAGGACAAGATAAAATGGAGACAATTTTTTTCATTGTTTTTTACGGCCGCAAGATTACAGGGTTTTTTCACTACCTGCTCACTATGGTTTTCTTGAACGGGTGACGATAAAAAATCTGGAAAAATCGGTTTTATAGTACCTCGGACCTAAAGTTTCATTTAAAAAACTCCCTTTAAACCCCAAAAATTTTGGGTTTTTTGGGGGGTTTTCAGGGGGGGCACCCCCCTAATCTCGAGATTTTCAAATCGCATCCCCTATTTTGTGATACCTCATTTGAAAGAGGAAAAATTCTAAGCTTTTTGGCTTAAACCGAAGTCGATACCTATTTTCTTTTTCGAGATATCGAAGGTCGAAGTTCGATAATGGACCAATTTTTGAAATTTTTAACTCCACAAAAATAGTCGTAAAACAAAAAACTGCAAATGAAAATGCTCTACTTATGAATACCTCAAGAAAAAAATACAAATTTACAATCAAATAAACCGGAAGTTGACTTTTAGGCACCTTAAATTTTTGGCGGGAAAACCCCTATTTCTCAAAATTTTCAAACGGTAACCCCTATTTTTTAATCCTCATTCAAAAAGGCGTAAAAAGTAGTGCTTTTTGGCGAAATCGAAAGTCCGATATCGTTTTTTCAATTCGATATATCGGAAATCGAAGTTTGATTTAGACCTTTTTTCGCCCTGTAAAAAACGGACCATCGTGTGTACATCATTCAAAAGCACATAAAAAACCAAGAATTTTAGTGCAACCGGAAGTCAATACCTTTTTCGCGGTCGAGATATCGCAAGTCAAATTTAGTTTTTGGGTAGGCCTCCCTTAAATTTTGACTTGCGATATCTCGACCGCGAAAAAAAAGGGATTGACTTCCGGCTTGCACTAAAATTCTTTGGTTTTTTTTGTGCTTTTGAATGATGTATCACACGATAGGATCCATTTTTACAGGGTCGAAAAATGGTCTAAATCGAACTTCGTTTTTGATATATCGAATTGAAAAAACAATATCGGACTTTTTATTGGGCCCAAAAAGCACTACTTTTTACGCTTTTTAAAGAGGTATTAAAAGATAGGGGTTGCCGTTTGAAAATTTGAGAAATGGGGGTTTTCCCGCCAAAAAAGTTTTTTTCACAACACTGTCAGGTAGGGTGACTGATGGCTACCACCACATATAAAAATAGTCTACTTCGTGGAAAAAAAAAAAAAAAAGAGGATGAAATTGTGGATTCCCCCCCCCCCCCTCAGCAATTTTAGTATCCCTGAAACGATGGCACCCACTCACTCTCTGTATCTTAAATTTTTCTCCGTTAAGCTTCTCAATGTTCCGGTTAGGGCTCCTTCCTTGAGAAAGGAAGGATTTGGAGGCTATTCGCGCTCCGAGGGATATTCCGAGAACTGATCTATTCTTTATCATAAATTAAAAAAAAGCGACATCAAAGAAATGCCATCGGCGGAGAAATATCCCTCAGCTTTTGTTCGATGAAAAGTTATACGCGCTAAAAATAAAAAAAAATGAAGGGAAAAAAAAAAAAACCTAAAGAGAATGTGAATATCGAAATTTAGGTACTGACGCGTCGCTGCGGAGAAAATGCGGCTACTTATAAACAGGGGAAAAAAATTGGGGTTTTCTTGAGAACGATGAAAATTTTTTTTTTTTTTTTTTTTTTTTTTTTTAAGAGCCTCTCTAGGGCCCTAGTTATCAAAGGGTGTCCCAAAAGTATCCCCCTTTTTTTATTCCGGGCGAACGGTAGCAGCTATCAAAATGCGGCTTGTGTAGGGTTAAAGTGCTTAAATCCCAATGAAACAAGACCAGTCTGAGCTCCCTAAATAAAAAATTGACCGATTTACAGTGTTTTTAAAATGACGTGTCGATGCAGGATTTTTAGCAATTTTTTTTGGAGAAAAAAAAAAACAAATTTAAGTCGTTTTATTGGAAAAAATTTAAATTTTACAGAATCTCACCAAGATTGATACCGTTTATTTCTTTTTACTGGATGACTCCACATTTGTTTTTTTCGAAGTACCCCCTTCGCTTTGGACACAGCGTTGCAAACCTTCTGCACACTTCTGCAAAAATTTTTTTCTCGAAATCTTCTATCTTGAGGTTGTTGAGAAAACTTTCAACAGCTCTTTTGATCTCGTCTATTGAGTTGAACCTCTGCCTCGAAGGGCCCCTTTTTCAACGTAGGGAACAAACCCAAAAAGGGAGGGTGCGAGATCGGGGCTGTAGGGGGGATGTGGAAGACAGACAATCCCGAGTTTATCCATGAACTCCCTTTGTGAACTGGGCTTTATGGGGGCTGGCGTTGTCCCGGTGCAGAAGCCCGTCTCCTTCAACTCTGGCCGCTTCTTGCCCAAAGTGCTCTCGTAGTTTCAAAAGTACAGAGCAGTAGTATTTCCCTTTGTGATTGTCACCCCAGGAGAGACAAAACGTTGGTTTTCGGAAGAAGTTTTATTCTGTGAATGTTTTTTTTTTTTTTCCAAAAAAAAAAATTGCTAAAAATCCTGGAGGGTCAGCTCGACACGTCATTTTCAAAACACTGTAACTTGGTCAATTTTTACTTAGGAGCTCAGACTGGTCTTGTTTTATTGGTATTTACTAGCACTTTAACCTTTAAAAAGCCGCATTTTGATATCTGCTACCGTTCGCCCGGAATAAAAAAAGGGGCAGTACTTTTGGGACACCCCATGTATTCAGGAATAACTAGAGTGCTTTCCCATAATTTGACAGTATATGGGTCGCGGAAATAGATACTTCGGATTTTTAGCTTGGAGAAAACTGGCTTCCCTTTTTGACAAGAAGGAGAAGTTTGGGAAGAATTTGATGGTTGGGGGGGGGGTCGTCATTATTGATTTTTTAGCCCCC
>VMOF01000035.1:10170651-10187458 GCA_011764245.1 Trialeurodes vaporariorum | reverse complement strand
TCCCATTTACGGGAGAAATTATCCGAATTTCACAGTGAGTGAATTGGAAAACTAGAATAATTTCTGCCATAAATGGCAATACTAGTTTACATTTATACTACCACGAAGCATGAGTGCCCCGAAAATGAACAGTTGGAAACTCGGACCTGACGCGGGTGGAAAACAGACCCGCAATGATACGACTGGATCTTTCACTGTTCCGTTAATATAATTATTCTAACAACTTGGGGGGGGGGGAGTTTTGTGTGTCATCTCGTGCCCCGGGCAGCAGTCTCCCACAGGAGCTGTAAAATCAGGGTAAAACAAGCGAAGCGGAAAGAAAAAAAATTATCGTTATTATTTTTCGTCGGAAAGCAGCGAATTGTAAAAAACCTCCTCCTACACCACTTTGAATGCGTCGGCACATCCCTGACGGAAGCCCATTTCTAACCTCATTTCTTTTTCATAGGTGGTTTAACCTAATTGAAGGAGAAAGAGGGTTCTAGTCAGGGGAAAATGTATCCCTTCCAATTATTGGACATTTTCTGATCGGGGAGAGCGGATTATTACATTGTCAGCAGAAAATCTAGAAATAAATTGCCTATTTTTATATTTTTGCCGCCGCTTTTTCAAATTGAGGGCCGTTTTTGGAATCCAATATAACTTTTACGACATAGAAAATATCGCAGCTTTCTACAAAAATAAAAATTCTTTAGGTAAGTATAAATAAATTCAGTAAAATTCTTAAACGTTCGTTGGGAATTTAGTTGTGCAATTTTTATGATGAAATTGCTTAAAGCTTCATCTGAGAGAAATTACATATTAAATTTACCAGAGGATGACACCTTTCCTTACTGGAGAATTTCCCCCGAGAGACCCCTTTACTGTGCATCTACTCATGGGATGTCTAATGTCTAAGCCAGCCTCACCCTTCCCAAATCTCACGTTCACACATATACTTTCCCTGCTCGTTAATGCCCACCAATAACCCATCGACAATTCCACCGGTTGAGAAAAGATTACATAGTTTCAATTCAGTGTAAGACTGTAATGCTTTAAAATACTCTAATCTGTAATCTTTTCTCAAACGGTGGAAACGCCGTTAATTATAATTAAAATATCCGCCAGTGGCGTAGCGTGGTCCAAAGAGTTGGTCGTTCTGTTTTAGTAGAATCTCATTCTCCCATATCAGTGATGGGCAAATAACCAAATAACGAATAACCAAGAATAATTGACTAAAATTATTCGCATTATTCTTATGTTATTCCTATTAGTAAATCGAAGTTTTGACACTACCAGCATATTCATCTGTCATAAGATGAAGGACTGGTAGTGTTAAAACTTTGATTTACTAATAGGAATAACATGAGAATAATGCGAATAATTTTAGTTAATTATTCGTGATTATTCGTTATTCGGTTATTTGCCAATCACTGTCCCATATCAAACTTTAAGAAAAAGCGAGCGATATGGAGTCACTTACACCCCCTCCACCCTCCCACACTTACGTTAGGTTAGGTTGAGCCTCTGTACCGAATCGCCTAATCATTCAGAAAATAATCACACACAAAAACCGCTCAATTTTTATGCAGGTTGAAACTGGCAAAATAGCAACATGCAGTGTGGTTTTTTTAAATCAAGTAGCAGGCTGGTCCGGTAGCAGTAGGCAAACCCGCAAACCAGAGCTGCCGTTTTGCGAATAATCAATGCTATTTTTCTATTCACCGATGATTCCACCGGTTGAGAAAAGATTACACAGTTCAGTTCAGTGTATGACAGTAATGCACGAAAATACTCTGATCTGTAATCTTTCCTTAATCGGTGGAAACTCCGTTGATTAATTAAAATATCCGCAAGTTTTTTAAAGTCATCGACGACTCCACCGGTTGAAAAAAGATTACAGATGCGAGTATTTTAGTTCATTACAGTCATGCACTGAACTGGACTGTGTAATCTTTTTTCAACCGGTGGAATCATCGGTGAATTGAAAAATAGCATTGATTATACGCAAAACGGCAGCCCTGCCGCAAACCCACTGCCACTCTTCTCTTCCAGCAGATACTTATAGGCCCCAATCAGTGGCGAGGCAAGGAATTTGGCAACCATTTATTTTCTCCATTTGAATTCACCAAAAAGGTCGAACGCTTCAGTCAACGGTGATGACCAGGCATTTCGACCTTTCTAATGTATTTCAGTGGGTAAAAGGAACGTTGCAAAATCGCACGCCTCGCCACTGGCACTAGTGAGAGACGTTCAACAGTACGCATAGAGTCCCTTGATGGAAATATTGGAGTACCGACACGAGCTCAACGAGTTGTGATTGGTCGTTAGTTTTAGGCTCTCACGGAGTCGAGCAGGAGTCGACGACATCAAAGGCTCCACATTAAAGGAGTTGATTCGTAGAGGAACGTATGGGAACGGACTGGAAAATGCCGGCAAATCCGCCAGTCCACCACTGGTCCACTGTCAAACTTAACCTTCGAATGCGTTCACGCTGTCGACAAAATCGACTCCTGTCAAAATGCATAAAGCGTCGTGCCGGTACTCCCTATACAATATTCCCATCAAGGGACTCTAAGTACGCAGACCTATTCCAGCAGTCGGACATACGAAGCGTTCTTCAGCGGGCACCTCACAACTGCCGTGACAATGGCACCAAGCAGGGCAGTGAGTGTGAGCAGTGAGGTGCTTTCTGACAGTCACCGAACTCTTCGCTATACCGTCATAGAATAATACAATCAGAACGGGAACTCCCAAAAGAGCCAATGGAAGCAAGTTTGGAATTTAACGGCACCAATAGGCAACGCTGTGGTCCTATATCCCAACATGGCGGACGAGTGTGGTTTGTGTTGAAACTAATTTATTTCTGTAAATTCTGGAAAGAAATCTTAAGTGTCCGGCCTCACTTTTATTCTGATGGCATTTCAGAATGAAAATTTCCCGGATCATGTCCTATATTGCTTTTTCGCGCGCGAATCCAGATGTAAACATCCTATATCCCAACATGGCGGACGCGAAATGAATTTGCTTCAAAATCCGACAGAGTTTCCGTTTTGATTGTATTATTCTGTGATACCGTGTTCGGTGGTACTGTTTTGTTCACTTGGTGCGTTGCATCTCGACTCTCGCTCACTCCACTGCAATGATATCCCCATTCCATCTTGTTCGTCGGTACTCACCGGACACCTCGCACTGTATTTGACAGTGCGTTATGGGTGATGTCACAGCCTCGTTTCTTTTTTCACTTTTCAGACTTATTCTGCCTGATTAGGTCCGGCTATTACTAATTTGGTGTGCTATTTATTAACAGTTGTTGCTTCAATTAAAAATTTCATCAATTACTCAGCATTTGAAATTAAATATCACCAAAAATCTTAGGGTATTCACTAAATACCGTGGACGCTACTCCACTGAATTATAAGTTTTAAAAATTATCGACGACTCTACACCTGAATCGACTATTAAATTGTTTAAAGCAAAAGTGTGCAAAAGGCAACAGCCTCATTAGCCATGACATCAGGTTGCGTGGTTTACTTCTTGAGCAGCGTGTTTCCTCGCGCTCCAAATTGAAGGCACTCAACAGCTCCGTAAATTGCAATGCCTGGAATCTCAGTGATATTTGTCCTTGAATAACTGGGTACTCAGTGTTGAGTAAGCACATAATAAACCGGAACTCAAAAAAATATAAAACTTGGCGTGACCATAAAAACGAAACGAAAGAAAACGAACGGACGAAATATTCACGTACGGTGAAAATTATACACAATCAGCAGATAAAAATGGACGCTCAAAAGACGGGGAGCTGCTCAAACTTTGCTAAAGGCGGTGTCGGTCTAGCTAAAGTCCGATCGGTCTTTACAATAAATCGAGCATGTCGTATCTGTTTGGATATCCGGTGTTGCCAGCTTGCACAATCACTGGCGGATATACAGTGAAATGCAATGTATCGATCTCTACTCCGTGATTCAATACTAAATTATCAATCCTCAGGGGTACAGTTTACCCCCCCCCCTCCCTACCTCCAGAAATCGATATTTCACGACGGTACTTATGGTACCATAACGATAACCAATTGCTCACGAGCCTCTACCGGCCGGTACATACCAAAGGCGTAGCGTGAAATTTGGCAACGTTGCAGTTCGTTCATTTAAACGCATGAAAAAGAACGAAGTATTGGGTGTCCGGTTAACACCTTTGCGTTCGACCTTTTACATGGGTTTGAATGGACAAAATACAAAGTTGCCATATTGCACGCTACGCCACTGGTACATACCCCTTTCTTCCTTAGTTTCTCTATAGGACAATCAAGAATGATGATGGCTAAAAAGCGTGAAAAACACGTGAGCAAAGCTTTAAAAAAACACGCATAAACGACAAGAGTGACTTGAAATTAATATGAAATTCATGGAATTTTCAAGACGCGTTGCAATGCAGAATCAAGAATACAGTAAATTTTAAGTTTTTACCTGAAAGTTAAACCAAAAAGCAAAACGATATGGTAATAAATTTTACTTGAATTTAACAATTATTCCTGTAATATTTTTTGTGTGTGAAACTGAAGCATAACTTGTATGAATTTTATATTGAGTAGAATGAGCAAAAGAACCTTTTACTGTGTTATGTCACACTTCACTGGGTACATACCCGGTAAGTAAAAATATGTGATGTTCTTATAATTATTTTCAATTTTCTCTATATTTAAAATCACATCAAATAATTTTCTTCAGAAATTGATAGCAACTATTTTTATATTTTACTTTAAAGTTACGTGAAAAGACGGTAAATGAAGTTAGATATCAGAGAGTACTAGCGAATAAATTGTAATGTAAACGTCTATAAATTTGTTGTTAAAATAATATTGTCTCCACGAGTCGGTTCAAACAAGCAAAAGAGGCGATCGCAGAAACCTGCAACTCTGTACCTGTCGAAGGTGCGATTCTCTCCCGCAAGTCCATCCGTTAAAAGTCGTTAAATTATACTGCTTCAGTGCGGAGAGTGAACTTTGAACTTACTTCCGTGTCTTTCTTGTTCACTTATTCGCTTCTTTACTTCCTCACACATCAAATTGATTATGTCACGAAGCGCGTTCTGATTTGCAGATTAGGGTTGTTTTTTTTTTCTCCCCCCTCTCTTTATCGCTCTCTCTCTCTCTCTCTCTCTCTCTCTCTCTCTCTCTCTCTCTCTCTCTCTCTCTCTCTCTCTCTCCCTCCCTCTCTCTCTCTCTCTCTCTCTCCCTCTCCCTCCCTCTCTCTCTCCTCTCTCTCTCTCTCTCTCTCTCTCTCTCTCCCTCCCTCTCTCTCTCTCTCTCTCTCTCCTCTCCCTCCCTCTCTCTCTCCCCCTCTCTCTCTCCCTCTCCCTTCCCACCTCTCTCTCTCTCTCTCTCTCTCTCTCTCTCTCTCTCTCTCTCTCTCTCTCTCTCTCTCTCTCTCTCTCTCTCTCTCTCTCTCTCTCTCTCTCTCTCTCTCTCTCTCTCTCTGTCTCTCCCGCTCGCCTTTCTTTCCTCTCCTCTCTTCGGACCCTTTGAGATCATTCAAAAAAATCGCGCCAAGTGCAGGATCATGGACTCCAGAAGTACACATATTTTATGTGAGTACAAGATAATGCAGCGGAGCATGAAACGAGCGCGGATCATTGTTGCCAGATTAGAGATTAAAATCCGTTCCTTTCATTACTGATTCTTATGGAGAATATAAGGCCAAAAATCGTACATCCGGCAATACTGTGAAGAGGATCGTGAACGGATGAAAGCGCCTCAGCTCGAAACGGAGGGAGAACACCTCGAAAACATGACAATGTGTGTAAATAAATATTATACATCCGGCGCGGTGACGGGGGTCGAATCACAATCTGTACGAATTTGGCATCCGTTGATAGAAACACAAACAGGGTGCTCCTAAAGTAAGGTGGTGAACAAAAAACAAAAAACAAAAAAAAAAACAAAAAACCAAAAAAAGTAAAATGGAAAAAAAAACAAAAAAACAAAAATACAAGGAACAAATTAAATAAAAAATAAAAATAAAAAAAGAAATAAAAAATAAATGAATAAATTAAAATAAAAAAATAGACTGAAAATATTTCTTTGCAGTCTCTCTTTTTATGTGTATGACTCTTTTTTTATGTGAATAACTCGACCGCAACTGGACTTTGGTATCAATTCTACAGCTATCGCGTCCTCATTAAAATGCGAAGTAAAAGGTTTAAACCATGATTTTTTTTCCCGTCAAAAAACATGATTCTTCGATATTCATTTCAAGTCAGGATGAGCCCGGGGGGCGGGGGAAAGGGACAGAGGGTAGTAGTAAAAATATTTCCTCGGATTTTTTTATTGTGTGTCCGAGACCTGCAAAGTACCGATTTTAGGATGGATCAATATAAAACACGAAAAATAAAATATACGAGGTGTATAACTTGACTGAGGACAAATTGTAAAAAAAAGTCTAAGTGCATGCTTGTGTGTGTTAGAAATCTGCAATATGCGAATTGCCGATTTCAGCGTAGACTAATAAAGGGCGAAATATCAAGTCCTAGATACATCGCAAGGTTTCGGTGCCTTGTGTATAATTTGATCGCAACCACATTTCAGTATCAGTTCGATCTACTGTACCTCGTCCATATTATATTGCGGAGTAGACGGAGTATGCTCGTACGTCTGTTCTCCCATTTAAAATTACATTGGCGGTGCCCCGGAAGAGCAGAAGGGACGTTTTGAGAGCCCTGCGTCTTGTCAGAAATTGAAAATCTACCAAATAACAGGTCTGCTCGGCTTTTTAACCCATTACTTACTCAGGGCCGTAGCTGCACCTCTAAAGGCCCCGGGGCAAGATGCATTTCGGGGGGCCCCCTATAATTGGGGAAGGTGACTGGGGATGTTGAGGATGTTTGAGGTCACCCGGTTCCTCTTGCGCTCTTCCAATGTAATATTAAAAGGGAAAACAGACTTATGAGCAGACCTGTCTTTTTGGTGGGCTTTTAATCGCTGACAAGGCGCAGGGCTCTCAAAACTTCCCCTCTGCTCTTCCGGGGCACCGCCAATGTAATTTTAAATGGAAAAACAGTCTTACGCGCAGACCTGTTATTTGGTGGGCTTTTAATGTCTGACAAGGCGCAGGGCTCTCGAAACGTCCCCTCTGCTCTTCCAGGGCACTGCCAATGTAATTTTAAAGGGAAAATGAGTCTTACGAGCAGACCTGTTATTTGGTAGGTTTTTAATTTCTGACAAAACGCAGGGCTCTCAAAACGTCCCTTCTGCTCTTCCGGGGCACCGCCAATGTAATTTTAAATGGGAGATCAGACTTACGAGCAGCCCTGTTATTTGGTGAGCTTTAATTTCTGACAATGCACAGGGCTCTCAAAACGCCCCCTCTGCTCTTCCTGGGCACCGCCAATGTAATATTAAAAGGGAAAACCGACTTACGAGCAGGCCTGTCTTTTTGGTGGGCTTTTCATCGCTGACAAGGTGCAGGTCGTTCAAAACGTCCAATCTGCTCTTCCGGCCATTACTGCTTGTCTTTTTTTCCATCAGAAACATGATCAATAATTATTTCAACTCAGAGTAAGGGGGAATGGGGGAGATATGAATATTCCTTGCAATTAATTGTTTAAAGCGCGTTAGAGACGTGGAAAGAACCAATTTTATAGCATAGATGTGCCAAACGGGAAAAATCTAGTCAAATTGTAAATTCATTTTATGGAAATTAAATAGCTTGCGGTAGCACCGGAAAGAAGTTTTTTCAAACCCACGTAGAAAAATTCAACGCCATTTGACTTGATCAGATGATAGTTCCTATTTTAAGGTTACCTTTTTTTTGCCTTCATTTGTGATGTAGATTAATTATGAAAGGCACGTCAGCATAGGGAATCAATAGCTGATGTGCCTTTTTTTTTTCAAAATAGACCTTCGAGTATTGTGTTACTCGTCACAATCTTTAGTTGAACCCTGTATTTTGACAACTAACCCTTGTGTAACCGGGAGGAAGGAGGGGGTTTCTGAAACGACCCTAGGCCAGGCTTTTCATTTTTCTTACGTAAATGACTCAATTTTTTAAGTTAAGTTTTAGGCCTCATGACATTCGAGGAACTGATACAGGCAACTTTCACGTTTTTTGAACAGCAATTGAATGTAGATGTTTTTCGGCTTTCTGTGCTATAGTTATAGGCTTTTTATACTTATCAAACAGTGGCGTAACTTTGAAACTCGCCCCCCTCCCCCCCCGCAGATTGAACTGGAGCCCCCCTATCTTCCTACAACAGAATCTGCATAGGCAAATGGACAATCCATTTTAGGGTAAAATGCCGCAAAAATAACGACGAGTTTAATAAAAAAAAGTCTAAAACTCAATCCTCACAGAGAAAACTTAACTTGAAATTTTGGGTGACCACCCTTGGATGCATGCACCAAACTCGGATTTGCACCCCAAATAAAATAACATTAACCTTCAAAATTGATCGGTGAGATTGGAGAATTTCTTGGCTTTCTCTGCGAGGAATGAATTTGGACTTTATAAATGGTCTCATCGTTATTTTTGCAGCATTTCACATCAGAATTGATAGGCCATCTGTCCATAGCAAAGCCTTGCAAAGAGTTCCATTGTCATCAAGAAACTCATGAGCAACATGAGACCGTGAATATTGCGAAGACCTTTTCGGACTGCTTATAACCTTTGTGTGAACGCCCCCAAGAAGACCATCAAAAAGACAGGTCTGCTCGTAAGTCTGTTGTCCCATTCAAAATAACATTGGCATTTGGCAGTGCACCGGAAGAGCACACCGGACGTTTTGAGAGCGCTTATTCGGTAGACGACAAAAACATGTTGCGACTGCTGGAGGATGCCAATTGATTTACACTTTATGAAATGTCTTTTACAGACTCGCGTAAATGACCAAGATTTTTACTGGAGGAAAAAAAAAACGACAAAAAATAAAAAATAAAACAAAGGCAATTGAGTCCTTGATTTAAAATCCGATTTTCTCGCAGCAAACACTTGTGACTACTGACAGAATACTTCACGAGAGAGGCTTGGTCCTTGGGCGCATGCCATGGGCGGCTGGCCGTGGCTCACAAAGGGCTCGAAAAATGGAATTTATTGAACATAATTTCAAAAATAGGAATCAATATCGTAAACGATAACTAGAAAGATAACTGGAAAATGTTTAAAATCAATCCGATTATTTTGGAGCTTTCAAAGAGAGTAAAATAATTTTACTTTCTGCAAGAAAATATGTCAACACTAAAAAGTTTTTTTTAAATTAAAAGTCAAATTTTCATGAACAGAAAAATGTATATGTTATGATCCAGTGTGCGGCCTTTATGTAAATTAATGGAATTTATTGAACATAATTTGAAAAATAGGAATCAATATCGTAAACGATAACTAGAAAGATAACTGGAAAATGTTTAAAATCAATCCGATTATTTTGGAGCTTTCAAAGAGAGTAAAATAATTTTACTTTCTGCAAGAAAATATGTCAACACTAAAAAGTTTTTTTTTAAATTAAAAGTCAAATTTTCATGAACAGAAAAATGTATATGTTATGATCCAGTGTGCGGCCTTTATGTAAATTAATGGAATTTATTGAACATAATTTGAAAAATAGGAATCAATATCGTAAACGATAACTAGAAAGATAACTGGAAAATGTTTAAAATCAATCCGATTATTTTGGAGCTTTCAAAGAGAGTAAAATAATTTTACTTTCTGCAAGAAAATATGTCAACACAAAAAAGTTTTTTTAAATTAAAAGTCAAATTTTCATGAACAGAAAAATGTATATGTTATGATCCAGTGTGCGGCCTTTATGTAAATTAATGGAATTTATTGAACATAATTTCAAAAATAGGAATCAATATCGTAAACGATAACTAGAAAGATAACTGGAAAATGTTTAAAATCAATCCGATTATTTTGGAGCTTTCAAAGAGAGTAAAATAATTTTACTTTCTGCAAGAAAATATGTCAACACTAAAATGTTTTTTTTAAATTAAAAGTCAAATTTTCATGAACAGAAAAATGTATATGTTATGATCCAGTGTGCGGCCTTTATGTAAATTTAACGAAATTTTGGTTATACTGAAACCGATGATTCACGAATGAAATCGATTGACCAAAAGATTGCCCACTCACTTTCGTTTTTGTGACTGTGATACTTGCATCTTTGATACTCCCTAAATCGGTGGAATCATAGCGTTAAGTTTATCCAAATATCCAAATTTAAAAACAGTAACTACTATGTTTTGGTTGATAAATGCACTTGAATAAAATCGGTGAATTAGTTAAAAGTATGGACACCACTTAAACACTGTTAGTTTAACTATTTAAAATAGTTAAAAACTAGTTGAATTAACACAACACAAAGTTAATTTAACTAATAGTTAAACTAACATTTTTTAAGTGGTGTCTATATACTTTTAAGTATAAATTAGTTAAAAGCCCCTTTTTTTTCAGTGTGATAACTGATCAGAGTATTTTAGTGCATTAAAGTCAAACACAAGAAATATCAGAGTAATCTTTTGAACAACCGATGGAATGAGAAATATCGGTGACTTAAAAAAGGCGTTCATTGCACTTTACTTCGCAAGAAGTTTTCAAAATGGAAGGATGCAGAGCTGAATACCATCCAGCCGCGGTTGCATCAGATTGTGACATTTCATTTGCTCTTTTGCGTTTAACAGTTAATTTTAGGCGTTTAATGTTTAACTGTTTAACCGTTTATCCCTTGATTAATTTAAGGTGCTTAGCAGCAAGAATTTTGCTAATCGAAAATCTTTGAGTACATACATTGGAAAAAGAAATCGAAAATTCGTCAATCCATGAGAAAATGCTAAGGTCAAGATGGAAAGTGAATATGTTAACTCCGTCTCGCAATATCCTCTGCCATGTTTATCTTATTTTACCTCGTTTAAAAGCGAAAGGGGAAAATATCTTATTCCAGTGCTCATTTCTGCCAATAGATTAAAACAAATACGAAACGGAAAGTTCTTCTTAGCACCCCTAAATCAAGAATTTTCTTACATATCAACAATTTAAATCTTCATAATTAGATTTATTTTGTTCAACAATTTAAGTTTCTTGTTTGCGGAAAAGTATAGGTTGCAGTATTGGTTGAATTCGCCTGACAGAAAGAGCGGGTTAGATTAACCATGCCCTTACATACATATATTGTCAAATGCTGATGCCGAATGTGAGGGTCTGTTATTTGGTTGGTTACACACACTGAGATATACACTGCGATTGGCGATATCGAACGAGAGCACTGCGATAAGATCACTGAAAAATTCACTTTTGTTAGAATTCGCCGATTTTGGAAGCACGAAGTTAATAGAGGATGAAAAGCCTTTGAATAAACCCAAAACCCCAAATTTTTTATGAGATATATTGATATAAAATTTATTAATATTTTCTATGTGTTTCTCAGATTACATCCTAACAATGTGATTTATAAAAGACCCACACTTACATAAAATTGGGGACCGTAGCTCAAATTACAATAAGGGGGGGGGGGATTAACATATATGGTGAGCTTTCGCAAGTACAAGTTTGATGCAACGAATATACGATCGTGTTGTGCTGTGTCCTGAGAGTTAGTCAGACCCATCACAATACGATCGCCTATTCATTCATTCGATTGGTCTTCAATAAAGATCTTTAAAATTATAATCTCCCTATTTGTTCGATTTTCATCTCATGTGAGAACCCGTGATGAGGGTTCACTCGGTCAAATTTCGCCTTCAAAATACAGTCATGCAACCTGCCAATGAGAATCAAAAATGCATGACAATCGCGAGAAACGATTACACATGAACCCATGATTCTAAATGGAGGGTTTTCTCAGAACTAGGATTTGTTGCATTTGAGCAATTGCAAAACACAATTGCTCAATTTACATCAATCATAGATCTAAGAATATCACAAGAAAGTATCTAATCATGACGCCCTAATCCGATTGGACTCTAATCACTGGATCTCAAATGGACTTTGTTTCATCTCTATGATTTGTTGTGTATTGTTCCATTCGTCAATGGAACAAGACACAACTTTAAATAATTGTTAAAATTGATTCTGCTTCTGCGGCTTTTGCTCACAACCCATCAACCCATTTTATCCAAATTCCAATGCTGCGGCCTAGGGCTCACAAACCATTGCAATTTGACCTCATTTCATTAATACATACGTCTCACAGAAAATTGCTGATACTGATACTTGATTTTTATAAATCATTTTGTCCGCACTCCGAGCGCTTATTTAATTGCGTTAAACAATTAAAAGTTGCTGCCCACGCATGAACAAATGGATTTGAATCATTGCGTAGTTCCTAATCTTCTCTTAGTTCGCACTACGAGCGCTTGTTAAATTGCTTTGCGCAATTAAGATTGCCGCCCACGCATGAACTAAAGAGTCCTTTTACTTGCCTATTCATTCCTTTGGTTCGCACTCCGAGCGCTTATTTAATTGCGTTAACAATTAAAACAGCTGCCCACGCATGAACCAAATGAATAAAAGGAAGCTCTAACATTTTACCTATCCATCCTATTTTAGTTCGCACTCCGAGCGCTTATTCGATTGAAGTGAACAATCGAAAGTTGCTGCCCACGCAAGAACTAAAATAGAATGATTCGTTTACTCGGGCTACGAGCGCTTGTTAATTAGGGTGAATAATCAACATTGCTGCCCACACCAGAGTTAATACATTTCATTTTACCTACTCATCATTTTATAGTTCGCACTCCGAGCGCTTATTTAATTGTATTGAACAATTAAAATTGCCGCCCACGCATGAACTAAAAGGGATTCATCTTTACTCAAACTACGAGCGCTTGTTAATTATTGTGAGTAATCAACATTGCAGCCCACGCCCAAATAGAGATGGATTATATTTGAAGTTATTCAGAGATAAGTATCAACATTTTGCATATAGAAACTTATGTAAAAATTACCAAAGGGATCCTAAAACGACATGGCATAATGCTCATGAATTCAGGGAAGAACTACGCGGCTTAAGCTCACGAATCTCGGTGGCTGCGGCATAATGCTCACAAGACCCAAAAAACTATCCTAATGAAGACTGCCCGAAATCTGATATAGACTTACATTTTCTCGATTCAAATACAACAGTGCCTGCAGCGGCGGCGCGCTTAATCTTATATACCCCTGCTAGTGCGGCGGATAACTCCACAATATTGGAAGAATCGTGCATTTCTGGAAAAAAAAGTGAAACTTTCAGGGATTGTAGTTGGCTCTTAGGAGAATCGAAAATCGAAGAGAGCCCAAAAATGTGGGCCCCTGGGGGCCCAGGAGGGGGCCCCAAAATCTTATTTTGCTCATAACTTTTGAACGAGTGATTTTTTTGAAAAAAATGAACATTAAAAAGATGGGAAATTTTATTTTGAACAAAAAGTGTCTCTTGGTATTTTTCATTTGAACGACAAATAACCAAGATATAGCCGAAAAACCGATTGGACGTTGGGGGCCCCGCCCGGATCGGGCCGCTGCGCTGCGCGCCGCATTCAGCATACGCTCGCGCGCAAATGTCTCTTGATACACGCTTGGCACTCACACTCCGACACTTTGCACAAGTTTATGTCGTCGTGTGTGACTCTTGGAGAGTTGAAGGGGGGGTTGCCCAACACCCCCCCCCTTCAACTCCCCCCCCCCCCAAATTACACCCGTTTGAAGAAGTCGGCTAAATTCCGTTAATTTTATATTCAGTTTAGCGCTAAAAACAAACGAAAGTAACCAAAGTAAGTTGATGTCGTCGTTTTCGGGGGGGAGGAGGGTGCCCCCATCCCAACCACCACCACCCCCCCCCCGCCCCCATGAATAGCACCCATTTAAAGAAGTAGGTATATTTCTGTTAATTTTCATTCAGTTTATTGCTAAAAACGAACGAAAGTAACCTGATGTAAGTTCTGATTAACGTTGATATCTTTGAAAACAAACGCAAGTATGAATGAAGAGGGGGAGGAGGGGGGGGGAGTTCCACATCCCTCCAAAAGTTGGCTCCCACCGTGTTCAATCATGCACCATGCAACTAGCATCAAGATAGAATTGTTTTCATGTTAATGTCAAGTTCCTCTATCCGAATCGAATCCGGATTCAGTCTGTATTGAAATAGAGCGAATCAAAACTAAGCCTGTATGCGTTAAAATATATTTTTATTGCTGAAAGTCACGCCAAATCATCTCTGCTACACTACATGATATAATGTGTAGGTTTCCAACCGAAAGTCGCGAAAAAAATTCCGAAGAGCAAGACAAAAAAAAAAAAATTGAATTGAATTGAATTGAAAAGAAAAACAAGAATCTTTTAGAAAATAAAAAATCTTTTAAAAAGAATTGAATTCGAAATGTTTCTGCGCACTCAGTCAAACATACTCAATTTTCTAATCCACATTTTATCTGCATTATAATGCTGGTATGAACACAGAAAATATTTTCTACATAAATAAAGTGAACGTTGCAGGGTCTCAATCATTCGTGGTAAATAGACGACTTCTAGAAATTATATACAGCCCACGCCTCGTCGCTATAGGTACGCAGTTTACTCTAACTGTAACATGACATGGAAGCTAATGAGCCACGCATCTCTGGCAAACGATCGCGGTGCTCTGCGGTTTTTCGGCGATATTCGTCTTTAAAACCAGATTAATTTACATTATACGCGAATTAAACATTCAATCAGATCGAGTACTTTTATATCGTTTTCATCACGAAATTGTTAAAAAATGAGACTCTAGAGATTGTCTCAAATCGAAAGTGGAGTTTAGTAACATCCCCCCCCTCATGGGCTTCTCCTTCACTCGGCTCATTTGCGAGATTTTCCGACAATGTCGATTTAAATCAATTAGATCGGATGTCCGGCTTATTTCACTCGTTTTTAGAGGTAAAAACGAAAATTCTGGATTCTCCAGTAGGGAAAGGAGGGGAAGTGGAGTGATACCCCCTCCCTTCGTATCAATACTTTCTTGATGAATCTCCTACATTCATACTTGCGTTTGTTTTCAAAGATATCAACGTTAATCAGAACTTACATCAGGTTACTTTCGTTCATTTTTAGCAATAAACTGAATGAAAATTAACAGAAATATACCTACTTCTTTAAATGGGTGCTATTCATGGGGGGGGGGGGGGGGTGGTTGGGATGGGGGCACCCTCCTCCCCCCCGAAAACGACGACATCAACTTACTTTGGTTACTTTCGTTTGTTTTTAGCGCTAAACTGAATATAAAATTAACGGAATTTAGCCGACTTCTTCAAACGGGTGTAATTCGGGGGGGGGGGGGGGGGGGGGGGGGGAGTTGAAGGGGGGTGTTGGGCAACCCCCCCCCCCCCCCTTCAACTCTCCAAGAGTCACACACGACGACATAAACTTGTGCAAAGAGTCGGAGTGTGAGTGCCAAGCGTGTATCAAGAGACATTTGCGCGCGAGCGTATGCTGAATGCGGCGCGCAGCGCAGCGGCCCGATCCGGGCGGGGCCCCCAACGTCCAATCGGTTTTTCGGCTATATCTTGGTTATTTGTCGTTCAAATGAAAAATACCATGAGACACTTTTTGTTCAAAATAAAATTTCCCATCTTTTTAATGTTCATTTTTTTCAAAAAAATCACTCGTTCAAAAGTTATGAGCAAAATAAGATTTTGGGGCCCCCTCCTGGGCCCCCAGGGGCCCACATTTTTGGGCTCTCTTCGATTTTCGATTCTCCTAAGAGTCAACTACAATCCCTGAAAGTTTCACTTTTTTTTCCAGAAATGCACGATTCTTCCGCTATCCGCCCCACTATGCGGCGCGGCTGCTCAGGACCACGCCACAAGCGTCTTCAAGACGGCGCAAGAGTGGGGAAGACTGACGCATCGGTCCACACATCAATCCAAGATTGTCAAGTTGCTATGCTAAATGTAAACATCGTTGCCAGTTTCAATGATATACGCGCGGTGGATTCGCGAAATGTTAAATAATGAAGAAGAGAAAAGCAACAGACTGTGTGACGAGTTGTCATATATGCACTCATGAAAAAGGGCATATATGACCAGTCGTCACACGAAGACATATGGAATGTCGGAAATTTTATAACCACACTGAAAAACATCAATTGTTAAAGCAATGGGTCTGTTGCATACTTTTGCTACAACAATATAGAACCTTGATTCTTATGTAAAATTCGGCGAAAATAACGATGCGCACATTAAAAACGTTCAAAATCTACTCATTAACTCAGGAAATCACTACAATTTCAAACAGCCCGCGCTACACTAGACACTATTTGCACCGGTATACTACTACATAGACGGAACCACCGTGCATAAGTAAACAACATCGTAACTACAAAATTATGGAATTCCCTTCTAAATACATGAGCTATAGGCTGCATTTGCTGTCTGGTCTTTTCGGTTTATCAAAGATTACAAAATAATATAAGAAAAGTACGCATCTAAACGAAACATTCCAATGTTTGTAAGTTCTGTTGATGTTTACATAAACGAGATGGTTCCATCTATGTAGTTATAAGTCGGTAATACAGTGTCTAGTGTAGCGCGGGTTATTTGAAATGGAAGGTATTTTCTGAGTTAATGAGTGAAGTTTTAAAGTTTTTCTTGTGCGCATCGTTATTTTCACCGAATTTTTCGTTAGAAACAATGAGTTTTATTGATGTAGCAAAAGTACGCAACAGACCCATTAGATTCATTGGATTTTATGGACGTATCAAAAGTGACAACAATGGAGCAACAATGGGGCAGTTGCAAGGGTCTGGAATTTTGTGTTTTTTATAAAGAAAATGAAAGTACTTGATGAGCTGAGAATAAAGATGCCTTTGCTTTCTAAATTTAAATCCCATT